>VDFB02338354.1:36336-67347 GCA_007258455.2 Sequoia sempervirens | reverse complement strand
CCATTGGCCCTTATGGACCTGCGTTCGCGGGTCTCCTGTTATTTTCCATTCCACTCCACTAATTCATTTACAACCGAGTCCCAATGTCCGCTCGATGTGTAGACCCTACACCCGTGTTCGCTATTGTGTCCTTCATGCTTCATGGACCCGTAGTCGTGGGTCACCCTATGTGGATCTCCATTCCCATTTCGCCATTTTCACAGCGGCCGACCCTTGACTTCCAACCGCTAGGCAGGTTCCGTAGTTGATCCTTCTGTCTTCGTCGTTGTTGTAGGCCAACTAACCCTGCCATTTCAAAGTTTCCTAAGTCTAAGTTTTTGGGGGTCTTGTCGAACGGTTTTCCTTCCCTGACCGCTGTTGCCAAGTGATCGAGCCTTCACATCGTCCCACTAGGCGAGACCTGCACACACCATTTCCTTGGAGTGAGATCATAAAGTTGTAATAGATTCCTGAGTCGAAGCTCACTAATAGATCCGACCTTGTGGACCGCCACCTGCAGGTGGTAGTTCCCACAACGTCGTTCAAAACAACAAAGCTTTAGTGCCTCCCTGCTATGTGGACCCGCAACCCACTATCATCACCACTCTCATGTGGGCTTTCCAACAACAACTACCAATTTGTTATTTCACTACTACATAATGGGATTAATAAGCGACATACCCGTACCTTTCATCTACATGCGCTTATTCACAACACTGTGGTCGTCACTCGCTCAATCGTTCCCGAACGACATGCTCACTTCTCGTTGCTGCTTTATTTTATGCCATCGAGGTAACCATGAAATAATTGTGAATGTGGAACCTTAAGTAATGTTGAAGGGGTAGTTCCACACAATAGAGTTTTTCGCCATGCTTACTTTCCCTCCACGAACAATCACGATCAAAATTGTCGCCAAGCGGCAATCTTCCCCTGCGGGACCTACTATGCGGGTTTCCGTCTGTCTTCTGCCATTCTCTTAACAGCTGTCTTCAAGTGTCCTCCCACATGCGCTTCCCCACGTGATCCTATTCTCATTTGCTAGATGGCCATCTTTAGTAATTTGTCTACATTCGATTCTCTGCGTTCGATGGTCACAAAGGAATCCAAGAATTCTCTCCATTCCATTGCACACACGTTTAATGATCATCTTGTTGTTATGATGAGACTAACGTGGATATTAAGGTGTGTGCCTGAGACAAAAGGCAAATTTTGAAAGCTCATGGGATCTTCCTTTAATGAGTGTGTAGCCTTTTTCCACGCATAAGTTTAGGATTCTGTTTAAGTGGGTTGGTGCACCTACGGGTGGTGGGTAAACGAATCACCACGGGTTCCTTTACGAAGATTATCCATGCGGAGCCCACAGTGCGGGCTTCCACCCCTTTGTTTCCACCCCTTGAGATGACATCCTCGCCATGACACTCTGCGTCCTTTTACCCACAACCCACTCCCAGAGTTTTCCCATACGGAGTCCACAACCTTTTTAGCCATTCAAAATGGCGGTATCGTTACTACCTTCCACTAGCTTTTCTACTGCATATAGGATGTTCAACCATGAAATATTTTTCAGACGGTGGCTGGTTTCACAAGGTCTCAGGGGTCAGGCTGCATCATCATTCTCAGTGATTAAATCATTTGTTTCAAATCACTCTCATAAGGATCTGTGCGGCCCCATTGGTTTAAAGGAAACTGTGTTTCAAAGATTTTAGAGGACAAAGAGAAAAGTCAGGTGTGCGGCCCTCTGCACATTATAAGTTGATGATTCAAATGTATAGGCATTCATGGATATTAAGCTCTCCAATGACACTATGAAGAAATTTACTAAGCCTGAAGGCTGCGAGACTGAGAATGGTCGTTGTTGTTACAGGGAACTCATGTTTTAATTATTTCATTTGGGGTGCACCACGAAAAAGTGATCATATCTAAATCACGAAGCTCTATAAGTGGATGTTTAAAATGATGCGGATAATGATTGACTGATATCGGTTACTCTTAGGAACAATGGTTGCGCTACCTAAGAATTTCATGCAAAGTTTTGATCTCCAAATTGCAGAATCAAGCGTTCACGGTGATGGTGCCCGTTGATTAACACACTTAACGCAAAATTCTCCTATGCGGAACTCATAGTGGTTCTCATCGTCCATGCTTCAGAACGACTTATTATAACACGGGTGCCGCTATATTCAAGGTCGTCCATTTCTTCTTGGCAACAACGACCTTCCTGCGACATCTCCCTACATCCCATCGCCTACACTTCACTTGATCCCATGAGACATGAAAGTTAAGCTTTCTCCTAAATTTTGAAAGGCGAATCGGGTTATTCAAAAGAATCCCACTTCATATCGTGGTTTTGGATTGTATGCAAATGCAGGAGGCGTAAGGGTGGGTTGTAAAGAATGTAAGTTCACTCATTGATTAGTGATATATCTCCAGTCCTGGGGATGTACATACGTGCCTTACCTCTAATTACTTTGTGCTAGTATAACACTGTTCCCCGGTGGGATGAAGGTGAGCGACAAGTCAAGGGGTTGGCTATGGAGGGGAAGCCAAAGATCTTTGAAAAGAATGATGAGTAACGCAATTTAACGAGTAAGAGTGGTGTTTGGAGTATCATAATTTGAAGGTGTCTCTTACTAGATTTGAGGTGATGGAGGGGTAGGCGCTCGCTTTTAACGGTAGACGTGATGGTCATTTAAGCTTGCGAGCTTCGTGCCTTCGACAACCGTCCATCTCCCTGCCGTATCTTTACAGCCTTCCCACCTCGGTGCCCCACGCTTTCATACTTGCGGATGTTGTTGGAGAGGCGGGGTCTCACCTTATGTTATCTGCTTGAAATATCACAAAGAAGGCACGTGGTTAAACATGCCCATTTCCTAAATGATCGAATGATGTACTCAAATGAATTTCTAAGTCCGATTTAAAACAAGAAAGTAAAGGCGCAACTTAAGTCCTATTGTGACATTTTCTCAAACGCGATGACCGCTCTATCTGAAGCCATATAATCAGTCAAGGGGCAAGTGATTCATGGCCATCTCGTGGGGTCCACGAGCATGAAGAGCTGGGGAGTTTGTGAGTGCGTACTATGTCAATCAGGGACATCTCTACGTTGCATTCCAGTATTGATTGGGTTGCACTTGCGGTTTCACCACGTCCCAATCTTCTGATAATTAAAAAAATCAGTCTCAGTAGCACGACCGCCGTTTGCTTGGCCAATATTATGAGTACAGGAAGGAAATCCAAGGATCACCGCACTACAAGAAATGGTTAGGAACTTCACAAAACTGCTAACTGTGAATTCGTGGCCTGAGGTGACAATCAAGGAATTTACAAAATCGAAAGCCAACTACGAGCACTTCTCAAGTCAAGCGAAAAGAGTTTGATATGGAAGAAGGGTTCTATATTACCAACTTGGAGAAGACCATTTTGGCCTGCACAGCCTCTAGCTATAATTCGTATGTATGAGGGGCATTTATATTTGGCTAAGGTAGACCCTCTCTTTACGGGGATCCCCCTCTCAATCACCCACAGAGGCAGATGACTTCGTGCGGGCTTCTGACCAAATGACGCCGTCTCTTGAATGAATTACACCAGCGGCATCTCCTCCACCTTCACCCGCAGTGGCCAACCAATATAATCTGCTTGCATTAGTAAATTTGGTTGTGTCTTTCAAAGAATAGGGATTTGGATGAGATGAAGTGTTTAAAATGACAGCCTAAAAAAAGGATGGTTAAGATTTCTGAGGGGAAAGCACTGTGTGAGCTATAAGAATGATGAAGCATCTATTGGCGATGATTGGGTGGTCCGTGGATACCTTAGTTCGCAGGATTGGAATCATGGATGATGATGGTAGACACGAATCTGGGATCATCAATGTTTCACCATTTTCAAATGCCATCCTCACCTCGGTCATCCGCACTAATGTCTCTGATGGCTTCCTCCTGTGTGGAACCCGCGGTTCATGGCACCGCTCAGGTGGTTCTTTGTTGGTCTCTGCCCACATACTCCCTTCTAATGCATCATTCACGACATGGAGTAATGGTGGCCCGCACGAATAATGGGCCTGATGATGGCAAGTTGTCCCACGCCTCTAGAAGGTGGTATGAATTTCGATAAGAGTTAAGGGTGGAAGGACATTTTGTTCACTAAATCTTGTTGTTCCTCTCACGTTTTGTACAGAAACATTCTATGGAATGGCACCGGGTAATGGCTGAGGAGATTTTATAATTCCTCATGGTGATTATAAAGTGGGCAGGTCAGGCTAAATCAAAATATTGTTGTCATCTACCTCAGAGACAGATAGTGAATGTGAGAAGATAAAATCACATCTCAAATCTTTCAATTGATCATATTTAAGATTGGGATAAATGAAATAACCATTACTCGTAGTGCGGACTCAGTTAGGTTAACAATGTGCAAAATTTGATAGAGATGATTACTGGAGCAAGAAATTAAACGGGGCTTGTAGTGAGTTATTGCTTATGGAATATCCATTGTGCCTCAGTGACATCTTAATATTCCATGTCTTAGAATACAAAGTGCACTTTAAATGGGTTTGAATTTCCTTCTCAATATCCTTATCATTCAACATCATTTACTTATGAGTATGCATTATGGGATGCAATTTGACTATTTGCTGTGGGAATTGCTTGTAGGTGTAAACATGACAAGAAGAGGTCGAAACGCAAGGCTAATGACTTAGGTGCACCTACCTGAGGATTCGTGCCTAAAGGAAGAACGAGAAATGACCATGAAAGAAAGGAACCAACTTGCGTATGAACGAATTGAGTTACGGGGTGGAATCCAAATCAAGGACAAAGATCAGGGGTTGTATGTTGGATCTGCACACGCCAACCACAATAGTATGCTAAAACAATAAAGGTTGCTAGAAAAGGGAAACAGAGTCATAAAGAACACGATTTGAGTGAGAAGGTTGTATGCCGCTTACCAAGGAAATGGTAACCAAAGGTCACCTATGAATCCAGACCGAGAAGAGGATCTTAATTCCCAAATGATTCACTTAAAAGGCAACCAAACAATGATCAACTCATTAGAGAAGATTGGTCGGTGTATGACGACATGTCTAGGGGAGGCAATGCCAAGAATGTAGATGGATGTCCACTAAAGTTAGGAACGAGGAGTTGTCTTGTTCTTCGTCAAGTGATCATGATCCATTCGGAGCTACCTCATCAAATTAAGGGAAATTAATCTATTTCACAATTGTGCAAGTCAACAAACAAGATACATCTAATCGATTGAAGAATGTTGCAAATCTATCAAGAAGAAGGCAACCTTTAAACAATTTTAGCTACAACAAAAGGGCAATCAGCTAGAGGGAAAAAGTGCTACAGTGCCAAGCACTAGAGGATGAAATAAGGAAAAGAAAAAAACTGTATTTTAAATTGCTATATAATGGGAGGTAGGTGAAACCCTAATGTAAATAAATCTGAGCCACTAATTGCAAATTAATCCTAGCCATTCATTTGGGATTTGGAAAACTATAAATAGGGGCTTGCCCCTCATTTGTAAATGGTTGGAGAATTGATGCAAAAGGCATTTGTAGCAATAAAAGACAACATTGCATGATTTT
This sequence comes from Sequoia sempervirens, assembly GCA_007258455.2. Lineage (NCBI taxonomy): Eukaryota > Viridiplantae > Streptophyta > Pinopsida > Cupressales > Cupressaceae > Sequoia > Sequoia sempervirens. Next base: position 61,784 of record VDFB02338354.1, on the reverse strand, counting down.
ATGGATGTTTTCTTTGATTTTGCTCATCTTGCATGCACGGTTCTACTTCCATGTTAGTTTTAGTTGTAGTTTCTTGAGTGGATGTGATAATGGAAATTGTTGTTATGGTATTTGATGAACTTTCAACCCATACTTTTAGCACTTTTTGATGACAAATTGTTGTGTAAAGTTAACCTAGTCTTGTTTAATTCACTGTTGCAACTTAGTTCAATGGTGTGTTCATGAGGTGGATGCATGATCTAAAAATATAAAGACCTTAAGAGATTGCACTATTTTTGTGCAGCTATAGGTTTCTCTTGGTCAAGCAAAACACAGTTTGGGAAGTTTGTCTATTGTAGTAGCCTCCATTGTTACTGTTCATTCATAGCTTAGGATTAGAACAACTTTCTCAACCCTTTCCCTTTTGCTATTTCTTTTAACTCCTTGTTAGTTTAGGATCCAAAGCATCACCATGAAGCTAAATCAAATGAACTTGGTGAGTTTCAACTTGCTATTTTGAGTGGGTAGACACTGTTCATTCACTTACAACACTTTGTAACTACATTTGCAGACCCAACTTCCCACACTTTGTAACTCATATGTAAGACTGCCTTGTGATTACCAGCAAAACACATCAACCAGTGAGACATTCCAAGCAAGCCATGACCTAACACCCGAGAGACCTTGGGGTAATTTTTAGCAAATTGTTGTTGGAGATTTCCTTTCAAGAGAGGTAATGCATTTATGCATCGCCTGTGTTGAGAAAGTGTATAAAACACCCATAAACAATTAACAAATATTTGACACCAAAATGTAGTACAAAATGAATTTTTTGACAACAAATGTGTTTTGATAAACTAGATATACTCTTGATATATTGATTTAAATAACAAGGAAAGATCAAATTTGAGACAACAAGATAACATTCATTAATTCACTTCAAAAAACAATTGAAATTGTTTAAAGGTGCAAGACAACTGAGAGGGGGGATGAATCAATTGTCACCAAACACAAACTCAAATCTTCAAACACTTATCAATTTCTTATCCACTTAATTATGTTATTAAGTATGAGCATGAAATGCAAATAGCAGAAAGCAATATCAACACAAGAAACACCAGATTTACGTGGAAAACCCTATGAGGGAAAAACCACAGTGAGGATTAACTCACAAAATAAAGTAATAGCAAAAACTGAATACAAGAGGCTCACTGCCAATGGATCATTGCCCAGATACAAAGGCTCACTACCTACAAAAAGGACTCACTGTCCAGCAAGGAGGCTCACTGCCTACAAATACAAAAGATAACAAAAAGATCCACCACAACAAATTACACACATCTGCAGCCTTGATCAGAAGAATTGTAGACACCGTCAACTCACTCTTTTAGGAATCTAACACATTAAAGTATTGTTGCCTCAATTCACTTTCATACACTCTAGTTTTTAAACTCGTGGCATACTTGATTGATTCATTTGCAACATCTCGACTTGTATTTATACCCTCTTCAACCTTAGAAACTTTCTCAAAGGTCGACTACACACGCTACATTTCATATTCAAATTAGGTCAACAACTCAAAATTCTCGTGCTGGAAAGGAATGGGAGTGGACCAAACCGACACTTAACCAAGACCCAAAACAATGTCTCAAATCAATCATACGCTTCCTCAATTGATACTTATCCATCGTATGAAGTGTAGACACCGGGTCGACCAAACCTAATGAAAACACAAATGAAATTTGAACTACACGCTTCCCAAAAAAGAGAATAACATGTGGACCATGCAAAACGCTTCACCACACACCGGAACACATCTTGGAAACCTTCAGATTCATTCGCATCAGCTGCAAAAAACTTCATACTCAAAACACTCTTCACCAATCTATCCAGACTGCATAGACACACATAGGAACTCTGGAACTCGCCTTCCAGACCACCAAACCATGAACACTTTTTCCAAAACACAGACACCACTTTAACAAGCCTTCTACCAAATCCACAAGACTTGAAACAAACCAGCAGAGGATTGCAGAGCATAACCATTTCTCCCAGTCCACAGACAAACAACTCTGCCAACCAGTTCACACACCAGTGAACACAAATTTCACTCTTCAATAAACCAGAAGCTACAAACTAGGAGATATCACCAACAAATGTCCATAAAAAACACTTCAGATTGACACAAGCATAGGATCAATACAAAAGAAATGTAGAGCACAAACTAGAGCACATTCTAAACACACACAAATTTGACTTCTCTATTTATTAATTTTCCCAAAAGCACTTGGTAACCCATCATATCAACATATCTGCAACATCATAAAGATAGCTCCATGTACTCACAACATCTCAACTATACATGCACAATCTGTAACATCTTGTACTATGTTGACATCAATGACAACATTAATGACAATACCACCAAGCTTACTCATACTTGCAACAATCTCCCCCTTTATCATTGATGGAAACACATAATATGAAAAAACATCAAAGACAACATCCATTTCATTCCTACACTCTCCTTTATTTTAGATTAGACAACCCACAACAACATTCCCATTCTCAATATTTCCTGAAAGACCTTATTCTCCTCTTTACCGCTTTTCCACATAATCTGTAACATCTTGTACCATGTTGGATAATAATGACAACATTAATGACAATACCACCAAGCTTACTCATACTTGCAACAATCTCCCCCTTTATCATTGATGGAAACACATAATATGAAAAAACATCAAAGACAACATCCATTTCATTCCTACACTCTCCTTTATTTTTAGATTAGACAACCTACACAACATTCCTGGACTCTCAATATTTCTGGAAAAGACCTTATCTTCCTCTTTTACTGTTTTCACATGACTCTCTCTCCCCCTTTGACATCAATAGAAAATACCAAAATCTCTTATCACCCCCCCTTAGGAGTGCACCCATTTCATATAGCAATAATGAAACTTTCTGCTCCCCCTATGGAGTAGACCCAATCATCAATCCAGACAAATGTAGAATATGTAGATTCACTGTACTGATTCACCTCCATGCCCTTAAATGTGAAACAAAAGGCTTTCTACCTATCCACACTTCATAAGGATTTATCAACAAGAGTTGAACAAGGAGATCTATTAACCAAATATCATGCAATACTTATAACTTCCACCCAAAAGCATCTATCAAGCTTAGCACCATTCAACATGCTCCTAGCCCTTTCCATTAAGGTTTGGTTCATTCTTTCTACTACCTCATTTTGTTGAGGTGTATAAGGTGTAGTTTTTTGCCGAACAATACCTACATGCTTACATAACTCATCAAATTCCCTAGAACAATATTCACCTTCATTGTCAGATCTCAACACCCTTATCTTATAATCCATTTTCTTCTCAACTAAGGCTTTAAATTCCTTAAACTTAGTGAAAACTTTAGATTTTGCATGCATAAAATAGATCTAGGTGTATCTTGACACATCATCAATGAAAGTAACATAATAATGAGATTTTCCAAAAGAGTCAACATCCATTGGTCCAAACACTTCCGAATAAATGATCTCTAATAATCTCTTAGATTTATTAATCCCATTAGAAAATGGTGATCTATTATGTTTACCAAACACATAATGATCATAAAAATCATTTTTACCAATAGAATAATAAAAAAGACCGTCAACCAACTTTTTATTCAAAATAGTTTTAAGACCTTTTTCACTTATGTGACCATATCTATGATGCCACAACATACATGCATTTTTAGTGCCAGTTACATTGGAAGAATTAGAAAAAGTGGAGGCATTAAGCCTAAATAAAATCCCTATCTGATATCCTTTAGCAATCACCAAACTCCCTCTTACCAACCTACAACTTGACTTGCCAAATATCACATGAATTCTATAATCATTCAACTTGGATACTGAAATCAGATTTCTCACAAGTCCTAGAATATGTAAAACATGATCAAGGTTTTTAACCCTCCCATAACTAGAACACAACTTTACCTTTCCCTTAACAAAAATCTTCTTCGTGTTGTCATCACCAAGGAAAACTTCTCCCCCATCATAGGGTGAATATGAAGTAAACTACCCCTTGTGAGGAGTCATAAGGTAGGAGGCACTTGAATCAATAAGCCAAGCATCATTACTAATAGACTTAGCGAAAATAAACAAAGCATCAGGATCACAATCATTGAAGGACTTATCCATGGAGGTTTTAGTGCTTTTCTTCTTGTTTCTACACTCCTTCACATGCCCTCTATTACCACAATTCCAACACTTTACTCTGCTCTTCTTGAGGGTTTTAGAACATCCTTTAGATTTGTCTCTCTTCTTATCCCCTTTAGGCCCTCCTTTTTCTTTGGACCTTCCTCACACATGCAAAGCATCTTGGGAGCCCGCATTCATGGATTTTCTCATCTCTTCTAAAACAAGTATAGCAATGAGACTATCCATCTTTGGTTCTATACCACCACCACTTATGGAAACAATTAGATTTTCCCAGGATTCTGGTAAAGAAAAAAACATCGAAATACATTTATCTTCGTCTTCTAGTTTAACATCTACATTAGAGATTGGCTAATAGGATGCAGAACCAATGCACCTCTATTGACTAAAGAGGAGAAGGAGTGCCTATGCGCATGTCCTACCTCACCCAAGAGGGATGATGTAAATTCGGATGAGGATCCAAAGGAATTTCCTCTTTCTGATAATGAGGGAACTACTTAGCATAAGAAAAAATTTTGTAAATAAGGATCAATGTAAATCCATATTTAATATAAATAAAGAAAGTCTTTTGTTGTTGTTCAAGGACATGAAACTTGAAGAATTATTTTGATGTGAATGAATGTGTATAACTCTTTTAGATTACATGTTGTGTACATAGTATTATGTAGATGCAATTGTTTAAACGTAAAAAACTTGTGTTAAGATATGCTAAACGTGACTATGGCGTAGGTCGAGTGTGAGTCATTATGGTGACCACCAAACAAGAAACAGGCAGTAGTGGATAGGACAAGGGGCCAAGCAAGAGGCTAGATCAAATCCTAGAACTCTTGAACTCACAAGAAACCCAAATGGACCATTTGGAACAAGAGGTCCAAGGGGTGCAGGAAGATTGGAATTTTAGGAACAAGGTACCTAACCAAGGAAAAAGGGGCCAAGGGGATCTTAATCAAGGTCGAATTGAGGAAGAATTGGGGAAAAATCTTAAAAAGGTAGCACCACCAAAATTTGATGGCAAGGCCATTCGAGATGGGGCCAAGGCCTGCATCATAGATATGGAAAATTACTTTGGGCTCCGCAACCTGTTAGACCAAACCAAGGTTGCTTGGGTTGCATATCAACTATCTAGAGAGGTAGCTACTTGGTGGGACAACGAGAAGGCAGAGAAGAGACTTTAGCCAGAGGAGATCACTTGGGAGTTTTTCCTCTAATTCTTCAAGAAGAGGTGGCTACCACAACTTTTCTTTGACAAAAATATGACTGAATTTCAAAATCTGACCTAGGGTAGCCTGACAGTAGTTTAATATTGGGAGAATTTTACCAATTTTCTCAAGTATGTGCCGCAGTATCAATCCAATGAGCATTTCTGGATTCGAAAGTTTATATTAGGATTGAGACCCCACATTGGAGCTGAGGTGGAACTCTACAATCCCCTTACGATGGTAGAAGCTTTTGAGAAGGCCATTAAGCAAGAACAGAAGTTGCAATAGTTGTCCAATATCCACAAGGGTTCAAACTTTAAGCCTCAATTCATAAACTTAAAGTTTCAGAAGGGTGATGGACAAAAGGGAAATAAGTCCCATCAGATCAAAAATTTGAAAAGAGAAAGCGACCCTTCGGAAAAGGAAGAAGGAAACTAAGGCAAAAAAAATAAAAGGGCTAATAGGGGCAATGACAACTTTGACAGTAACTAGAGGTACTCAAAAGAGGATAGGTCTAGAGGTTGAAAAGGACCATGTGATGGATGCTACACTTTTTGGGGAGACCATTATGCATCTAGTTTCCCTTAGAAATTGAAGTCATGGAAGGAAGGAAATTAGTAGCAGACCCTGCAACACAAGATCCATGCAACGGTGGATAACAAGCAGAGTACTAGGCTTCTTCGATACGATTGACATGTAAGCTCTATGGTCAGAAAATTTCTATTTTGATAGATACTGGAGCTACTAAGTGTTTTATAGATCCTAGAATGATTTCTGAGCCACCCATTCGACCTGGATATTTGGAAAACTCATGGTCTATTCAGTATGGGAATCGAGTAAAGTGGGAAGTAGATTCATGTTTCTTTTGCAACGAGTTAGAACTTCCCAACTTCTTGACCCAAGTTGACCTTTATGTGGCACCTCTAGGATCCTATGATGTAATATTGGGAATCAATTGGTTAATTGAGCACAAATCCATTGTAAATTGTGAGGATAAGATGGTGAGCTATTTGGATGACTATGGATACCCGGTTGAGATACATGGGATACAAAGCCCCATGGAGCTTAGGTAGATTTCAGCTATGCAGCTCAAGAGGGCTCAGAGGAAGGGTTGTGTCATATATGTTGTGCATGTCAGTGAACCCAACAATGAGAAACCATACCTAGATGATTATCCAATCCTTAAGGAATTACGAGATGTGTTTCCCGAAGATCTCACCAAGATGCCTCCAAAGTGAGAATTCGATCTTCTCAATAGATTTCAGCTATGCGGATCAAGAGGGCTTAGAAGAAGGGTTGTGTCATATATGTTGTGCATGTCAGTGAACCCAACAATAAGAAACCATACCTAGATTATTATGCAATCCTTAAGGAATTACAAGATGTGTTTCCCGAAGATCTCACCAAGATGCCTCCAAAGCGAGAATTCGATTCTCAATCGATCTAGTGTCAGGAGTCGAGCCTTAGTCTAAGGCCCCATACAGGATGACCACCATAGAGCTTTATGAATCGAAAGCCTAGTTATAGGAGTTGTTACACAAGGGGATTATTAGACCTAGTGTGTCACCGTAGGGAGCACCAGTTATCTTTGTGAAAAAGAAGGATGAAACCTTGCGTTTGTGTATTGATTATCGGATGTTGAACAAGGTGACCATCAACAATTGATATCCCCTTCTGAGGATCAATGAATTATTTGATCAGATGAAGGGTGTGACAGTATTCTCAAAAATAGATCTTAGATCTAGTTATCATCAATTGAGAATAAAGGAAGGAGATATTCCAAAGACTGCTTTTCAAACTTAGTATGGACATTACAAGTTCACTATTGTACTGTTTGGATTGACCAATGCACCCACAACTTTCATGAATCTTATGAACAGTGTGTTCCAAGACTGTTTGGATGATTTTGTCCTAATATTTATTGATGATATTTTGTTTTATTCCAATTCTATTGAGGAATACGATCGACACTTGAGGATAGTCTTACAACTTTTGAGGGAAAAGAAGCTTTTTGGGAAGTTATCCAAGTGCTCATTTTATCAGGATAGGGTGCACTACCTAGGTCACATTATATTAGCTGAGGGAGTCTCATATACTTGATTGGAATTCTTTACAGGTGGAGGATCTAGGAGTGGTGCTAGTGGAGCCCATTAGAATTTTGGATAGATGCAATGTCAAGTTATGAAACAAAGACATTGTTCAATATAAGGTCCAATGGGATTAGTATTCTAAGGACAGTGCTACATGGGAGGATGTGGAGGAAATAGAATGCTCCTTTACTCATTTGCTTTCTTAGATAGACTATTGATGGTTTACTATATATTGTTGCTTAATATTTTGGACTTGTATGTTATGATGTTTTGGCTTGAAAACAATATGATTTGATGAAAATATGTGAATCAATTTTTTTTATCAAACATCAAGATGATGTCTCTTCCTAGTGGGGAAGGATGTCACATCTCAATTTCATTACTGGCATTTAATAATGTTAAAGTAAATGAAATATTTGAAAAATGAAATTTATCATTTAGTATTTATGGATATGATAAATGAAATAGTATTTGAAAAATGATTATCTTGCAATTTTACATGATTTAAAAAGAGTTATTTCGTAAGGATTATTAGTTAAAGGTTACTGATAAAGTTGGAAAGTGCAAGAACGTGTGTGTAGGAACATGTTGAAGAATGAGAACCTAATTGAGGCAGGAATGCTTAGCCAAAAGACAAATGGTAATCAAGGTTGGAATCTGGAATCTCACACACCATAGTAGACCATAACATTTGCATTTGTTTGTAATTGATAAATATCATTCTCGCATGTGTTGAATCACATTTTGGTAAAATAAGCAATCTTGTGAAAGGAATGAATTAGTGCATCCTTTTCTTTCCTATCTATCTCAAAGTTTGATTCAAAATGGTTTTGGAAAATGCATTTGATCATATACAATTATCATAAGGAGAACGATTATATTACTTGTTCTTTTGACGAATTTGAAAATAGAATTCTTGATAAAAGAAATGGAAAAATAAAATAAAATGTATGTTTGTAAAATTGTATTAAATGTATATAAATAAGTATATACACATATATATATGTGGGTGAAACCACATATATACAAGTATATATATAGATATATACATATATAAATAAATTACCATAATTTTTAAACAAGGAGAGTATTGTTTTAATGCATAACTCCAATAATGAATGGGGAGGAGCCGATCCCTATAATGCTCAGAAATGGAAGGAAGTGGGTGGATAAGTGATAGTGGTATGGATGAAGGAATAAAGAAAATTATCTCCAAAGATAGCAATGAAGTTATTCTCAGTCAGAGGGGGGCAATTTGATGGAGGAAATCTAGCAAAAAGCAAGTTGAATTGAAGGATAAATTGATAGAGGAAAGGGGAAAAAAGAATGGGAAGTTGTTGCTAATTTTAACAAAGGAAAATCACCAACAATCGTATCTAAGGAGAGGTATTCTCAAACCTATATCAGATGTTTCTTTTTGAATCGAATGGTTATTCATTCTTATGTGTTTTTTTGAAGATATTGTGTAATTCTTGTGTTATTATCATGCATAACCATGGATCTATATTAGTGTTTCTATCACTGTTTATTCGACCCCATATTTATCTTTGTTATCTTTATTTGGGGCCGAGCCCCCATATTGAGCTTTGTTATTTAGGATACTGAGCATGCATGGGTATTGGGTTAAACACCTGTGATGGGTTTCCACCCACATGCAACATTATCCTTTGTAACCATGCTCATTCGACCTGACCTTTGTCGTTGCATTTCATTTATCAAGATAACCCTTTCTTGAACATTCTATTTGTTTGGAGGGACACCTTATGGTGTTCAAATTATTATCTGTGAATCATTATATGGTCAAATGAATGTGACCATTTGATGACTACTGTTTCATTAGCGCTTTGTGAGTGTCTAGCTATTGCTATCCAAATGATTTATATTGATTTTTTACTCTGTCTATTGATGAATGAAATGCATCGTTCAATCCTATATTATGTTTATCACACCCACCATTTGGTGAGGTTTATGTGGTGGTTAGAGCCTTGCTATAAGCATGGGCCGAATGATGTACACATCTTCCCCTTGTATTTTATAATCTATCGAACAATCTCACCTTACTCTGTTAAAAAGAGGAGTATGAACGATGCTATCGTTCAAAGGATAACCCTCTATTGAATTTTGTTAATGTTCCATACATGATAGCAATGCATGATGTTATTTTGTGTCACCAATTTTTTGGCCATCTTAGGCCACAGGTTATATGAATCATTTGAATCATCTCTCTCATACGAAGTGTCTATATGTATATATATACATGTACACTATCGATTTAATCCAATGTTTAAAAAAAAATCAAAGGATGATCATACTCTGTTTCTTATAGATAAAAGGTGTCTTCACATATGGTCAACCAATCCATAGCAAAAAATATAATGGATAAACAAAGTTACTTAATGATAACCAATATCATGTTATCGATTACACGATAACTTGCTTATTGGTACCTTTATGTGAAATATAAATATTGTTAGAACAGGGCAACCAACATTATAGTGTTCTAATTTTTAAACAAATAATAAGGTGAAGAATCAAAATTGAACGATATGTGAGCATATTTTGGTTGGAAATAAAATGAATACAGAACCTTACATTGTCTCAGACTGAAGAATACTTTTATTTTGTTAAATCTGTTTTATTTCACTGGAATTGATTATTCTTGAACTTGTAAATTATCCATGTTCCATTTTGGATTGATTTATGATCCATATGAGACAAGTGACTATTTTTTTAATGATTCCTTTTGTATCTTAATTGAGACTAGTTGTTACTAAAAGATAAAATGGAAGACCTGAACGAAGTTGATACTTTTTATGAATATGAAAACCTGCATGTAAGGAAGATTATTCTTTTAATATTCAAAATGTTTACACATATTCCAAACTATGTTTATTTCTAGGCATATATGTGTACATGCATAAATGCTTCATTTATGCATGTGCACATACATGCGGTATACCTTCTGATTTCATCTTGAGTTACTCATTGATTAAGATTGTTTAACTTCTTTTGCAAAGGAAAGAACTATAGAAATGGAACAGTGTTGAATTGCAATAGGAATCTTAATGGAAAGATAGTTGTATGATGAATAGATGAATGGTTATACTATATTTTAGATGAAATATTTGTTGATGATATTGAAATGGAATGATACAAGAGTACTAATATAGACTATAGCACATTGGAATTATGATGCTAGTAGATGGTCTAGAAGGGAGGGATACCCCTTTATTATGGAAAGTTTTTCTTCCGGGAATGGGTGCTAGAGAGTGTAGATTTTCTTTTCCAAATCTAATTTGAGTTGCATTTTATACAACATGAGCTTGGCCAAGCTTTGCAATCATTTTTATTATGGAATGGACTAGATTTAATATTTATCCTCTCTCTGATATTTCTTTTATTACCTAACATGGAACTTGCAAATTCTAACAACAGATAGAAATGCATGTAGTTAGGCACACCCAAATTCCACCTTGAAAACTGTATCTCATGCTAAGTGTTTCGTGCAGGGTCAAGTATTCTTCAATGGACATAAGAATTTTGGGGAAGCATTGCTTCGTGGTTGGCTGGAAAAGCACCTCAACCATGTTCTCATCCATCAGTGGAGGCAAGTTGTCATAGAATAATTTCAATGGAATTCTATTTTATGTACTTGTACATCATAAATGTAAATATTGTATTGACTATATGGTGATTGAATGCCAAGTCAAAGTTATACATTGACTATTGACATTTGGAAATGAATATAATTAAATTTGCTATTTCTTTTAATTTATCGACATGAAATTGCTATGTTGAAAAATAGCTATGCCCAAATTTATGTCTTAAATTTATATTCATAACGTCAATTATTAATTTATTGAGGAAATTTTAGTTGGGCATGTTTCAATCTATATGTCCTAAATGTGAACTTCTAAATTGATTGTGATTTCTCGTATGTCAAATTGGAAGTCCCTTTATGTAATTGTGGAAACCATTGGTCATTTATACAAGCAATGTATGCAATTGGTGAAGCACAATCATATCTCAATATCTTGGTTTGAATGTGTCGAAGTAATTTATCTCCTCATATGTTGAGGTTTGTCATCTTTCTTTCATCATCATTGCACATCCACATATTTCATGGCAAAACCCTCTTGTAGTTTATCATATTTTGTGAAGTTCTAGTTAGTATTTATATGTCTACCACTAGTGTTTTTGATACTCATTTTCCATAGCATTTCCCTTTTCCTTTACATACTTTCAAGTCAAAATTATACAAAAACCCCCCAAAACCCCTATCATATAAGGGCGCTACCCCTCTCAAACACAAAGGAAGATTATTGTTTCAAAAGAAATCTCTCCAACTATTGGAGTGTTACTGCCACTTTTCATTGGGCGAGTCAAATATCATTTCAAGTGTCAATCCGCTTACCAAAAAATACCTAGTAAGGTATACCCTTGGGTTCATACCCTCTTGATTATAATCTATGAGAAAAGCGTAGGAGGTATAACCCACTCTTGTTGAGTTGACCTTCAACCCTCCATGGTTTGTTGATGAACATATTTCACTTGCATGAAAACAACCCTAGCCCGTGAATGAGTTTTTTTAAGAAGTAGAGCAGTGATTTTGGGACCCAACAAGTTCAAACTAAGTATGAGGATATCACTTTCCTAGCTATGAACATATGTGATGTTACTAGACAATGCACTTTCATAATGTTATAATTCACGTTTCGATTATTTTTTAATATCATGATGATTAACTTTTATATATGTATTATTTATATGATTTATATTGTCTTGTTAATGTTGAGAGGCATTTTAGAGTGGTAGGAAGGGGTAGAGTGTAATAGTATGTGTTAACAAAAACTGTTACCTTTTATCTTAGATTTGGTAGTCATTTACATGTCAAAAATTAATGTTTAATAATTATATGATTAAATAAAATATATAGAACAAACAAAAATACAAATTTAAAATTAAACTATAATTTAAGATAGACGTATGAATACTATAATATTATTTAAAAATTAAATAATTATAGAAAAGAATAAAAATTAAACCACTATAGAAAAGAATAATTAAAAAATAATAATCTACCATTTAATAATTAAAATTTATGAGCAAATATTTTTAAGAAAAAAATTATTTGTAGACATTAAGAAAAATTAATCTATATTATATATATATATACAAATTTTTTATTTTTAATGATTTTTAAAATATAAAAAATTAGATGTAAATAAATATTTTTAAAAAATACAATTACTAAAATAATGAATGGTGACTTTTTTAAAAGTAAAATTAAAATTTATATACAAAAATAAAGCACGTGTATTAAGAAACAATAAAGTATAAAATTAATGTGATCAATAGTACTACTAATATGCATAGCACAAGAAATGGACAAGTTTATGATTCCTTAAATTAACTTTAAAAAATATTGTATTTTAAATTATGTGTTTTATTATGTTATTATTGGAAAGAAATACCATTTCAAGTACAATTATAAATTTATTCAAGTTCTTATGATTAACATTTATAAAGATAGTAAATTGAAGTAACTTCAAAATCACCTATTTCTTACAAACATCATCTAAGAATGTTATCAAATTGTTGATACACTCAAATATTTTAGATCCTTCCACTAAACACTTTTTATAAATGTATTTAGTGTTTTGCATTAAATAGACATTGTATTTTAATAATAAGCAAACATGAAACATTAAATGTATTCAATAAGTGATTTAATACATCAAATAATGTACAAATCTATAATTTTCTTTTAATTTTAAAAAATAATGTATTTTATATATTTGAATTTTTTTAAATATTATTGAAAAGATATATCTTTAAAAGAAAATTATAAACTAGAAATTGCACCTTAGTGTGCAATGGGTATGCTGAATAAGTGTGGAAGGTGAATTAGGATAAGTGTGGAAGGTCAATTGGTAGGCCATTTAGCAAATGATGTTGTTTGTGCAACAAAGGTTTCAATGTAAAAGTGATAGCTTCAAATCAACTATGCATCCACTTACAGGGATCCAAACATGATTGAAATAAAACCTCTAAATCAAGAAGATAATTAGGCTCCATTACCAACAAGCTCATGTTATGTTTGAAATAAGGAGAGAGGGAGAGACAATGATAGAAAGAGGGAGAGATAGAGGGGGGAAGAGCGAGAGAGAGGGGTAAGGAGATAGAGATAGAGAGGAAGATAGAGATAGAGATGGAGATGGAGAAGGTGAAGGAGATGGATATGGAGAGGAGACAGATGGATGATAGAGAGATGGAGAATCAGAGATGAGATGGATGAGATAGAGATGGAAGATGAGAGGAAGAGAGACAAATAGATAGAAGTATAGGTAGAGGGAGAGAGGGAGAGATAGAGAGGATGAGATAGAGAGATATAGAGGAAGAGGGAGAGGGAGAGATAAAGAGATATAGATGGTGAGATAGAGTGATAGAGAGATAGAAATATAAGGAGATATAGATGAGGAGAGGGAGAGAAAGGCAAAGAGATAGATAAATAGAGAGAAATAGAGATAGGTAAATAGAGATGGAGAGACATATAAAGGGGGTGATATAGAGAGATAGAGGGGGATAGTTTAAGAGATAGAGAGGTAGTGATAGAGGTAGAAAAAGATATGGATAGAAAGAGATAGAGAGGAGATATAGAGGTAGAAGGAGATAAAGAGAGAAATAGAGATAAAGATACATATTAGGAGAGATAGAGTGAATGAGAGATAGAGGGGGGAGAGGGAGAGATAGCTCAATAGATAGAGAGGAGGAGAGGGAGTGAGATAGTGGGAGATATGGAAATATAGAGAGCGATAGGGAGAGATATATCAATCACCCTCCCTATATCTATATCTATTCATTTTTATCTATTTATCTCTCTACCTTTCTCCGTCTCTTTATCTCCCTCTCTATCTATATGTATCTCATTATCTCCCTCTCTCTCTATATATATTTTCTTCCATCTATTTATCTTTATTTATCTCCATCTATCTAAATTTGTCTCTTTCTCTCATTCTCTATCTTTTGATTTTCTCTATCTTTATTAGTCTATAGGCTACATGTAGTGTGAGATTTGAGCCTGAAACAAATCGCACACTTGTAAACCATTATCGAGTCATAGGAAAAAAAGTTTCAGTTGTCATTTAATGGTAAACTAGTTGTTGTTTAATGGTAAAATCCTCTAAAATATTAGGTAAAAGCCTCCAAAATCTCACTTATCACATTAAAAGATAAATATTGATCTAGATGGGAACATTCTATTTTTATTTGTTAGGTGTCATGTTAAAATCCAAAATTTTAAGGGGTTGTTGAGATTCATTGAAACTATACTTATCATAATAATCTTTTGTTAATTTATATATATTAATTTTATTCTTGTATATTTAATTATTTATTTTTATAGTTCTATAATACTAACGTTGATAATTTCAAAGAGGGGGTTGAAGGAGATAGAGCAAGGCTTGATCCAGAGAGAGAAATAATGCTCTCCCTACATCCATAACATGTCATCAAGCACTAAATATATTTCCTTTGAAGAGGAAAAAAGTGAAATGAAGAAGCTCCTCACACAAGAGAATTGCTTCAACTTACCATTGATGAAAGGTTTTCAAGATCATAAAACCCAATTGTGTTGATTAGAAAGAGAAAACCACAAATTGTTGAATCTACAAACCAACCCTCGTTGCAAATAAAAGTCTTTCATTTTCAATCAAATCATATCCATAGACCGCCATGCGAGAGGATTGCGAACAAGGAAAGGATAGTATTTTACCATGTAAAAATGGCGAGCAAGAACCCCCGACCTAACTATGGTCACGTAGGACCACTAGCGACTCGATCCTTAATCACCAGGCAACTCACTACCAACAACACGACATCAAAGAGAAACCACCATCGTAGGAATAGGAATGCCATTAGTAGCATAGAGGTCGGTTGAACTAAAGCTGACGTCAGGTTCAACAAGGGTAGAGAGTGAGATAAAATTAGTCTCAGAAAGCAAGAACAATGCAAAATCCCTGTTAGTGAAGTCTGTGACCAGAGAAGACGCGTCTCCCAAACCCAAACTTTCATCGTTCAACGCTCCCATGGCTATCAGACATGGCGAGAGGAGGAAATTGAAACTAGGCACCAGGTTATAGGCGATTACAGGAGAGACATAAGCGTCATTGGGAATTGATTGTTTGAGGGAGGAAATGCGCTGAATATGTTAGATTTAGAGGCATTGGGGGTCAGTCAGGAGCAAGCCTCGAGATGCATTCATGTTGGGCTTATGTGTGTACAAGCGAATGCAACACTTCGTCCTGATATGTCTAATGTAATTGTGATGCTCTCTAGCAGTTCAGTGACATTGTCGAATCCTTGAAAGCTCACTTTTGTAAGTACGAGTGAGATCTAGGGTTCAAAACCACAATCAAAGTCAAGCTGGGGGAATGACGAGCATAAAAACTGAACAACATCGCAAAGTTCAGTATATGAAGCTTCCCTTACCGAAGTAGAAGTTAGATAAGTTCACCATACTGTGTATCTAGACAAGAGAATGCACGTTGACCATATTTATTAATTACCAACAATCAAAATTGATACGGACGCTGTCACCTCAACTTCTCTAAAGCAGACGACGTGAAGGTGAAAGCGTGAAAAAGCAGTGAAGGCCTAAAAAGCGGTGAAGGCAGTGGACAGAATATCCGACGACGGACAGACTTTTAATCATCTCCCACGCCCTGTGAACCGTCGATTTTAAAAAGTAGCTTGCTCTTCTTCATATTGGATACGCCTTCGGTGTAAAAAATTAGTTACTCTAACATACTTAATAACTAGCAATTGCACCTTAGTGTGCAATGGGTACGCCGAAGAAGTGTGGAAAGTCAATTAGAATAAATTTTGATCTATTTTTTGTACTATATAAAATTATAATAATTAATAATTATAAATTTTAATCATTTTATGTAATTAATAGTTTGATTTAAAAATATAATATATAATAATAAGTATAATTAAATTATTTATTATTAATTATAAATTTTAATCATTTTATGTAATTAATAGTTTTATTTAAAAATATAATATATAATGATAAGTATAATTAAATTATTTATAATAAGTATAATAAATTCTAAAAAAATAAAATAATAAATATTACACATACATCCCCACTCGCATTTAAAAACAAATGACAAAATTAAAACAATATAGCATGACAATAATTACTTCAATCACCGATTTTTTATTTATTCAATCGCATGCAAATAGTATTTTTTATTTTTATCTATGAATTTTTTTGTCCTCAAATCTCTCAAACTATTTAAATTCTACTCTCAATAATTCATTACCAATTCATAAAACAATGAATACATTAACATCCTCCCTCCCGCAGAAACTAATGGAAAAGAAAACCCTATACCCTGCTGCGGACGCGAGAGCGCAGTAAAAACTAATATAGAGACGACTGTGACGAGTTCGAGAACATACATTCTCTTAAGTCCGACTGTCTGGAATTTTCACCTGCACGCTACCGTTAATCTCAGAACGAATAAAGCGAGTAAATCAAATTGCGGTGCCGTTTTTACGAAAAAACCCTCGTCAAAACCGGAAAGCAGCGAAAAAGCGGCGGAAAAAGCCGAAAATATTGAGAAAAATAATGAACGGCTGAGATTCATTTAATGGTCGGCATATTGATATAAACTATTGATTGGTATTTTTAGCTTTGTCTTTAACAAACGTAAATTAAATTATTGTGTGGTTATTAAGAAATTTTGAATTCACAATCAATATTTAATAAATTAAAAGATTTTTCAAATTATTTATTTATTATAAAATTATAAAAAATCTTCTAGATTATCATTCAGATAAAATTGTTGAAAATTGTTAATTTTAAAGTAATACTACCAAATGACTCCAATATTAACTTTATTAGACAAACAGAATATAAAATAATCTTTTAAAAATAAATATCCAACATTAAACTGATAAGACCATTTTATTATACCTGCTAGGCTCCTACTTGTCTTAAAATATATCTAAGAATGAATATTCCAGCCTATTGCGAAAGGGGAGAAGCCGTTCATAACAGGTGTTTGAGGTGGTGGGTTCCACTCCTGCTCGCCGCCTCTTTCGACGGGGCGCTTTTTCCCTTCATCATGCGGGTTTGTGACGGCTACCAACTTATTCTCTGGTGTTGTTGGCATTGGCAACATGTTCGTTCCATCGATAGATGGTAAAGCCAGTGCCTGGGATCCGTTGGATGAAGCAGCATCACAGGGTTTTAATGGAACAGATTTTGCTTGCTCCCCACGTTACGGGTATCTTAATCTTCTCCCCGTGCGTTTGACGAATAGGTAAAGTTTTGTCCTATTTTATTGGTTTACTAGTTGGAGCGCAAAACATAATTTAAAGCTTTATTTACTGAGTTTTTCCGGGGCCGGGCGTGGGTTTGACCAAAGTTTATCCGGGGCCGGTGGAGCCTGGAGACACTATATAATCGCAGGCCCGTACCGTCATTTTTCAAACTTTGTTTTATAATCTTTTTCTCTTTTGTTCGGATTTGTGTCGGGAAATAAGCCAAAGTCTATAGAAGTGTTAGGATTGAGGAAGGAAGTCATCCATGGCTATGAATCTTTCGAGAATGGTGATGAGGAGTGTGAAGGTGCGCCAGGACCTTATGCGCGGTATCGCCAATTTCATCATGCCTCGCAGTTATAGTGGCGGAACGCCGGCTTCGAGATTTTACAGTAGTAGTGCTATTGCCGTTGTTTATGGTGATTGTATTTCGGGGAGGATGGGAGATGAATTGGCGAGTGATGTACAAGGTTCTGTGGGGTGTGGTCCTGGGAAAGCCTCTGTTGTGGGCAAGAGTGTGATCGAGGAGAAGGGCGTTGTTGAAGAGCAGAGCAGTACGATGAGTGGGGCTCCACAGTATGAGGAGGAGGATTTAAAGGCGAAAGGGTTGGCGCGTTCTAGCTACTGGGGGCTGACCCCTGCTAAGCCCACTCGGGAAGATGGATCGTTGTGGCCGTGGAATTCCTTCATGGTTAGTAATAGTATACCTCTCTTGTTCTCTTTCATTATTCGGTCTCGATAATTGCAATTCCGTCTGTTGATTGGAAGATACAGAATTATGTGCTCCAGCTTATTGATTCTCCGGGACGACGTCGGCCTGGGTTTCTTATCATAAAGTTACTTTTTGTTTGCAAAACTCTGTAAAGATGCACTGAGATCGATTTTAGAAAGTCACAATTCATAACAATAAGAAATGGAATCTAATATGTTAAAACAATATTAAATAATATATAAAAATAGAAAACAAATAAAATTTATGATCTAAATAGAAAAATTTAATAATTTTAATGAATGAAATAAATTTAATAAATAATTGTATATTTTAATAAATAAAATAATAAATACAATTTTAAATTTAAATAAAAATAAAATATTATCTAAAATTTTAGATATTTTAAAAATATTTTAGTATGTAGATTTTATTATTCATTAATAAAAATAAATATAAAATATTTATTATATTTTTTTAAATCAAAAACAAAATAAAAAATATCGTATTAAATAGCAATAAAAATAATTAAAATTATTTTATGTGATTTTTTTATTAAGTAAGAATTATTATATAATTATAAAGTTAATTAAAAATAATTATTAAGTAAATAAAGTAATGAAGTGGTTTTTATCAAGTACTTGTTTGTTGTGATAGTTGTCTTAATTTTTTATGATAATCTATTTTAATATTTTTTTATAAACTAATATTAATATCTTTTTATGACTGTTAGATAAATGTATTTAAAATTTATATATAACATATTTATCTTTAAAAAAAACTATGTAAAAGATGTCAAAGACATCATTATTTAAGAAAATTTATGATCTACTAAAATATAATATCTATATTATCTTTTACATGATTTTTTTATAAAAATACATTATGCTGATTTAATCTGAACCACACTTACCTGTAGTTCTATATTCTCTCCTCATTTCCTATAAAATTGAATTTCAGGAGTTTAGAGAAGTCTTAAAAAGATGTGGATAGAACTGACCCCCAAAATAATCTTATCTTGGCGCAATGCAACAATTCTACTCTCTGAATTTTTTCTGCGTTTGCTTATTTCAACGTTCAATTTTGTAGGGTTTATGAGCAAGTTTTTGTAATTAATTTGTATAGTCGTTGGTTTTATTGGTTTTATTGTATTTCTAATGAGAGATGACGTGTAGCCTTGGGAGACATACAGTGCAGATTTAAGCATAGACCTGACAAAGCATCATCTTCCAAACACATTCGCTGACAAGTTTGGTTATAGGACTGTGAAGGCCATGAGGCTTCCTACAGATATCTTTTTCCAGGTGCGCAAAATAGATTCATGATTCATCTTTTCCAACATACATTTGTTATAAATTGTGTCAATTATATTTGTAATTGAGCAGCAAAATGGTGCCAGATGTTTTTATTTCTGTGTACGGAAATGAAGACTATTTTGTTGGCTTGATTTTATTCTTGTAAGCCTGCTCTGCAGTGTCTCTTCACGCCGGGAGGGGTGCTCAGGATAAAGATCGATTAATGAAGTAAAGCACCATCCTGGTGAGATGCAAGCAGCAGGTAAGTGCCACTATCAGTTTCTTTTCCCCTGTTTTTACAGAGGAAAGAAAAATTCCATAGGAACCTTTTTTGTTTTTTTAAAACTTATTTTTTCCTTATTTTTTCTTAACCTGGATGTAGTCAATTTTATACTAACAAGATGTTTTCCATGTTATTGGGATGGCAATGGCTGTCCATACCACCAACTGTGTCAGGATATGCCCATATACAGAGAGGAATTCATGCAGCCTTAAAATAAATCACTTCATATAAATGGTGACCTTCCTTTTTAAAAATATGGGAAGAGCTTGTGGACCATTTTGATGGCTGCCTGACCTTCTCTGTTAGTACACTGATCTGATCTCACTGATGTGTGGATTCATTAATGAACCCTGTCAATAGATAGATCAGATTCTCTGGTTCACAACATAAAGACCCCAAGAGTTGCAGTTTAGTTCCCTGGATAGCCAAGGCCATAATTTATTAGTTATTTTGTTAAAAGAAAAACTGTTTCTCAGAAAAAACTTGTGTTGCAGAAAAGATATGGTTGCCGTGCCATGATGCTTGAAACTGTGGCTGCTGTACCCGGGATGGTAGGAGGAATGCTCCTACACTGCAAGTCACTGAGGAAATTCCAACACAGTGGAGGATGGGTAAAGGCTCTTGTAGAAGAAGCAGAGAATGAGAGGATGCATCTGATGACATTTATGGAGGTGTCAAATCCCAAGTGGTATGAGAGAGCCTTGGTGTTTACAGTGCAAGGAGTGTTCTTCAATGCCTACTTTATTCTCTACTTAGTTTCCCCCAAGCTTGCTCACAGGATTGTGGGTTACCTTGAAGAAGAAGCCATTCACTCATACACTGATTTCCTCAAGGAACTGGACAATGGCAACATTCCAAATGTGTCAGCACCTGCCATAGCCATAGATTATTGGAGGCTTTCCAAAGATTCAACTCTCAGGGATGTGGTCATGGCAGTCAGGGCTGATGAGGCTCACCATCGCGATGTCAATCATTTTGCATCAGTAAGCTGTTATTCATTGTTTGATAAGTTTTTGTAATTGTTTTGGGGAGCCTTTTAAAACCGTGAATCTCTATTTTTCATGAGGGTTAAATATTTTTTCTTTGTTTCTGCAGGATATTTATTACAAAGGAAAAGAGTTGAGAGAGGCTGCAGCTCCACTTGGATACCACTAACCCTTCCAATGGCTTCCACCACTGCTCCCAATAAAACCATTAAGATGCTGTTTAATTAATGTAATTTCGCGTGCATATTTTATCAGTTCATGTTTGACTCGCAGAAAATTCCACCTGTTATACAACTCGAGGAGAGCTTGTTATGCGTTACAAATATAGCATTAGAATACGTTCTTATCTATGTTATTACTAGGCTAGAGGAATGCCGTGGAGGAAAGGTTTGAAATGTTTTTTTTCATTTGTGTAAGAATTGTATGCTACGATATAAAGAAATGCAATTGAAAAATTAGTATTCAAAGATCCATTTGATTATATTTTTTCTCTTCAATATTTAATTTCAAACTAAAGGAATTCTTTATGAAAATTAAATATATTTCTCTTAGAATTTAAGAACATAATATTAATTCTAATTCTATTTTAATGTGGGAGATTGGATCTATTTCATGGTCTAAATTCATGAATAATTATATTCTGAATAAAAAATTATTTTGATAACTACAATTTAATGTATTTATTTTTTATTTTTTCTAAATTTTAAATTTATTTATTTCTTTTATATTATTTAGAAGATTTCAGTAGTTTTTAAATAAATTTTTTTGATTTCAGCAGTAGTAGACAATTATTTTAGGATTAAAAATTTGATGCTTAATTATTGAATATAATGCATTTCAATCATTATTCGTTGGATGATTTTTAGTAAGTTCTAATCTTTAAAAGAAGTACAAATGAAATCAAGTTCAAGTTATGTTTGTTCAACCAAAAATATTTTGAGGAAGCACTACTTCTCCATCCTTAGATTTCTACATAATTTTCTTTTTCTTTTTTATAATTTGTTTTATTAAAAAAATAGTAAATTAAATATTGTAATTTAGTAAAAATGTTTGTAGATAATTTTCTTTTCTTTTCATAAAATTAAATTATATGTATATTTTTAATGTATGATTCAAGACCATTTGAGGATCAAATACAAAAGTTATATAACAAAAGTATTAGATTTTATAATTAGTAATTTTTGTGGCAAAGTCATAAAATTAAATAGCTTAAAGATTATAATGAAGATCTTTATTTTATTTACATCTAAATTGTAATAGTAATTTTTAGTCATTAACTCTTGTGGCAAACTCAAAGGTGCAATGAAGTTCCTCATCTCTTGTATCAATGTATGTAGACTATGGATAACATTCATTCCTCTACTTGACCATCCATATTTCTTCTAATATGATCTTCCATTTTTATCATAAAGAGTTGATTGTAAAAGTTTTTCAATAAATCTTTTATAGTAGATGTTAAATCTTGTTGGTATATATGCTTGATCCAAGTCTCTTGGGTATAATTATTTCTCACAGACAATAAGTTGAGAAAAGTGGGCATAATATCAACAAAAGAGTCATGCTATAGTTATTGGAAGGAACACGAGCAAAGCCATAATTGGTTGGTGAACATTGACATAAAAAGGACCATTTGGATAGTGGGTCTTGTTGCAAGGCATGAAATACTCTTAGACAACTTTATGCTTGCCCTTTGAGATAGACCAAGGAGTCATCTTTGTGGCTTGGGTATTTGTTGGAAATAAGCCACACCCGAACTAATGATGGATTTTCCATAAAAGTGTCAATAGCTCAGTTGGTAGAGCACTCCAACAACTAATGGCATGTCCAAGTCCTAAATTTGATTCCTAGTTGGTTCGTATGAGTTGTAGCTCAACAAGTGGTATCAAAGCTAGGTTAGGAGTCCCAAGCACTTGCAATATGGCTTAAGGGAGTATTGGAAATAAGTCACATCTAAACCAATGATGGACTAGCCACAAACAGGCCAACAACTCAAGTGGTAGAGTGCTCCAGTAGAAAATGAAAGTTCCTAGTTTGAGTCCTATTTGGTCCATATGAGTAGTAGCTCAACATTATTCACTGTTTGCACCACACTAATCTAGATGGAATGGTTGCATTCTAATTGATCACACTAGGCAAAGGGATAAGGGAAGGACTAGCATCTTTAGTGACAATTTATTCAAGTTTAGTACCCTCATGCAAACTTCTATACGAGAAATGTAGAGAGCCAACAAGAAATAATGCCTCATAAATAAAGATAATACCAATGGCTAAGTGCAAAAAAATGGGGAGCCAAAAAGGGGGCTTAAGTGGCCAGTTTTTTTCTGAAATCAAGAAACACTGACCTTGGACAAGAAATTGAGGATAGTTACCTTCAAAATTTTGAGATGCAACAAAAACAAGGATCGAAGTGCTCTGAGTCTACTTTCTAAACTACTAATTTATTTTGAAAAATGGTTGAGATTAAGGGGTTCAAAAGAGGGACGTACAAAAATTGGTGTTGTTTTTGTCAAAAAACATAACATAGCAACTTTTGTACGTCCCTAGCACGGTGAACTTTTTTTTAGTATATTTAAAATCACTCTAGTGAGAAATTAGCTAATAATATGTAGTTGATGCACAATTTTTCTGATAATTTTTTAATGAATATTTGATTTTTTACTAATTTTCTAAGTGGACACTTCTTGAAAAATAGAATTTTGGTCCTGCTACCCCTACAAATTTTGGAAACTAATTGAATTTTTTATTTTTTTTTGTAAATTTGTAGAATGGAGTCTAGTTTCTAAAGATGTAATTTATTTGAAATTTTGATGAACAGTTAATTTATAACGAAAAAAACACCTAACATTACTTTTTGCCAAAAAAGAGACACACAAACAAAATAAATTATAGATGAAAGGCTTAACATTGTCAAAAAGTGAAAAAAATTACATTGTTGGATAGCTAAGAGAGAACCTAACATTACCCAAGTGTTTGATTTGTTCGACATTGAAACACATGCAATCTTGATGGTGAGCACAAACCCGATTATGTGAAATATTATAGAATTTGTAAAAACATGTCTCTGGTCGTTGGAAAGGCCCTCCAAGCCTTTGGGTTGGTATTCCAAGGCAAATACCAAGCCTAAGGCTTGGGGATTCCCAAAGCAAGATATAACGCGCACACGTTATATCTTAGTTTTGACATGGTTTTTTGCGTTTGTGCGGGACATGTCTAGCAAGATAATGCGAGCGCGGTATAACACGCTTGCGTTATGTCTTGCTTTATGAACTAAGTGCTACTATATTGAATGTATGTTTATATATTTGTATGTTTTTATGTACATGTATGCTTGTATGTCATGTATGTATGTATATATGCATGCTTGTATGTATGCATGTATGTATGTACCAATGCATATATATTGTATGTATGCCTATATGTATGTAATATTGTATCTACATATGTACATGTATGCTTGTATGTATGTAGGATCGTATGTACATATGTATTATGCTTGTATGTATGTAAGTACGTATCTATTTATGTATGTCTTTAGAGGGAGGGAGAATTTTAAGAGAGAGAGATAGAGAGTTGTCTAAGTAGGGTGGCAGGGAGAGAGGGAGGGAGAGACCTGCGAGAGAGAGAGAGAGGTAGAGAGGTAGTGAGAGAGATTCTTGAGAGAGGGAGAGGGAGTGGAAGGGAGAGTCTAAGAGAGAGGGAGTAGGAGAGAAGGGGTTGGAGTGAGAGGGACTTAGCTAGGTGGGTTGGGAGGGATGGAGGGAGAGAGAGAGAGAGAGAGAGTTGTGTAGGTAGGGTTCCAAAGGGAGAGACCTAAGAGTGTGGGGGGTGAGAGGGAGAGACTTTAGAGATAGGTAGTGAGAAGGAGTGCGAGAGAGAGGGAGTGGGAGAGAGATAGAGTGTGAGAGTGAGAATTGAGAGAGGGAGAGGGTGTGGGAGGGAGTGACCTGAGAGAGGGAGATATAGAGGGGGGTGGAGTGAGAGGGACTTATCTAGGTAGGGTGGGAGGGATAGATAGAGGGGAGAAAGAGAGAGAGTTACCTAGGTAGGGTGCCAGAGGGAGAGACCTGAGAGAGGGAGAGAGGGAGTGCGAGAGAGAGGGAGTGATGGGGAGGTAGTGGGAGGGAGATAGAGAGAGATAGATAGAGGTAGTGAGAGAGGGTGGTAGGGATTGATTGAGCAAGAGGTACGTAGAAAGAGGGAGAGGGTAGATAGATACAATTAGAGAGGGTAGGAGGGAGGGAGTGGGAGAGAGGTGAGATGTATAGATAGAGAGAAAGGGATAGGGGTTGAGGGTATAGGGTTGAGGGATTAGGGTGGAGGACCTATAAGGTTGATGGTCTAGGGTATTAGGGT
>VDFB02338354.1:0-36236 GCA_007258455.2 Sequoia sempervirens | reverse complement strand
TATGCTATTTTTTTTTATAAAAATAGGACCACCTTTTCCCCCCCTTTTGAAACCCTTAATCTTAATTATTTAAAAAAAAAAATAGTAGCTTAGAAAGTAGATTCAAAGCACTACAACTCTTGTTCTTGTTGCATCTTCAAATTTGAGCGTAACTATCTTCATTTTGTCGTGAACATCATACTTTGCTAATTTTGAAAAAAAAGTGGCATCTTAAGAGCCATTTTTGTGTCACAACTTGGTGTACTTACCCATACCAAGATATAAACATTTTTCATTACATCGATTGCATAGATTACCAATCAATTTTCATATTCACATAAAGGAACTATTGATTTAACATAAGAGAAATAAGTAACAATAACACATGAACACATTTAGAGTGTACCAACCAAACACATTCTTCATTTTTTTTCTGAAATTATACAATTCCAAAAATCCATCTATACAAAGTTTCAAGCCAAAATTCTTGATTAAATCTCTCCAAAAAAATTTCTCAAAAGTTTCCCCTTCGTAAAAGTCCCCTTACATTTGAAATATCCTTGTATTTATAAGCTTGATTGGATAACCATCTTGTAACTACCTAGTAACTACCCTTTATATTTTTAAAGAAATAAAATAAACTTTATTTAAGTTAAAAATATCTCAACCTTTATGTGAATAAAGCTCATTTTCTAACTTTTGGTTACAATAAGTGACATAAGTCACTTTTACAAACAGATAACTAGGAACCTGTTCTTTCAAGATATGTGTTTCAGCTTAGAAAGTTATTGTGTTTTCTTCCAATATGTGAATTACTTGATATGGACATGAAGTGAGCCCTTTGGCTTTTCAATGAGGGCTTGGATGAGTGTAACCTATTGGTTGTTTTGAGCAATCCAAAAATTGATCACGTGAACTCTATCTTCACCTTTAAATGCTCTTGTGATGATACCATTTGTAGCCATATAACCAAATTTGAAATAAAGGTAAAATTTATAGAGGATTTACATATATGATTACACTAGAAGGCTCTTTGCACCTTAATACTTTGTAATTTATTGCTCCAGAGGAAGTCATCCTTGCCACAAGACCTTCTACCATACATGCTCCCAACATTTGCATTGGATGATCACCTAGTGATATCAGTTGCTTCAATTCTACAACACATTTATCAATATTGCTTATATCATTACCATCAATAGACTTCACACATGTAACAAGGCGTTTTCTTGCATCCACGTGTGAAATGTCATATTTTGGCTCTTGCTTTTGTTCTTTTAAGACATTACTCATATTATAGGACATTGCAAGATTTATCTCATCCCCTGTGTCTTCTATAACATCATTTTGAGTGGATAATAATACTTCTACTCAAAGTTTCATGAGAAGACATATCACTTATTCCCTCCATGGCATTTCATTCTTCTATTTTGAGTGCTCCCATTTAACCAACGATATGAAATGACCATCAACTTCTTTCATGGTATTCTAGTCTCTAGTGGTATCCCCTCTTTGCTTCACTTATTTCATGAGAAAACATTTCTTTGAGGCTCTTTAAACTTGTTTCTAACAACTTTTCCTTCAAATTGTTACCCTATATACCCTTAGACTGATCAAAAGAATTTTTGAATATTTTAGAATCAAGAGAAGAATGATGACAACTCCATTGATAGGTTGAGATTGTTAATCCATGCATAAGTGCCACTTTAGTTTCAATATATATTTTTAATTTAAAAGCTTCCATCAAAATAATGCACAACCCCTTTATCTCAGCAACCATTTTAACAATTTGAAGAATTTTGTGAAAGATCTCAAGTGCCTTTTTTTTTTATGACATACTTTGCTGCTAAAAATTCTCTATAATAACCACCATGTGTAACACTTAAATATTAGGAAATTATTCACATTAAAATATTTATGACTGTGGGACATGTTGGATGCCATATTGATAGATTTTAATTTTTATTGAAAAGTTTAGGCTTTGTCTTCTTCCCATGCCCAAGGCTATGATGAGGTGTATAATATTCTTCATTTTGTCTTCCTGGAGGATCCCTAAGGATCAAAATTTGGGCTTTTCAAACATTTTGACAAAAGGTTCATGTGCTTTGTGGTTCTTGGAAGCATGTCTAATGTGGTGGCTGCAACAAATTTCCGCCAACCAAGTGCATTTGTTTGAAAGTTTAAAGAGCCTTTTCAATAGAACCATTTTGTGTATATCCTTCAACCATACTGTTCCATGAGACCACATTTATTTGAGGCATTAAGTTGAGTAGTTCATGTGCCCTGCCTATACTTCATAAGGTGTTGCCAAATATTTGATTTTTAAATCTTTGTTATTAACAATTTCATTTTGTATTTCTTGCATCACTGCACTATGAAACCACATTTATATGAAGCATTTTATGCTTTAATTACCTATGCTAATTCAAAATAATTCCCTTCTAAATATGATGACTAACTTGTTGTGGAAAAATCCATTTTTTATTATAATATCTGACCATAATCTACCCCCATTTAGCATTAATTGTTGATCATATTTTTAACAGTTCAATGCTTTGTTTATACTTCCATATTTTGGTGGCATGAAAAATCAACATTGGTGCCACTTTTGTTAAGTGTATTTGCAAATTTCCAGCCTTTTTAACAAAACTATAGCTCGACACCATATGCATGCATCAAAAATTAAACTTGGTGCATATATGTTGTTTCAATCTTTCAAAACAAAAGAAAAATAGAAATTTATTTAGGCTTTTCGTTCCATTAAATTCTTTTTGAGCCTGAGACAAGAATGCTACAAGTTTTTGAATGAATATGTTGCTCCATTTTCGCATTGGAAAATTTTACATCTGCCCAAATGTTTTAAGAAAAATCATCATAAAACTTTACTTAACTATTCATGTGTCTTCTCTTTACTCCCACATTTTTTAATGCTTTTCAACCAGAGCATTTGAACCTATAATATCTGACAAAAATCCATTATGCATAATGGACTTGCATACCTTATTCTCAAAATTCTTATTTTGCATAGGCAGGAAGATGATGAAAACGTTGTGGAACTAGCATCACTACATACAAGTATATTTGCTTGAAAGTTTCTAAAACTTTTTCAACAAATCCATTGTGTTCATATCCTACAATCTTCATAATACATGAGACATCATTTCTTTGAGGCGTTCTGTCAATTGGTGTGCTTGCCTTGTCTGTGTTCCCACAGTTTGCACGCATGCCTTCCGTATGCTTCCATATTCTTCATGCATGTGTTTCAGCACCACTATGCACAAAACTTTCATTCAAATGCGCTTTGATGGGTGTCTATTCTTAAAACTTCCATTGCGCACCAGTTTGTGTTAGATTATGACAACAAATTAGAAAGAAAGAAAGCAGGGTTTATCTTTTGAAAGGAAAAGAGAATTAAAGCAAAGTCTTATTTTTGGAATCCTTTTGGAAAAGATAAAGATTTAAGAACAAAACAAAACAAAGAAATAAAAAACAAGTTGGATTTTTCTATGTGCAACACAAGTTGAAGATATTATTTATATCTTTCTCCTTTGAATGATAAATAATATTGTAATGAATTGTAATTGAAGAACAACAACTATATGAAATTTGTAATCAATTTCTTTGAGCAATAAGAATACCGATACTTTGCCCCATGGATGTTTCCTTGGCATATTGTCAAGATTTTACCATGTAAAACTTTGTCTTCTCTATTATTCTATGATTCTATTTAATTATCTTTTGTATTTCTTTGCATCTAACTTGTGCTGCAATTATTATTAGTTTTTTGGGTTTTACGTTTTCATTTACCCAACAAGTGGTATCAGAGCAGTTATTTTTACAGCATCTGTGTTAGGATTTGGTGTTTTTTTTGTAGCATCAAATGGCAAAGGTTTTGAATGCAAGATTCGAGGTGGAGAAATTCAATGGGAAGAATAATTTTGAGCTATGGAAGCTCAAGATGCATGATTTGTTAGTGCAACAAGGATTGCACAAAGCGTTGGTTGGAAAGTCAAAGAAACCTGCAAATATGACTGATGAAGATTGGGAGGATCTTGATACAAGAGCTCTGAGCGCAATTCGGTTGTATTTAGAAGATGATGTTCTTTTTAATAATTTTGGAGAGGATACGTCTGTAGGCTTATGGAGTAAAATGGAGAGTCTTTATATGACAAAATCCTTGACAAATCGAATCTATTTGAAGAGGCAACTGTATAGTTTGTGAATGAAGGAAGGTATACAAATTGTTGATCATTTAAATATTTCCAATACTCTTATATGTCAATTAACTAGTTTGGGTGTAAAATTTTAAGATGAAGATGTAAGATAATTATGTTATTGTGTTCATTGCCCAAATCCTGGAATCACTTAGTCACTTCTATAATTAGCTTTAGAACAACTGACACCCTTGAATTTGATTCCGTTGTGGGAGCTTTTTTGTCTAAAGAGGTGCAGAGGAAATCTAACATACAAACCTCCACATTAGAAGCAATGGTGGTTAGAGGTCGATCCATGAAAAAGGGGAAGATTTGAAAGGTACATCCAAATCTATGTCAAAAGGAAAAAAAGGGTAAGGGAAAATGTTGGTACTACAATAAATCAGGGCATCTCAAGAAAGATTGTTGGGAGAGGAAAGAAGACAATGATGACTCCAAAAAGGAAGCAAATCTGGCTGAGACAAGTTCAGGTACCGTTGATGAAATTTTATTTGTTTGTAATTCCTTACTGTATCATGAGGAATGGTTATTAGATTCTGGTGCTTCTAATCACATCTGTCCACATAAGAGTTGGTTTTCTTCTTACCAAGCTATTGATGGAAGTGTTGTTCTTATGGGAAATAATGTTTCTTGTAAGACTGTTGGGATTGGGAGCATTAAGATTAAAATGTTTGATGGTATTGTGAGGATTTTAATAGAAGTAAGACATGTGCCTAAACTCAAAAATAATTTAATTTCTTTGCGAGTTTTGGATTCTAGAGGTTATAAATTTACAAGTCAAGGTGGATCAATGAAAGTCTCCAAGGGAATTTTGGTGGTCATGAAGGCTATAAATATTAGAAACCTTTACAAGATGGAAGGGAGTACTATAATAAATGAAGTGGAAATGGTATCAGAGGAAGAAAATGAATCTACTTTTTTTTGGCATCAACGTCTGGGTCATATGAGTGAGAAAGGATTGAAGGTATTGTTAAACCATAAGTTACTTCCAAGTTTAAAATCTTTGAATTTGAATTTCTGCAAGCATCATGTTTATGGGAAACTTTCTAGACAAAATTTTAAAGTAGGGTGTCATGCAAGTAAGGGTATTCTAAATTACTTTCATTCAGGTGTTTTGGGGTGTTTTAGATTAGACCCCAAATCTAAGAAGTATATATTTGTTGGTTATGGTGATGGAATTAAGGGAGATAGATTGTGGGATCCTACTACTCACAAAATCATCATTAGTAGAGATGTATTTGATGAATCTCCTCTCATAAAATTAGACATACTAGAAGTTGAAAATCTACAAGAGTTAGATGTTAAAATAACATTTCTACATGGAGATTTGGATGAAGAGATATATATGAAACAACCAGAAGGGTTTGTTCAAGATCACAATAGGAAATTTGTTTGCAAACTCAAGAAGTCACTATATGGCCTAAAGTAGTCTCCCAGGAAATGGTACAAGAAGTTTGATTCCTTCATGGTGAGCCAAAATTTTACAAGGAGTGAGTATGACCATTGTATTTACTTTAAAATTTTGAAAAATGGTTTATTCATTATCTTGGTATTATATGTTAACGATATGCTTGTAGCAAGCAAAAGCATCTAGTTGAGATCAATGGGTTAAAGGCTCAAATGGCTAAGACTTTTGATATGAAGGATCTAGGAGCAGGAAAACAAATTTTGGGCATGGAAATACACAGAGACAGGGAACATGGTAAGCTTTAGTTATTGCAGTAGAAATATGTGGAGAAAATCCTCATAAGATTCGGTATGAAGAATGTGAAACCAGTAAATATCCCTTTAGCTTCTCATTTCAAGCTTTCTTCAAGTTTATAAACTAGTAATAAAGAAGAAAAGGATTATATGTCTCGTGTACTATATGCTAATGCAATAGGAAGTTTGATGTATGCGATGGTATGTACAAGACCATATATTTCACATGCATTTGGTGTTGTCAATAGATACATGGAAAATCCAGGTAAAAACCATTGGGCAATAGTGAAATGGGTGCTTCAGTATCTTAGAGGCACAAGTGATTATTGTATCACCTTTGATGGTTGTAATGGTTCAGTTTGTGGTTATGTTGATTCAAATTTTGTAGGTGATTTGGAAAAAGGGAGATCTACATCAAGTTATGTCTTTACTCTTGCAGGAGGACCTATTTGTTGGATGTAAAGCTTCAATAAATAGTTGTTTTATCCACAATTGAGGCAGAGTATATGGCTATTTCATATGCTTGCAAAGAGGCAATTTGGTTGAAGGGTCTTTTGGGTGAGTTGGGAAAAGTGCAGGACAGGGTGATTGTATTTTGTATTACTCAAAGTGCTATACATCTAACTAAAAATCCAGCTTATCATAGTAGGACTAAGCATATTACAGTTAAATATCATTTTGTAAGACATGTTATTGATGAAGTTGGAGTAGCTCTTGAGAAAGTTCATACACTAGAAAACTGTGCAGACATGATAAAACGAGTATAGTTAGAGAAGTTGAAGTGGAGTTTGACTTCTCTTGGATTGTAGAAAAGGTGACAAATGGGCTTGGGCAAGTATCAAGTAAATTGTTGTCAAGGTGGAGATTGTTAGATTATGACAACAAATTAGAAATAAGGTAGAGTTTATCTTTTGGAAAGATAAGGGGATTAAAGAAAAGTCTTATCTTTGGAAAATCTTATATTTGGAATCCTTTTGGAAAAGATAAAGATTTAAAAACAAAACAAAACTAGATTTTTCTATGTGCAACACAGGTTGAAGATATTATTTGTATCTTCCTGCCTTGAAGGATAAATAATATTGTAATGAATTGTAATTGAAGAGCAGCGGTTGTGTGAAAGTTGTAATCAACTTCTCTGAGCAATAAGAATACTGATACTTTGCCCCGTGGATGTTTCTTTGGTATATTGTCAAGGTTTTACCACATAAATCCGTCTCTTCTCTATTATTCTGTGATTCCATTTAATTATCTTTTGTATTTCTTTACATCCAACTTTGGCTGCAATTATTATTATTATTTTGTGTTTTACATTTCCATTTACCCAACAATTTAGAAGAGGATAGTAGAAAGACTTTTGAATTTCATATCAACAAATCCATTGTTTGCAAAACCAACAACAACTCACATCTATATTTTTCATGGCCATGTTTTAATGGTGGTTGCAAAGAATTATAACGGTTTAAGAATTTTACTTCATCAACAATTTGAATGCATTTCATAACTTCCAATTTTTTAAGTTAAAAAAATGGTTACTTATTTCCAAAACTCCAATGGTGTTTGAAAGAGAGTTATTAACCGTCACAAAATGTTTGATCAAGACTATATCGACAGTCAAAACAAAATTATTAACTTATATGAAAGGTTGAAAGTCAATAAAAATAGTTATACATTTATTTACCTACCTTTTTCGGTGTTTGAAGAAGACTTGTCAACTTGCATCGATGACATGGAGGGGGTTCTTAACTTGGACCAAAGTGCATTTCATAATTTTAAATCTTAGAAATTATAACTTGTGAAAAATCATAACTTTGTGAAAATTTTATAGAACTTGTCTATTAGGTTTATGAACAAAGTGAAGGAGAAAATGACATGATTGGGTAAGTATTTTCTTGTGAAACCTTGTTACATTGTGTATAACAACATCCTGAACCAATCTGCTAGACTATTCTACTTCAATCCTTTATAAAATTGTTGATTTAATTTTTTACATACTAAGTGGCAAAAACTAAAATTTTAATATCTCATTAACCTGGAGAAATTTTGATCTAAAATATTATCACATCACTCATGATATCCTCATGACAAAACTCATTAAGCCATTTTCTCTAGGTTTAATAAAACTCCATATTTAATTATTTCCACAAATAACTTGCCAAAAAATTAAAGTTTTAATATATCACAATTTCTAAAGCGTCATGACTCATAAGCTAGACACATTGGCTGAAATACCACCAAGAACATTCTCATTAAATTAATTTATACCAGCTCATACATATTTTCAAATTTAATTTTTTCATAATTTTTGGAAAGTTTATCATTTCTTTTGAGGATTGAAACATGGATGATGAACGATTTTGCTTCAAACTAGTGAATGACTTAACTTGTGAGTATAATAGGAGTGTGTGACTATGAGACACTCAACACAAGCATTTCAAGGTAAAAAAATTTAAAATTTGGTATGTTTAAAAATGAGGATAATAGATATATATTATTATTTATTATTTATATATTATTATAATATTTTATGTATATATTATTATAATATTATTTATTTATTATGATAAAAGTTGCAAAGCCACTAAACAATTTTATTAACTTAAAAAAATGTTGCAAACCTGGTTCAAAAGAGCATACCGAAAGGAAAGAACCAGGAAGAAAACCTTCGATTATAGCTCAATTCAGATCTGACTTACACTACAAGAGCATCCCCCAAAAGTGAGGAAACTAACATACAAAACAATTTAGGAAGGGGGCATGGAAACCCAACATACAGAGAAATTTTAGAAGAGTGCCTGAAAAAATTGGCCATAACAAAGAGACTTGAAAAATTGCCAATCATAACCAACTCCCAAAACAGAACCAAAGTTAACCACGAAGTCTTGGGAACCACCAAACCATGACAAAATATGATATATATATTATTTATATAAAACTTAATGCATAACCTAAACGTATATCCGTTCTTTTACAAAATGGATATTTGTTTAGAATAGATATCTATTCTTTTAAAAAATAGATATCTATTCTCTCTCTCTCTATATATATATATATAAATAAGTTGCATATGGATGCAAAAATGTTGGTCACAATTTTGCTAGGGGTGGATATTTCAAATGTACTTGAATTAGAAACAATCAAAAAAAGCGTAAACTACAAAGTTGAGATTTTAGGGGGTCTCAATGTGTGATTTATTTGTAAAAAAGAAGGGCACCTAAGAAAGAATTACCCTATCCATAAGGGTAAAAATGCAGACCAAAAGGAAAATTTTAATCATCCAAACCCTAACCAAGGTGAAATCATGAATGCGATAATACAAAATAATACAAAAGCAAATAAAATAAATGATTCAATTTTTTTAGGGAAAAACCTAATGCTAATTTAAAATCGGTTGTAGCCTAGAATAACCCATTGGTAAATACAAAGGGACTATTAAAGGTGATGAAAACTTCTATTCCAATGAAGAAAACCCTAGAATCAATCCCTAAGGGGTTAAAACAAGTATCACAAGGAAGAAAAACTAAAGAAGGGACCAAAGCTCTAATCCCTGAGGTAAACTCCTCTGGAAGAGTCAAAACTCTAATGATACCGTTAGGCCCAATGCAAGGAAGCTAAGGTAGAAGAACAACTTCCTACACTAATATTGAGAGAAGAATATTTCAAAACTTTATAGATCTTTTCAATAGTTACAAAACTTAAACAAAAATAAACATAAATATCATGCATACCACAACATAGTGATTTACGTGGGTAAAAATATTTCGAGAGAAAAAACCCCACACTCCAAAAGCTTCCGAATATATTATTCAGAAATCACAAAGATTACAACATACTTGCAGAGGAAGCTTCTCACAGTTTTATCACCAACCAGAGATCCAGAGGCAACACAACCGCTATCAAACTCTCAAAATACATCATAATACACAACCATAATGCAATGCCCTCATAAAATAGGGTTGTCTTCTAGGTAAAGACAAACCAACAAAATATCTACCATTTACGATTTAGATTTAAATCAATACAAGTTTGTCTCATTAAATGAGCCTTTATCAAATGATGGCTTACTAGTGAGGTTGTGATCACTCTACGAGCAACTCTTTTATCTTTTTCCTTACCAGTATTTCTAATAGAAGTTAGAGCATTAAAAATATTTCTAACAATAATACATTTTTAAAAACTTTTTGGTGACACAAATCTTTAATTTTCTTAATAATGGTCTCATTTTGTATGGCTTTAGCAATTGCACAAAAATTTGACATTGTTCGGTTAATGTATTATCAAAAAAGTATTGATTGAACATATTGGTAGCCCACAACGGAACCATTTGTGATGACCTTTTTCCATCTCTCCCTCTCTCTCCCTCTCCCTCTCCCTCTCTCTCTCTCTCTCTCTCTCACACACACACACACACACACACACTCCATCTCCCTCTCTCTCTCTCTCCTTCCCTCTCTCCTTCCCTCTCTCCCTCTCAAGTCTCTCTCCCTCTCCCTCCCTCTATCTCTCTCTCCCTCTCTCTCCCATTCCCCCTCTCTCTCTTAGGTCCTTCCCACTCCCTCTCTCTCATGTCACTCCCACTCCCTCTCTCCCTCTCTCTCTCTCTCTCAAGTCTCTCTCACTCTCCATCTCCCTCTTAGGTCTCTCTATCTCTCTCTCTCTATCCCTCCCAAACCCCTCTCTCTTAGGTCTCTCCCTCCCTCTATCTCTCACACCCCCTCTCTCTATCTCACTATATATATTATAATGTAGTATATAATATATACTATGTATTAAATATATTATATAATAATATAATATATAATACATAATATATATAATATATTAGTATATTAATATATTAAATATTATGTATTATAAATAATAGAAGTAATAGATATTTGTTTGAGACGGATATCTGTTTCTAGCGGATAAAAACGAATATCCATTTTTCTAACAAAATCAGTAGGCTCATAATTTGGTTCGGGATTGCCAAACTTGGAATGTCAACTCAAAAAACGTGTTTACAAAATTTCCTTAGTTTTCTGAAGTTCGCCTTGTGGCTGATGACTTTTTTTTTTATCTGAATTTGATGAAAGGAAACGGGCTTATAGAAAAATTGTCATCTTTCCACCAATATAAGAT
Source organism: Sequoia sempervirens (assembly GCA_007258455.2). Taxonomy (NCBI): domain Eukaryota; kingdom Viridiplantae; phylum Streptophyta; class Pinopsida; order Cupressales; family Cupressaceae; genus Sequoia; species Sequoia sempervirens. Next base: position 25,224 of record VDFB02338354.1, on the reverse strand, counting down.
ATACCTTATTTTGAATTTAATAAATAATTATTATTGATATTCTACATACATTACGACTAAAGTCCTGATTGATATGTTGATTGAAACACTTCTATAATTTTCAAACTATTTTACATTTTTTGAATCTAAAAGATGTGTCACATTCTATGCTTTGCGTACTATAAGATTAAAAAAAATGAATTTCATAAATTTTTGACCAAGTTATGGTGGTCAGACAAACACATTTTAGTAATTTTGAAATGTTCTAGTAAAAAAATCATAACTAATTATTTATAGGAAAAAAAATTACAAAAAAAAATTTGGCACATCCGGACATGTGTCCTCTACATATATTAAAAGTTTCATAAAAAAATATTATGTTTTTCTTGTACTTAGGGTGGTCAAACATACACCTTTTTATCTCTTTCTTGAAAATTTAGTACCACTGCGTTGAAATTTCAAATTTTCGCAAAACAAATTTACTTTTTTCCAAAAAAGGACTAGTAGCCTAGAAATTACATTCAATTTGCTAGAAGTTTTGTTCTTACATATTTTTCAAATTATGTTAATAACCTATTCAAATTTTTATGTCAAGTTGCCTAACTCTATTTTTTTGAATTTTCATTGCCACTTAGGGGCCTCGTTTGGACCCCCATGATCCTGCACATACCCTACTAATAAAGAATGGATTTTAGATTCGAGAGCATCTTTTCACATGACTGGAGATAGATTTTTATTCATTGATTTTCATGAAGGAAAGAATTTAGATCAAGAAATCACTATTGGCAATAAAATGAAACTATCAGTTCTAGGAACAAAGATTGTTAGTGTAACAAATGGAACTTTGAAAAATGTTTTACTAGTTGAAGGATTGAGGGTGAATCTTATTTCAATATATAGAATTGCTCAAGTTGGACATGAGTTTGTTGTTATTGTTGATCAAGTTATTGTAAGATAGAAAAGACCCAAAAAGTATTATTGCTATTGGTAGAATTGACCATAAAGAGAGTTTCTTTAAATTTTTTGGATTTGTTGATGATGAATACAAAATCTCCCATGCTTTTGTTGCTCAAAGTGATTATATGTCAAAACTGTGGCATGCTAAACTTGGACATACAAATTATAGAAAATTACAAGACATGGTTAGAAAGAATATGGTTAGAGGATTAAAAAATATTTCAGCATATGAAGGTCTATGCACTAGTAGAATTCAGAAAATAAATGACTAGGTGACTAAAAATTTTAGTCACAACAACTAAAAATGACTAAATTCTACTAATTTTTTACAACTCAGCTATAAATGAGTAAATCAATGACTAATTTGGTTGTTGACTAAAAAATTATTTAGTCACAAAAATAAAAATGACTAAATAGTTAGTCACCAAATACAAATTAGACAATTTTAAAAACATATTTCATCCAATTATTGGCGCGATGTATTGCACGTGTCGATGTATTGGCGCTTATTCACATTTATTCGCGTTCATTGCAGAAATATTCCTCACTTCATTCGTTAGTTGCAGGTTAGCCTGGCACTGAGGCATTTTGATCAATTATAGCAGCTACTTGAATGGGCGATAAAGATTCAGAGAGGACCTGGAGACTTCTGAAAAGGTGGGAAAGGAAAGGAATTCAAAATTTGTTGTAATAAATTTAAAGTCGGCAAGGCCCTCTACAACGAAGTCGAATTTAGGGACGCCCTCTACAGTGAATTCAGAGGTAATTTGAAACCCTCACTACATTAAACACAAAATCTATAGCTTTCTGATTGGCAACTTACAGTAGTTACAATCTACTACTCTTAATAATGTTCTTTTACAATCTTGCCACTATTTTGCTTGATAATGTGTTTGAGCTGAATTTAATAAAATTTGGGTGTTAGTGCCAAAATAGAATTTTCTCAAACAATTTTGATACATTTTCACTACAAGCGCAAACTATCCTTGTGCAAAGTAAACATGTGCTAGATTTACCCACACATCAAGCATCTGAACAAAGATGTTTCCTGCCCCAACTTCTTGTACCTATGTAAAAATTTCCTTTGCAATATCAAATTGACCCCTTTCAGCTAGCACAATGGTTGCCCCATTTGTAGAATAAACATTTCCTAGGCTTTGTGCCAACACTTTACAATACAGTTCTCTAGCCTTCTCAGGATTTTGTGCTTCCACCTTTGGATCCCTCCTCTCATTGCAAAAAGCTACAAAATAATTCCAATTTCCAAGTGAAATGCCAACATAAGAATTCTTCGCATCTGATTCACTTTGTGCAGCTTTAACTATTTCTTTTTCTTTAAGTTGGTCATTTGTTTTTAGTTATATTTTTCCAAGCATAGATAAAGCATTTGATGAAATTTTATCCACCTTAAGTGCATCCCCAATCAATTCTAGGCTTAGTTGGGAGCCTAATCCATGGCTGCAAGATGTAGATATGCATCCACGTAATCAAGAAATTTGAACAATATTAGCCTGTATAAAAGATTTTATTTTTTAGTATCACGTAGTTGTTCAAATAACCTAGCAAGATTAAATAGTGTTGTGACTTTATCCCATGGTAATTGAAGTGAAACATCGCCTTCTTCTAGTCGATGGAAGAATTTCATATCCTTAAAGAGCACAAGAAAAACTACAGAATTGGCACTGGGGCTTTTATTTATGAATTCAACCCAAATGCCATTTCCTAATGCCTCCATAAAAGTTTGTTGAGCCAACTCTAGTTCATCACGCTCAAAATGAAGAACCCCAATTTTGTTTAACAATTGAATGGGCACTTCTTCTCTGCTCTCCTTCAGAAGAGACTTTGTTGTCTTAAGAGAATCCAAGGTTGCAATGGGGTCTGATGATATTAATAACTCACCCATCTTGATAAATGCATGGGCATCATGTGGATCTATGTGAGTTTCCTTTCTTAATTTCCAAAGCCTTCTCTGCCTATCCTTGCTGAGAATCTATATGACCTATTGCTTTTAAGCTCTCACAGTTCTCAAGGTGGACCTCTAGAACCTTTTCAAAATTTGAAAGAGAACTCTTAAGATCTCCCAGCTTCAATTGAACCTATCCACAAAATTTTTTGGCCTCTGGCTTTCCTTGATGGATTCCATGTAGTAGCGGACAGTGGTGTCATAACCACCTTTACTATGATAAGATCATGCAAGATTATAATATGAATGAGATTTCATGAGAGGGTGGTCAGTTGAAACAAGAGTTGTCTCAGTCAACTGTTCCACAAGAAAATGTTGCTCTATAGTGAAAAAAAAATGGTTTGCTAAATGATTCAATGCCATTACACAATACGGGTATAATTCAAAGGCTCTACACATGTTTTCCATTCTTTCATGAACACTACCTTTTTCACTAACTGTGAGAATCCTACAAGTAAAAAATGCACAAAACTGGCCACAAAGATTTATGTAGAGGCAAAACATCATTTCTTAATGCCTCCATAAAAGTTTGTTGAGCCAACTCTAGTTCATCACACTCAAAATGAAGAACCCCAATGTTGTTTAACAATTGAATGGGTAATTCTTCTCTGCTCTTCTTCATAAGAGACTTTGACATCTTAAGAGAATCTAAGGCTGCACTAGGGTCTGACGATATTAATAACTCACCCATCTTGATAAATGCATGTACATCATGTGGATCTATGAAAGTTTCCTTTCTTAAAATTTTCAAAGCCTTCTCTCCCTACCCTTGCTAAGCATATATATGGCCTACAACGTTTAATCTCTCACGGTTCTCAGGGTGGACCTCTAGAACCTTTTCAAAATTTGAGAGAGAACTCTTAAGATCTCCCAACTTCAATTGAACCTGTCCACAAAATCTTGTGGCCTCTCGATTTCCTTGACTGATGCCATGTAGTAGTGGCCAGTTGTTCCATAATCACCTTTACTATGATAAGATCATGCAAGATTATAATATGAATGAGATTTCATGAGAGGGTGGTCAGTTGAAACAAGAGCTATCTCAATCAATTGTTCCACAAGAAAATGTTGCCTTGTGAAGAAAAAATGGTTTTCTAAATGATTCAATGCAATTGCACAGTACAGGTATAATTCAAAGGCTCTACACATATTTTTCATTCCTCCATGAGCACTACCTTTTTCACTAGCTATGAGAATCCTACAATTAAAAAGTTCACAAAACTGACCACAAAGATTTTTCCCCATTTTAAACAGCAAAATTGCCAAAAAAAAAAGTGTTTAAAACTTGTAAAAAAATGCAAATAAAATCACATTGATTTTCACGCCAAAAAAAAAACCATGAGACCAATATAACTTGTTGTAAGCTATTATTCTTTGATATATTTTTTCCAAGCATCCATAGCTTTTTGAAATCACTTGTTTTAGGCTTTTAGCCATAGTAGCAAGGTAGTGAATTGTTTGATAAAATGCTTTGATAGACATGTATGAAAAATGTGTTAGCATAGACAAGGCAATGAACTTTGGAAAAAATGCCTCAAAGAAATGTGGTCTCATGGTGATGGAATGCCATGATGAATTCCATGACAAGTGAATTGTTATGGGTTATCATGGCATTCCATCACCATGAGACCACATTTCTTTGAGGCATTTTTTCAACCAGTTCACTGCCTTTTCTATGCTATTGCTTACTATTATGCTTTGATAGATTTTTTCCAAGAATCCATAGCTTGTTCGAAAGCACTTGGTTTAGGATTTTAGCCATAGCAACAAGGCAGTGAACTATTTGATAAAATTCTTTAGTAGACATGTATGAAAAATGTGGTAGCATAGACAAGGCAGTGAACTTTTTGAAAAAATGCCTCAAAGAAATGTGGTCTCATGGAATGCCATGACAAGTAAATGCAATTGGCAGCTGCTTCTAGTTATTATTTATGCAATGTGAAGTAATTGCATAATTGCTTAGGTTGACTTTGTAAAAACTATATTGTAATTGAAATTTTGTCATCTATCAACATCTAGTTATTAGTTATGCAATGCGAAGTAATGCTTTGAGTTTGAAAGATGTGCAATGCAATGTAATCAACAATTTGAATATAAACTACAAAAATCTATTTTTTACAATTCATTAGTTAAAATCTCTATTCTATTTTCTCTCTATTACTCTATTGCTATGGAAATGCCTTTCAATTTTAAAAAAATAGTTTTTGTCTCTTATTCTACAATTTTTTACATTTTTTCATCTATAAGCATCTAGTTATTAGTTAAGCAATGTAAAGTAATCCTTTGAGTTTGAAAGATGTGCAATGCAATGTAATCAACAATATGAATATAAACTACAAAAATCTATTTTTTACAATTCATTAGTTAAACTCTCTATTTTATTTTCTCTTTGTAACTCTATTGCTATGAAAATGCCTTTCAATTAAAAAAAATGTTTTTGTCTCTTAGTCTACAATTTTTTGTTACTATGTGTAGAACATTATAGATGGATCAACGTCAAAGGTTGACTACAAATCAATACCATGCATTTGATGAGAGAATAGCCAATGAGAGGGAGATGGATAAACGTCCATGTCCATGTAATGACTGTCTTGGTGGAAAGGTGAAAAAAAGAAGTATGATTTATCAACATATGATAAGATATAAGCATAATGGTATAAGCCCTTGGAATGGAAATTGTTATGAAGATATGATAGAATGGCAGAGTGTGATAGATGAAGAGGCAACAAACATAGATGAAGTGGCACCAAACATAGATGAAGAGGCAAGAATGTTAGACAAAGATTTGAAGTTAATAGAATGTTGAATGAGGGTCTAACCGATGATTTGGCCAAGTTGATGGGGGATGCTTTAAAGCCTGTGTATGCTAATTCCAAGTTAAGTTGTTTGACAACAATCCTTCAAATTCTTAACTTGCAAGTGGTGTTTGGCTGGACAAATGAGAGTGTAGATCAGTTATTGTCATTATTAAGTTCGTTGTTGCCACCTGACTCCACATTGCCAACAAAACGAAGTCAATGTAGAAAGGAAATCACTAATCTAGGCTTAGGGTATGAAAACATCCACACATGTGTGAATGGCTGTGTATTATTTTGCAATAATCTTGCAAGTGAGAGTGAATGTCTAAAATATCATGAAGTGAGGTATAGACAAGGGTTGAAATCAGTTGTGGTTCCTAGAAAGGTTCTTCACCACTTTCCCATAATCCCACGATTACTCTGAATGTATAGGTGCAAAGACATTGTTGAACTTATGCAATGGCATGCCTAAAATAAGAGCACTGATGGAAAACAATGACATGTGCCTGATTCTAAGACGTGGATGGAATTTGATAACAGATGGCCTGATTTTTCTCAAGATCCTCGTAATATAAGGTTGGGTTTGGCTTTAGATTGGGTGAACCCATTCTCAGATCAAAGTACTAAATGGTCAACTTGGCTAGTTTTTTTAATAAATTATAACTTTCCTCCATGGTTAGCAACTAAACGATTTTTCTTAATGTTATCATTGATTATACCAAGAAATAAAAGTGTGACTTCAAATACAATTGATGCTTATCTAAATTCATTATATGATGCAAGCTAATGGAATTTTGGAAAGGAATTGAAGCAATTCAATCTTTAAGGGATGGTCATTCAATAAAATTCACTTTAAGAGCTTCCTTACTGTTTACGATTCATGATCTTCTAGCATATGGCACATTGTCTGGTCTCAGTGTTCATGGATACCATGTATGTCGTACTTGCAACTTTAAGGATTTTGTGAGGCACTCAAGAAGTTTGTGTAAGTGTATTTATTGTGGACATCGTGCTTACCTTAAAATGGATCATCCATATCGTCAACAAAAAGCACGGTTCAATGGTCAAGAAGAGAATCGTGAAGCACCATTGCCAATAAAAGGTGATTACATTGTTGAGAATGGACAAAAAAGAATGTCATTTATTGAAAATGATGGGATTTTTGGTAGTAGATATGATCCATGTAATGAAAGCAGTGTAAAAAGGTTATGTATATTCTATAAGTTGTCATACTTTAAGGATATAGCCATTAGGCATACTATTGACTTTATGCATACTGAGAAAAATATAGCCTATGCTATTATAGAAACTCTTTTTAGTGCTTTTGATACTATTTCATCATGTGAAGACTTTCGACAACTAAAGATTCGTAGAAATCTTTGGGTTGAAAAATATGATGATGAAAATTATAGAAAACCTAGTGCTCCTTATGTCTGGACAAAGGAACAACGTGCACAATTCTTACAGTTGATGTCTCAAACTCGCTTTCCCACTGGATATGTAAGTAGTAGTAGTAGAAGCCAAATTGACATTAATGGCTTAAGAGACCTCAAGACCCATGACTATCATTTCATAATGGATAATATTTTACATATTGTAGTAAATATATTAAGTTTGGAAAAGGGGCCAAGATTGGCAGTTATAAGGTTGGGCCTAATATTAAAGAGAATGAGTTTACATGTATTAGATCCTTCGAACTTTGATAGTTTGAGGGAGGAGGTTGTTGAAGTCCTTTGTCTATTGTAACACGAATTTCCACCAACAATCTTTAACATTTCTATGCATCTTTTGATACATCTACAATATGAACTAAATTATCATTGTGGCCCGATAAGAATAAGATGGATGTATCCTATAGAGCAATATATGAAGGTTTTGAAAAAAATTGTTCATACTAGGGAAAAACCGGAAGGCAGCATGTCTGAGGGATATTCAATGCAAGAGGCCATGGGATTTCACACAAAATATATGAAGGATTTTGAAAATGTCAATTGACGTGTATGGGATGATGAAGAAGAAGAGACAGTTGCAGGTGAAGTAATAGAAGGCAATGGATGTTGCTTCAAGCTATCACATCAAGAAAGAAGTGTGATACATGCCTATATTCTTCAAAACACATCTTCGTTCAATAAGTGGCACAAGTAAAAAAAAATTACACAATAATTTATTTACTCAATTACATTTACACATTTATATTATTAATCTTACTATTTATACGTTAATATTCTATGTAGAAAATATGAAGAAGACAATCAAGTTTGGATGCAACATCGACCTCAAAAGCGCAGACATCATGTTGATTTGATTGGAGGTGATTCTTTTCCAAAATTTGAAGAATGGATTGCTAATGTAGTCAATGATGCAAAAGAAGGTCAAGATATAACAATGAAGGAAAGTGAGCTTTCACAATCTCCACATTTATGGGCTACACGTTTCAGTGGAATGTGGGCCTATGGTAGTCATTTAAGAGTGGAAGAAAAGACAAAGGAAATACAAATTGTGATTGTCTTGTTAGTGTTGAATTTCTTCATGAAACTGAGAAGAAATTTTATGTTGGATTCATCCAAGAAATTATTCTAGTGGACTATGGTGAAAATAGTCCTATATTATTAAAATGTAAGTGGATCGGACCATCTACAGTACAATTTGATGAGTATGAATTTGTACGTGCAAATACAAGACAATTTTTATCAGATATAGATGAGTCGTATGTTTCCCCTCTTCAAATAAACCAATTATTTCTAAATGATGATATAAGAAGCCCATGATGGTTGTATGTCATTCAAACAGAGTCTTGTTCAAAACAAAAATTCATGGAAGTTGTTGATATAATGCATGATAGGAAATATGTTAATTTACAAGAAACATTTGAAGAAGTGGATGAAGACGATGATGGAGTGTTTGAAGAAGACATTTTGATTACCAATGAAGAGATTGGGAGAGAGAATGCATTGCATTTCACAGATGAGGATGAGGAAGAAAATCAAGCAGATGAAGAAACAAATGATCAAGATTTTGATCTTGTTGGAACTGCAGATGATTATAATGATGTTTTGTCACCTTAAGAGGTTATATTGTCACCTAAAATTTGGTTATATGTATGGTGTAATTTATTATTAAATTTAATAAATATCTGAGTACAGGTATGCTTATTCACTATTGTTTTACTAGTACATTTCTGAATGTAATCATCATTATTCTAATGGTACAAATTGTATACAAAACTTGAGATGTTCACTGCTGATTTGAAGTGCATCTAAAGTTAGGTTCAATCATTCTTCTTAGTTTTCTTACTTTGGTTGAAAATTTGAAATTAATTTTGTTTAGTTAGAATATAATTTCTTGTATGTCCTATATGTTTTCTAGATGCAAACATATAATGACCATCTGTAATTTAATAATACATATAGATATCTTAACATTAGATGAATTAAGCCTCCTCATTACAAACAAAGAAATGATCACTTAGGTCTGATTGACATGAAAATTAAAACTGAGAGACTGCAAAATTAGATAATTGTTCAATCTTCAATAAAATGATATCTAAATATTGCATTCGTAATAAAATCTAATACCGCGCTACCATAGTAGTCAATAGAGGTATGCGTAGGATGGCGAGATACATAGGTCAATATACAAATGCTTACCACAATACCATGGCAACCAAATATGAATACTGTGGGGTGGCGGTGAGAACATGTTAACAACTAAAGTAAACCACAGCCCCACAAGGGGTAAATAGTGACACTATGGTATGGTGATGAACAATCACTCAACTACTAGAATTAACCCGTTGTCCCACAAGAGTCCAAAGAGGTGTGTGTGGGGTGGCAACACTACTAACCCTACCATATCGATACCTTGCAACGGTCTTGATATGACAGAGAGGTATGGCAGTGAACAATCAATCAACTGCTAAAATTAACCTATCGTTCCATGAGAGTCCAAAGGGGCATGTGCGGGGTGGTGGTACTACTAACGCTACCCCGCAACAGTCTTGAAATGATAGAGAAATAATATGGTGCAAGCTGTCAAAGAATTTAATGATTACACCGTTCAATTTCCCAAGATCAAATACATGCATTCAAACTCGAAATATGGGAAGATTCTAAAATATTTTGCATGAACTGACATTAATAGTGAGGTGACCGAGCTTAGCAGCAAATATTACTTGGGACTTGATGACATTTTGGCACTCATTCACATAGTTCAGTGTATCAGAGGCAATGGAGTTCAAGCCGGAAGAATCTGCAGCTATTATTTCGCTGGGTAAGTTCACATAAACTCTCTGTAGCAAGTGTATAAGAACTAAATTTGCTTCTACAAGTAGACACTTAAAGAAATCAAGTAGGAGTAAATTCTTCATCATGCCACCCAAAAGAAGTCAACTTGCACGTAAAAAGGAAGAGTCCACAGTTTCTTAACGAGAGAAGAGGTCCCTACAACAATCCATTTTAGATGTGTTACCTAATTTTGTAAGCAAAGGATTCAAAAAGGTGTTTAGAGATAAATCCCATGGATGTAGAGACCCAATTATCCCTATCTCAGGGTGGGATCTGTTTTGGTACTTCTATGAAAAAAGAGATGACAAGATTATAGTTTCAAATCCTTGGACCTTAGATTTAGCCAAATTGATAGTCCCAAATGTCTTAGTAGATGTTGAGTTTATTAAAGTATTGGCATAATATTATTGTTGGAAATATGGGAACCTTGCAACATGAGCATGAAGTGTACATCGGATGTTTTTATTATTCCAGTGTTTTCATTGATGTCAACATTATGACAATATAACTTGGGAAACATATTTAGTATACCCAGAAGCTGATCTCTACCGAAAGTGTTTTGTATTGTTGGGCCAGTACATTGGTTTTTGAGTTTGGAATTCACTGCAAGATGAGATATGAATCAGCTCTCTTAATCTCATTATTATGACTCTTTCAGACAGCTATATCCAAGATCTTGAGGAGTTTTTTGTTGCGTACAAAAAGTTATCAATGACAGAGTTTAACTCTATACACTACAGTTGTTTCTTTGTTTTGTATTCCAGTGTGGGAGACTCTGCATTTTCTTAGAAAGAACATTTTGGTGTTGTGGTTCTAAGGGTGATCTCCTTGATGTTAATGTGATGAGAAACTGATGTATTATTGGATCTAGAAGGTGTTTATCTTAAGAAGTATGTGTGTTGGTTTGGAGTTTTTGTGATTAGGTCCTATTCTGAGCTGACCATATATGACTTGTATTAAGAAGAATAATTATACTTTGTAGATGTTTTTTGGATCTCTTTCAGATCTATGCCAACTTGATATGATACACCACATGGATAAAAATATTTTAATCCTATATGATATTGACACGAGGTATTTTGATTGTTTTGTTTACATCCAATTAGGCTGACCTAATTGATATATGAAATGTACTTGTATATATATATATATAAGATATTTTTGGAGTTGAAGAAGTGTGTGTGGGGAGTAAGTGGACGAAAAAGATTGTGCGAGCCTAAATGATTTATCAATTGTGAGCGATATATTGTGGAAGAAGACAAGGATCATGGAAGAATGGTTAAGTGATTGCTATGCAGAGTAGTACTTCGCATACAAAGCCTCATTGGAACTAAATTCAACACATGGAAGGTGCATTCCATCAGTTCATGCTATTGGCCATGAGCCATATTCTTTTGTATCTTGGCAATTATCCATTTCATTGCGTATTCAAGTTGTGAGCCTTTTAAGGATAGTGAGTCCTAACAGTGAGCCTTGTAATATTCTATATCTAGATATATTATATTGTGAGCTAATCCTCACTATGGTTTTTCCCATTTTGGCTTTTCCACATAAAAATCTAGTATTGATGTGTTTTGTGGTGTGATGTTCATTTCAATGTCTTTATTCTAGTTTGCAGTCATATGTTCTTTAATAATTGGGTGGTTTACATCTAAATGGTTTAATGGACTATTGATTCACCCCCCCCCCCTCTTAGTATTTTAGAAAATCAACAATTGGTATCAAAGCTTGGTTCCTCTGAAGAAGTTTAACAACTTGAGGAAGGTCCCGAAATTTGAATATATGGAAGACAAAAAAATTCTTATTCCTCCGGAAGTAATTTCTACTAAGCATTCAGAAGAAAATGAAGATTTGAAGGTTAGGCTAAAATAAGAAAATAGGTATATTAAGGATCTGAGGGAAAGATTTGGGGAAATTAGTTATCAATTAAAAAAGGCACATGACAATATCATTGGACTGCTAAAGCAATTGGAAGAAAAGAGAAGAATTGAAGACTTTCAAAAAACTGAAATTTAGAGGAAGGTGGATGGATGTACAAAGCTTAAGCAAGAAGTGGAAATTTTGAAATCAAATCTGGGAAAGGAAAAAAGACTTGAGGATAAATTCAAGGCAAGCACTGCAATGCTTGATGAGTTGATTATTTCTTAGAGACCTGCAATGGATAAAAGTGGTTTAGGGTTTGAAGAAGGAAAATTTTTAGAGGTGGATCAACCTCCTGATGTGAAGACTTAGTGCAATGATGGAAAACTCAAGAATCATAGAAGCAATACCAGAAGGACTCTCATCAGACAACCTAATGCTCAAAGGTATTTATCTTTTAATGGTGTTTGTTGTTTTTGCAATAAATTTGGTCATAGGACAAAAGAATGCAAAAGTAGAAAGAATGATACTTTATCAATCTCCGAAAAATGTTTTGAGTGTAAGAAGATTGGACATAAGGTTGTAGAATGTAGAAGTAAAATGTTGAACGAGGAATTTTTATCATTTAATGGCTACTGTTATTACTGCAACTTATTTGGATACAAGGCTAATCAGTGCAAATATAGATTGAATAAAAGAAAATTTGGATGGAAGAATGTTGTTTGTCATGAATGCAGTAATCTAGAACATTTTGCTAGAGATTGCAGAAATAGAAGGATGAAAAATATCTATCTGGCAAAGAGACATGAACCAATCATTGATCTGAAAGAAATAAGAAAGGAAATGAAGAGAATTTGGAGAAAGGAAGGAGAATTCAAGCAAGCTAAATCAGAATCATTAGTTTTATCTGTGTTGTCCTCTGGTGCAAATATGCTTGTCAAAATTTAAGTCGGGAATGCCTAAGGCTGAAAAATAATCAGAAAATTTGATAAACCCCTCATCGATATATAATGTCATATCATGACAAAAGTGCATTTAATAAGGTTACGAATTCAATATTTCTTGCGAAAGGAATTTTTTATACGCATGTGTGAAGAATGAAGTTCACATAATTTTAAAGGATGGAAATGTACACGGATTTCAAGGTGATCTACTTACAATTTGAAACATTTATTGCAGAAGAATTTGGGATGAAAGAAATAAATTCAGAAGTATCAAGGAAATCACATTTAGCAAAAGGAATTTATGGAAAAGGAGAAGCATGCAGAAGAAGCCTGAAGAAACCAGAGCATTTTCATGCAACAAAGTTTCGGGATTCGGTGAAGGAAGAAGAAATTGAAGTGGATTCAAAGCGTGCTTCGGAAGCTGAAATCTAACCTACTCTTTGTTGTCAATTAAAGAGGTATTATGCTTAAACATCTTTCAATTTATGCCACGGATAATTCAAAGTTTGTGAATACTTCGAATAGATTGGAAATAATATTGAGGAAGTATTCTCTGAAAAATTTGTCAGAAGAATGTTGGTGCATTTTCTAGCATTCCTCCTAGAGTATTACCTACTAAGGATATATATGCATACGTTTATAGTAAAATTGAGGAAATTTTAGCGGTTCGGTTAAGTATCTTATGGAAGAATGAGTTGGAAGAAAATCATGATGCATATAAATTTTTAGTTGAAAAGAAGTTGGATGTATGGCGGAAAGCCCCATTGTTTGAATTCAATAAGAAATACATTCAAATGGCTTTAAGAAGGATTCATGATGAATCTGTTTGGGTTGATAAAGCACACCTAATAACCAGAGAAGTTATAAGATATGTAATTGGTTTGTGTTCCTCCAGACCAGTTCCCAGATGAAAGATTGTTAATGAGCAAGAGATAATTGAGATTACTAGTGCGACCCTTCAAGGAAAAGAACTCATTTTGAGCACAATTAAAGATCCAATCATTTGGTATGTTGCAATGGTTATTGGTCACAAATTTTGCTCACCAAGCAGTGACTCCACAGTTTCTACTGCTCCTATTTACACTGCTCTTGATATGGTTAGGAATGGAATGGATTATGACCTTTGTGAGCTAATTTGATTGCATCTATTGAAGAACTTGAAAGAGATCAAGAAGAATAAGAAAAGCACATTTTGGTATGGTACCTTAATAGTTTGTTTACTCTTTTACTTCATGAAAGAGTTACCGATAATTGGAAGGATAGAATGGAAAAAAGCATAACCTATAGCTCATCAGATTAGGAACTGCATGGAAAATCTTGGTGGATAGGATGCTCATGAGGTTTCTCTTGTTGCATTCTTTGGAACATTTCAGATAAGGATGAATAAAAGGTCAAGAATTCCAGAAGATGTGATTGAGAAGTACTCTGAAAATATCAATTTCCTAGTTTCTATAGATTTTTGTTAAATGGAAGCACTTGAATCCAGATTGGTGTGGATTTCTGAACTAGATTATGAAGTAACCAAGGCTGAGATTGATCATTATGCAAAGGTGCTTCTAGAAATCCCGAAGAACCCTAATGTAAAAGGAACCTCTATGAATGAAGCCTCTGACAGTGAAACTAGAATAGGAAAGAAGAGAAAAGGTGTTATCAAACAAGAAATCTCAGAAGGAAGTGAATTAGAGAGAGTTCAACATGAGCATGAAAGCATAAATATTCAAGAAGCATTGAAAGAGCTGTAGAAAGTGATCCCCGATGTCAGCTTCGATTCATTTGTATCATCAGTGGAAAATATCAGGAATATTATATTACCGGACTAGAAGTATAGACTGGAAATAGGTCTACATAAGGAAATATAGAAGATATCAAGAACAAATATGCAGATGCACATCATAGAGTGGTGAAGGAATTGAAGGATGTACAGGATTGTGAGAAAGAAGCTCAGGAGTTGCTTTTTTTTTGTTTGAAATGGTCTGATAGGACACTAAATATAGGAGATGAAATAAGCAAGAGTGAAACTCGAATGATTACTCAAGAAAATATGTATAGCTTGGAAAATGATAGGAACAATCAGATATTGTCCTACATTGTGCAGCTACAAGATAAATTATTTTCCCTTCAAGATAAAAGAATAGAAGTAATTAAGAAGTTTGTGGCACGTAGAGATATGGTAAAACTCAGACACATTCTTGTATCCATTGCTCTTGATAGTATTGGTGGTCTATCAGAAGTTAATCCTAGTCCTAATACTTTGGAAGATGGTGTAGAATCTTTGACTAAGCTTGAAATACTACACAAGACTCTTGCAAACACAAAAGGATCATGGGAAGAAGGAAAAGCCACATGGGAAGATATTATGAAGAATCTCAAAGCTTCTTCTTCCTCAGGTTAACATTTTTTTTATGATTCTTAATCAATTTTTGGTGCACTTACTTATTTGAGGAATTATACCAGACCCTTTCATAACCTTTTCCATTGATGTCAAAGGGGGAGAGAAAGATAGATAGAGGGAAAAAAAAATTAGAAGCATTAACTTTGAAAGGGGGAGTATTCAATTGTCTCTTATTGGTATACAAATGCTTTTTGATATGCATGTGTTGCCATCAATGCGAAAGGGGGAGATTGTTGGAAATATGGGAACCTTGCAACATGAGCATGAAGTGTAATGGGATGTTTTGATTATTCCAGCATTTTCAATGATGTCGACATTGTGGAAACATAGTGGGAAACATATTTGGTATAACCCGAAGTTGATCTCTACCGAAAGTGTAATGTATTATTGGGCCAGTATGTTGGTTTTTGAGTTCAAAATTCACTGCAAGATGAGATATGACTCTACTCTCTTAATCTCATTATTATGACTCTTTCATATAGCTATATCTAGGATCTTGAGGAGTTTTGTGTTGCATACAAAAATTTATCAATGGCATAGTTTAATTTTGTACGCTACAGTTGTTTCTTTGTTTTGTATTCTAGTGTAGGAGACTTCGCATTTTCTTAGAAAGAACATTATGGTGTTGCGGTTCTAAGGGTGATCTCCTTGATGTTAATGCAATGAGAAATTGATGTATTATCAGATCCGAAAGGTGTTTATTTTAAGAATTATGTGTGTTGGTTTAGATTTTTTGTGATTAGGTCTTATTCCTAGCCAACCTAATATATGAATTGTATTAAGAAGAATAATTATACTTTGTAGATATGTGTTGGATCTCTTTCAAATTTACATTGACTTGATATGATACACCACATGAATAAAAATGTTTTAATATTATATGATGTCAACATGAGGTATTTTGATTGTTTTGTTTACATCCAATTAGGCCGACCTAATTGATGTATGAAATTTACTTGTATATATATAAGATATTTTTGGAGTTGAAGAAGTGTGTGTGTGGGGAGTAAGTGGAAGAAAAGAATGTGCAAACCTAAATGATTTATCAATTGTGAGCGGTATATTATGGAAGAAGACAAGGATTAGAGCATAATGGTTAAGTGGTTGCTATGCAAAGCAATACTTCACATACAGAGCCTCATTAGAACTAAACATAGCACATGGAAGGTGCATTCCATCAGTTCATTATATTGGTAGTGAGCCATATTCTTTTGTATCTTGGCGGTTAGCCATTTCATTGTGTATTCAGGCTGCGATCCTTTCAAGGATAGTGAGTCCTGCAATGAGCCCTATAATATTCTATATCTGGCTATATTATATTGTGACCTAATCCTCACCATGGTTTTTCCCATTTTGGGTTTTCCACATAAAAATTTGGTGTTGATGTGTTTTTTGATGTGATGTTCATTTCAATGTCTTTATTCTGGTTTGTAGTCATTTGTGCTTTAATAATTGGGCGGTTTACATCTAAATGGTTTAATGGAATATTGATTCACCCCCCCTCTCAGTATTTTGGACAATCAACAATTATCACCCGACCACGAGGACTATAAGAATGACAGATGATTCACCATTAGTGGTGCTGACTAAAGAAGCAATTATAGAGTGTTTTATGTTAAACAAGTAAGTTATCACTAAGATCAACTTGGAAAAAAGTGAGGAGGATTATAGGAGATTGAGAAAAACCTACAAGAGTGATGAACTTCCTTTACACATGAAAAGGGGTGTAAACAATAGGAGGATACCTATCTCCCCCTCCCAAATTGAGCCATTTTCCAAGAGGACTTCCAAGTATATTTCAAAAGAACTTACTTTGCTTTGTGCCAAGTTCTTGGAATAGATGCTGAAGAGAGATACCAACCTATCTCATGATGATGGCAATGAAGATACAAAATCCTAAATTCAACATTGAGTATGCCTTTGTTGCTGAAATTGAGAAAGGGCTACATGAGGGATTTTTGCAAGTAAGAGAGAACTTAGCTCCCATCACTTTCAGGAAATACTCTTTGTTGAGTCAATTAATATTATATCAAAACAGAAATAGATGGACTAAAAGAATGTGTTTGGGAATGACTAATGATGAAGGGAATAGGTTTCTTGTACAAAACTGGTGTTACATTTGGGATAGTAGATGTAAAAATAGTGATTATGTAATATTTCATGATGATTTTGTAATAAAGGTCATGGCTAGTATTGGTCATATTTCACCAAGATTGTCTAATAAAATCATGCAAGTATTAAGACCTTTAGCATTGAAGCCAGAGCAAGGACACACTCACAATTTCGGTGATTGGTTCTTCTTAGCAGACCAAACAATAATAAGGGTCTATGGGTGTCCTCAAACCCCGCATGTTTTACCTAAATTTGTTTCTATTTGAATTTCATTTTTAGAATTTATGTGGAAAATGTTATGGATGGAGTAGGATGTTATGAAAAGACAGAAAAAGAGGACATTCCTCCTTGACCTAATTGAATGTGAGGAGCTATCTATAGGGTCTGACACTCTTGAAGAACTACAAAACTATTTGAAGATGAGGTATTCATTGAATTCATGAGGAGAGAGGGTATTTGATCCTGAAGGGAATATTAATTTTATAAAGCATACACTTCTCACTAAAAATGGGATTACCCATGTAATGGATTACGAAGAAGATGTAATAAGAAATTGCTTTACACATGATTAAGTTTTTCAGAGGAAGAGGAAGTGGGAAATAATAAAGAGGCTTGAGGAGGAGAAGAAGAAAAGGGACACTGGATTCCAAGGATTCTATGTTGAAGAAGGGGATCCTATCAAAAGGATGAACTTAATAATTGACAACTTTGAAAGATTATATGTTGAACCAGAAAAGAAACTTGAGGGTCAATCTTCAAAACCCTCCAAGCTTCCCATCAAACCAAGTGGTATTTTAATCACAAATCCCCTACCAGACATTGCCACAATACAATCAAAAGCATCCCCTAAGCAACCAAGTACTAAAAGGAAGAAGACACATGGAGTGGTCCCCTTAGTGGCGTATGAAATAAGTGAAGTAGGGGATACTGAAGAGATATTTGATGTACTTTTGAATTTTAAAGATGATAAAGTTGATCAACCACCACCTAAGCTTGCAACTAATGCTCACAAACCAAAAGAAAGAGTGGATGTACCTAGGCATAATGATCAAGAAGTGCATGATGATGAAAGGGTGATTGTTGCCCTCAGATTTATTGAAGATGATGAATTTATTCAAACTCCCAAGTTTAAGGATTTTTGGTTTAAGATGAAAATGAAAGAATTTGGGGAGAGACTCCAAATTAATAAGATGGGCACTGAGGATTCACAACATGACCAGATTGTTGCCTATACTTTTGAAGAAATCAGGATTAATGAAATTATTGTTAGCCCCCAAGAAGCAAGAAAATTGTTCTTAGAAAGCAATATACTAATTATTCCTGGGATGGAGTTAAAAAAGATATTCTTACTAGATAAAGTAAGAATCCAAGAAGATCCCATGTTGTTTTCTGAATTCAATTCATATGAGGGAATGAGTGGAATATGTTACAATCCAAGAATTGAAACCCTAGCCTTTTGGACAAAGCAAAAAAGAACAAAAAAACCAAGATTGCTTGATGTTGTAAAAGAAATGAGAGGGACTGTCATGGTAAAGACACATCAAGACACATCAGCATTGGAGGCATCTAATATGACAATGCACTTAGCAATGTTTACTAGGGATGTGGTTAAAGCTATGGAGCTTAGATTGGAAAAATATGAGAAAGCACAGACTAATCTGAATGATGAAGTGAATAGGTTATTCATAGAAAATGTGAAATTGAAAGAGCAATTGAAGGGAGCAGGTCCTTCCCAAAGCACAAAATTAACAGTATACCAGCCCCCTTCCATCCAGACTGATACAGGTGTAAACATTATTGAACAAGTAAATGTGCTAAAACAAGAAATTGAGAAGTTGAAAAAGACTAATGAAGAAACAAAGGAAAGAGAAAAGAGAGAAAACCTCAGGGTATTGGAACAGATCTTGGAGCATAGGGTTAAACTAATTGTGGAAAAATTGGAAAATGTGTATGAATGTTATGTCTCCTTGTCACAAGTAGTTGATTAGATAAAGGCCCATGTACCTATATTGGACCCCTTATTCAAGGAATGACAACCTATACATCACACCTTAATGACTTTGTGTAGAATTTTACAAAGGAGTGTTGAGGCCCCTGCAACTTAAAATCCTATTGAGTGAATGGTCTAAATGGTCACAAATGAATTTCAATACATATATAATGAAGAGAAAAAGATCAAGGCAAGAATGGATTCATTTCATACACTAAAGCAGTGGTTCATGCCTAAGATACTAAGGGATGATGATCAACTGAAAGGCTCCAAGGATTGGATAGATGAGTTTAGAAAAATTGTTCCCAACTACCTCACTAATTTATAGAAGGATGGTGAGATAAATCTTCACCGCCTTAATTTAACCTTGGATGGAATAATTGTAGTAGATGTTGGATACTCAAAATTCATCACGAATGGAAAAGTGTTATTAAACAGTAGATGGAAGAGTCACTTGGCCAACACACAAAAAATCTAGGAGTAGAAATGGCCTCATGATTACACAGCGTACCAATGGGGGCAAACATATCTAGCTCCCCCAGAAGAATAGGCCTTGCAATGAAGTACCAAGCCTTGTAGATACTATCATGGAGAGAGGACCTTGCCTGATTTGAATGATCACATGTACCTTACAATGAGTAATGTACTTATGTATCTTGTGAGTGATCTGGACTTCAACATCTGATCATTTCTCTTCATTTCTCATCTTTCATTGCTTTTACGTAATCTTATGTAAACAACGATAATTAAGACTTTTTGATTTATGTTAAAATTGGGTTACTGAAAAGACACTTTTTGACATGTTAGTCAAGAATTTTTTTTGAAATGTATTGTAAAATCTTTTTGAAGATCAATAGAATCAAGTTATAATTGGTGGTCGAATTCTAGTTTCTATTGCAAGTATGAGTAAGCTTGGTGGTGTTGTCATTGATGTTAACACAGTACAGGATGTTGCAAATTGTGCATGTATAGTTGAGATGTTGTTGAGATGTTGTGAGTACATGGAGCTATCTTTATGATGTTGCATATATTATGATATGATGGGTTACCAAGTGCTTTTGAGAAAATTAATAAATAGAGAAGTTAGAGTTGTGTGTGTTTAAAATGTGCTCTATTTTGTGCTCTACATTTCTTTTGTATTGATCTTATGTTTGTGCGGATCTGAAGTGTTGTTTATGGACATCTGTTGGTTATATCTCCTGGTTTGTAGCTTCTGGTTTGTTGAAGAGTGAAAGTTGTGTTCACTCGTGTGTGAACCAGTTGGCAGAGTTGTTTGTCTGTGGACTGGGAGAAATGTTTTTGCTCCATAATCCTCTGTTGGTTTGTTTAAGGCCTTGAAGATCTAGTAGAAGGCTTGTTAAAGTGGTTTCTATGTTCTGGAAAAAGTGTTCATGGTTTGGTGCTCTGAAAGGCAAGTTCCAGAGTTCTTGTGTGTGTCTGTGCAATCTTGATAGATTGGTGAAGAGTGTTCTAAGTATGAAGTTTTTTGTAGCTGATGTGGATGAATCTGAAGGTTTCCAAGATGTGTCCCAGTGTGTGGTGAAGTGTATTGCATGGTCTGCATGTTATTCGCTTGTTTGGGAAGCATGTACTTCAAATTTCATTTGTGTTTTCATTAGGTTTGGCCGACCTGGTGTCTACACTTCATACGATGGATAAGTATCAATTGAGGAAGCATGTGATTGATTTGATACATTTTTTGGGTCTTGGTTAAGTGTTGGTTTGGTCCACTCCCATTCCTTTCCACCGTGGTAATGTTGAGTTGCCGACCTAATTTAAATTTATGAAATGAAGCGTGTAGCTGACCTTGAGAATTTTCTAAGGTTGAAGAGGGTATAAATACAAGTCGAGATGTTGTGAATGAATCAATCAAGTATTCCACAAGTTTGAAAAGTAGAGTGTGCGAAAGTGAATTGAGGCAGTAGTACTTTAATGTGTTAGATTCTTGAAAGCAGTGAGTTGACGGTGTCTACAATTCTTCTAATCAAGGCTACGGATGTGTGTAATCTGTTGTGGTGGATCTTTTTTTTATCTTTTTTATATGTAGGAAGTGAGCCTCCTTGTTGGATAGTGAGTCCTTTCTATAAGTAGTGAGCCTTTGTATTTGGGCAGTGATCCCTTGGCAGTCAGCCTCTTATATTTGGTTTTTTCTATTACTTTATATTGTGAGTTAATCCTCACTGTGGTTTTTCCCTCATAAGGTTTTCCACCTAAATTTGGTGTTTCATGTGTTGATATTGCTTTCTATTATTTGCATTTCATGTTCATACTTAATAACAGAATTAAGTGGATAAGAAATTGATAAGTGTTTGAAGATTTGAGTTTGTGTTTGGTGACAACTAATTCACCCCCCTCTCGATTGTCTTGCACCATTCAACAATTGGTATCAGATCTTTTGGTTCCTCGGAAGTGAGCTTAACCACTTAAGGTAGATCCGATGACGCATAAATTAGAAATCCCTATGTTTGATGGATCTGACTACAGTGACTGGAAAGTGCATATGAGAGGTTACATAATCTCTCTTGGTTACAAGACCTGGAAGGCTATTGAGATGAAGTATGTTGCACTAGCAAGTGGTCCTACTACTGCAGATGAGGTTTCAGCTTATGAGGAGAATGCAAAAGCGAAGTGTGCGATCTATAGTGCTTTATCTAAGACTAAGTGAACACAAGTTATTTCTTTGGGCACTGCTTATGAAGTTTGGAAAAAGTTGGAAGATCTCTATGAAGGAAATGATAGAGTGAAATTGTCAAGAAAGCTAGCATCCAAGCGCAGATATGAGAATCTAAAAATGGATGAAGGTGAAGATATTGCAAGCTATTTCCAGAGGGCTGATCTTGCAACAAATGAAGTTATGAATCAAGGGGGTACTCTAGAAGATGAAGATATAATAGAGAAGATTCTAATGACCTTACTAGAAAGTTATAGTGGTAAGGTCTCAGTCATTGAAGAAGTATATGATCCTAAGAAGTTTACTAAAGAACAACTATTTGGCACCTTGACTGCATTTGAAATGAGGAAGTTTGGAAAGGAAAAGGAGAAGACAAAATCAACCTTTAAAGCTACAAAGACAGAAGATGATCTGGATAGTGATGATTCAGATGAGTTAGAAGCAAAATTTACAAGGAAGTTGAAGAAAGGTACTGGTAAGTACAAAGGTATGTTACCTTTTAAATGTTTCAGTTGTGGAAATATTGGTCATTATGGTCCAAGATGTCCAAATAGAGTTGCACATAAGAAGAACATGGATCATAAAGACAGGAAGGATAAGAAGTAAAAGAAGTTGTATTATGTTAAAGAAGATGTTGGAATCTCTGATGATGAATCTAATTTTGAGGGTGATGATAGTGAATGCTTGTTTCTAGCCTTAGAGAATAAATCTGTGTCTGCTAACTCTAGAAGATGTGCAAGGGAAAGTGGTCTAGAGAGCAAGAAGGATGAGATTGAAGGTACTCTAGTTACTGCTTTTCATGCTAGACAAGATGAAGACTATTGGGTGATTGATAGTGGTTGCTCTAATCACATGATTGGAGATAAAAGTAAGTTTACTAAACTTGAAAAGTATGATGGTGGATTAGTCATGTTTGGAGATGATTTTGGAGCTAAGATCGTTGGGAAAGGAACAATTATTTTTGATGGAATACACAACACTTATGATGTATATTATGTTAAGGACTTAAGGCATAATCTTTTGAGTGTTGGACAAATGTGTAGCAAAGGTTTCAATCTTGTGTTTTAGGATAATTCCTGTGAGATTAGAAAAGGGTCTGGAACTATGGTTGTTGCAGGAAGGAGAACATATGGAAACATCTATCAGCTTAAGGGTGTTGATGGTCAGTTCCTTGTATCTCAAGTTAATGAAAGTTGGCTATGGCACTGGAGGATGGGACATGTAAACTTTGATAATCTGGTCAGGATTAGTTCAAGAGAGGTTGTCTGAGATTTTCCTAGAATTATAAAGCCTACTAATAATGTTTGCAAAATTTGTTAGTTGGGGAAACAGACAAGATGTAGTTTTAAAGGAAAAGAGCAATCAACTACTGGAATGTTGGAATTAATTCATACAAACCTCTATGGTCCTATAAGAATAGGAATTCTAAATTGTGACAGGTATTTCATTCTCCTTATTGATGATTATTCTAAAATGACATGGGTTGCTTTTCTTAGGGATAAGACTTAGGATATGGATAGGTTTAAAGTGTTCAAGGAAAGGGTGGAGAATGAAGTGAACCTAAGAATCAAGTGTTTAATATCTGATAGAGGTGGAGAATTCACTTCTAGTGAGTTTAATGCATTTTGTGAAGAGTGTGGCATAAAGAGAAATTTTTCTTCTCCTAGAACTCCACAGTAGAATGGACTTGTTGAGAGAAAGAACCAGACTATTTAGGAAGTTGCAAGAACCATGATGAAAGAAGCAAATGTACCTGATGTATACTGGAGAGAGGCAATACACACTATTGTTTATGTTCTTAATAGAGTTCAAATCAGAGGTAATAGCACAAAGACTCCTTATGAGCTATGGACTGGTAAGATTCCTACTGTGAAGTACTTTAAGGTGTTTGGAAGCAGATGTTACATTAAAAGAAATGATGAGAATCTTGGGAAGTTTGATGCAAGATGTGATGAGGGGATTTTCCTTGGATACTCAACTAGCAGGAAAGCATATAGATGCTTTAATAAAAGATTGAGGAAAATTGTTGAGAGTGCTAATGTGAAGGTTGATGAGGATATGCACAAACCTGTTGAGATAAGTGAAGTTGAACCAGATGATCCTATCGGGGGAAAAATACTAGAAGACAATAAGGAGGAGGAAGAATAACAACAACAAATTGAAGAAGAAGAAACTCTGGAACCTGTTGCTAAACTCCTAAGTATATATAGAGAAATCATCTCGAAGAACAAATAATTGGAGATAAGAGTGAAGGTGTGAAGACAAGAAGTAAAGTGGTAGCAGCTGAAGTAAATTTGTGTTTACTTTCTAAAATAGAACCTAAGTTTGTAAATGAAGCATGTAAAGATGAGAACTAGGTAAGAAAAATGAAAGAGGAATTGTAGTAAATAGAGAAGAATCAAACATGGGAACTGGTTCCTAGACCTATGAACAAAAATGTAATTGGTTCAAAGTGGGTGTTTAGGAATAAGTTGAATGAGAGGTGAATTTTTGAGAAACAAAGCAAGACTTGTATGCAAGGGTTATTCACACGCTGAAGGAATTGACTTTGAAGAGACATTTTCCCCGGTGGAAATAATGGAGGCAATTTAGATGTTCTTGGTTTTTTTTGCCCATAAGGTTTCAAGGTATATCAGATGGATTTCAAGTCCACATTCTTGAATGGAGAATTGGAAGAAGAGATGTATATGGAACAACCTGAGGGATTTTAGTTATCAGATAAATTGGATATGGTTTGCAAGTTGAAAAAGGAATTGTATGGACTGAAACAAGCTCCCAGAGCATGGTATGCAAGATTGGATGTATATCTGACACAACAAAAGTTTAATAAGGGCTCTACAGACAATAATCTTTATTTCAAGGTGGAAAGAAACAAAATGTTGATAGTGGTAGTGTATGTTGATGATATCATCTTTAGAGAAAATGAAGGTATGTGTAAGAGGTTTGCAGAGGAGATGCAAAAATAATTTGAAATGTCCATGATTGGTGAGTTGAATTTCTTTCTTGGTCTTCAAGTGAATCAAACTAATAAGGGGATATTCATTTCATAATTGAAATGTGTCAAAGATTTGTTGAAGAAGTTTGGAATGGATGACTCCAAACCAGTTAGTACTCCTGTGGTGACCAAATGTAATCTGAGTAAAAATGATGAATCTGCTAAAGCTGATCAAAGCAAGTACAGATCTATGATTGGTGAACTATTGTATCTTACTGCTACTAGACCGGATAGCATGCATGTAGTATGTTTTGTTTCCATATTTCAAGAAAAACTGAAA
>VDFB02338353.1:0-18449 GCA_007258455.2 Sequoia sempervirens | reverse complement strand
TGTTGCTGATATGTGGTTGTCATTGATGTCAACACTATTGGCATTAATGTCTTTAATGTTTTATATGTTGAGCATAATTTTAGAAAATTGTAATAAAGTAAGTTGCAGTTTGTTAATGGTGTAGTGAAGTTCAGTGTAGCCATCATGTTGTTGGATAGCTCAGTATATTGGTGATAAGAGGTTGTGGATTAAAGGGTTTGTTGTCAATTATATCTAGTTTATCCACATGAAGTTTCAGAGGTTCGCATGAAGATTTGATCGAGTTATGAGTATCTGTGTTTTGTCAATTGTTCAGTTGTTCTAGTTGGTGTTTCTAAAAGAATATGATGTGATTCAAATAAGTTGAGTTGTTTTGGATGCTTCGGTGGTGATTCATGATGCTTGTGGATGTTTCTAGATCATGTTCTATCTGTGTTGTACATCTGCATTGATCGTTGTACTCACGATTGGAGATTTTATTTTGTGAGTTCATGTTTTTCATGCTCATGGCTGATAGGGTTATTGTAGCATGTTGTGGATCTTCGATGCATAATCTTTGAAGGTGTTTCGTGTTCAAGGATTTTTTTTGGGTCTTTACTATCTTGTGGCCGACATTGGCTAGTTCACATTAATAATTGCTTATGAATTGAGCTGACAATTTGTACACATTTTATGTTTTGTTCAAGCCGACATGTAGTTGATGTTATTCTTGGTTGCGAATATATATGATCAATTGTTTATACCATTTGAAGTAAGTAGTGTGTAAGTAGTTTGTGAAGGTTGTGAGTGCTATGTGTGAATAATGTTCTAATCTTTCAAGAGCAGAATTAAAGTGTGAAGAAGAGTGAGCAGATGTTTATGTGCTTAACCGGAACTATAATCATGCATTAGCAGATGCTATTTTCTCAAGTCAAATCTTTTGGATGTAATCCAAATATTTTTGTAAGACAGTGTGTCTTCCTTTGGGAAATAATCCTTTTTGTATTTGAGTAGTGAGCTTTAGGCAGCATGCTTGAATGCATGTGCATTCCCCATTTATAATAATTTTAATAGAGTACAATCTTGTGGACTAACCTCCACCATGGTTTTTCCCCTAACATGGTTTCCACATAAAAATGTTGGTGTTATGTGTATTTTTGATGTGGTGTTGGTTTATGCTTTCATGTTTATTTATCAATCTAAGAATAAGTTTAATAAGTACAATTTATCTGACAACTAATTCACCCCCCCTCTCAGTTGTTTTCCCTTGTGTTGCCAACAATTGGTATCAGAGCAGGTTCCTTGGAAGAAGTTTAATAGCTTGAGGTGATCCGAGATAGTGACATATAAGACAGATGGTATGAGATTTGATGGAACAAATTATTCTTTGTGGAAGACTCGAATGGAGTGTCATCTAAGATGTATTTGTGAACCTTACTGGAACATTACAAAGAATAGGTATATCATTCCACATAATGGTCCTTCTACTACAAGTGAGATTAAGGATGTCAAGTACAATATCAGGGCTAAGGAAGCATTATTGAGTGCTCTGACTGATTCTGAGATGACAAATGTAATGGAGCTGAAGATTGCTTATGAGATCTGTAAAAATTTGGAAACTTTGTATGAAGGTGATGCCCATGTGAAGATTGCTATCCTATAAAGTCTAAAAGTGAAATATGAAACATTGAAAATAAGTGAAGATGAGAACATCAATTCTTTTATGCAGAGATTAAATGAACTCGTGTGTAATATCAAATGTGTTGGTGGAACATTGGAAGAATCAAAGATTGTTGCTAAAGTGCTCAGATCCTTTCCTACTGCATACAAACACAAAGTTGATGCTATTGAGGAGATCCAGACTATGAAAAATGTAACCAAAGATATGTTGATTGGTAAGCTTGCTACTTTTGAGTTAAGTGAGTTTGGTGATTCTCTTCCTAAGATAGAATTTTCATTCAAAGCTACTATCTCCAAAAAAGATAAGCAGAGATATGATCCGGGAGAAATTTCTTCTAGAAACTTGTCCAAGTATGAGCAGGAAATGAGAGATATTGAAGTAGAAGAGAGAAAATTAGATGAGCTTGAAGCACTTTTTGTCAAGAGGGTACCCAGAGGAGAAGGTAAGTATAAAGGGAAATTTCCTCTTAAATTTTTTTCATGCAATATGATAGGTCATTTTGCCTCAAGGTGTCTAGAAAGAGTTCCTAAGTCAAGACCTAACAAGCCTAGATTCCAAAGAAAGTGTTATTATGCTACTAATGAAGGTGTGATAGATGATAAATCGGATAAAGGTAATGCAAGTGAGGATGAATGGGTATTTATTTCTATCAAGGAAAATGATCTAGTATCTACTAAATTTGGTAGTTGCATGAATGTGGAGAAAGCTCTAGCTGCCAAAATTGAAGAAAAAGATGAATGGGTGATTGACAATGGACGCTCTCATCACATGACAGGTGATAAAAGTAAATTTGTGAGCTTGGAAAAGTATGATGGTGGTGTTGTAAGATTTGGTGATGAAAAAGTTGGTGTAATCTGTGGCAAGGATCTATTTCTCTTGATGGTAAGAATAATACTGATGATGTTCTATATGTGGAAGGTTTGAAGCATAATCTTTTAAGTGTTGTACAGATGTTTGACAAGGGATACAATCTTCAATTCAAGGATGAAAAGTGTAGAATATTGGGGACTTCCAAAAATGTGATTGCATCTGGTACAAAAACCAAAGGGAATATATTTCACCTGAGTTTTGCTAGTAAAAGTTGCCTGATTGCTCAAGTTGATGAAATTTGGTTGTGGCATAGGAGATTGTGTCATGTAAACTTTGACAATATTATCAAGATAAGTTATACTCAGGCAGTGAGAGATCTTCCTAAGTTGATAAAACCTACTAATTCTACATGAAAGGAATGTTAGTTAGGGAAGAAAACTAGAGTTTCATTCTAGAGCAAAAAACATTGTTCAAATGAAGTATTGGAGCTTGTGCATATTGATTTGTGTGGCCCTTCTAGAGTCATAATTTTACAAGGAGACATGTATTTCATGTTACTCATTGATGATTATTCTAGATTGATGTGGGTTACTTTCTTAAGAGAAAAATATGAAGCTCTAGAGAAATTCAATATTTTTAAGGCTAGAGTTGAGATAGAGACATGTTTGAAGATTAATTTTTTTAGATTAGATAGAGGTGGTGAATTCATTTTTGGTGAGTTTAATTATTTTTGTGAAGAGCATGGGATAAAGAGACAATTATCTACCCCACGACCCCTCAACAAAATGGAGTTGTGGAAAGGAAGAATAGGACATTTCAAGATGCTACTGGGACTATGATGTTACAAGGAAATGTCCTGCATATCTACTAGAGAGAAGCTATGAGTACTGTTGCTTACACTCTCAACCGGGTACATGTCAAAGGTGATACTGGTAAGACCCCTTATGAGCTATGGTTTAGTCATAATCCTACTGTTAGATACTTCAAAATCTTTGGGAGTAAATGTTATATCAAAAGAGATGAAGATATATGAAATTTTGATGCTAGAAGCGATGAAGGAATCTTTCTTGGTTATTCTACTAAAAGCAAAGCCTACCGGTGCTTCAATAAGAGATTGAGGAAAGTAGTTGAAAGTGCTAATGTCAAGGTTGATGAAGACATAATTAGACCATCCAAAACCTGTGGATATGATTCAGACAATCAAAATAATAGTTTAGATAAAGGAAAGAAAGTTCAAACTCAAAATCAAGTTCAGATCATTCCGATGAATCAGGAAAATCAAGAGGAAGGAACTAGTGAAAGTGCAAAAGTGAGATCAAAAGAGCCTGAAGTTCAAGAACATCCTAAGACTCCAAGGTATGTAAGACTAAATCATTTAGAAGATCAGAATATAGGTGATAAGAACAAAGGTGTTCAAACTAGGAGAATAATTGTAGAAGAATATTGTTTGATATCAAAGATTGAGCCTAATAGTGTCAATGAATCATGCAAAGATGAACATTGGGTGGAAGAAATGAAAGAAGAGCTATTGCAAATTGAGAAGAATGATACATGGATTCTTATTTCTAGACCTAAGGACAAAAATGTGATTGGAACTAAATGGGTCTTTCAGAACAAACTGAATGAGCAAGGTCAAGTTGTTAGAAACAAAGCAAGACTGGTGTGTAAAGGATATTCACAGATGGAAGGAATTAACTTTGAAGAAACTTTTTCTCCTAATGCTAGGATTGAAGTTGTGATACTATTTCTTACTCATGTTGCTTACAAAAACTTCAAGGTTTATCAGATGGATGTCAAGTTAGCATTACTCAATGGTGAACTAGAAGAAGAAGTGTATATTGAGAAACCTGATGGATTTCAATTGACTAATCAAGGAGATATGGTTTGTCGGTTGAAGAAAGCATTGTATGGACTTAAGCAAGCCCCAAGAGCATGGCATGCTATATTAGATAAGTATTTGTTGAAGCTTGGATTCAATAAAGGTACTGTTGATAGTAATTGTATTTAAAAATTGATCATGATAAAGATTTCATTGTTGAAGTCTTTGTTGATGATATCATTTTTGGAGGAGATGATAGTTTGTGCGTGAAGTTTTTTGATGAGATGTAGAGTGAGTTTTCAAATGTCTATGATTAGAGAAATGAAATTCTTTTTGGGACTACAAATTACTCAGCTAGACAAAGGGATCTTTCTATCTCATTCCAAGTATGTGAAATAATTGCTAAAGAATTTTGGTATGGAAGATTCAAGTCTAGTTGGTACACCTATGGTGACAAAATGTAAGTTAACACAAGATGGTGATTCTCCTAAAGCAAATCAAACTAGATATAGATCCATGATTGGTGGATTGCTCTATTTGACTCAAACTAGAGCTGATATCATGAATGGTGTATGCATTGTTGCAAGATTTCAAGCTAATCCTAAGGAATCTCATGTGACAACTATGAAGAGGATTTTCAAATACTTGAAGGGGAGAGTTGGTTTTGACCTATGGTATCCTAAAGAAGATTATTTTCTCTTGAGTGCTTTTACTGATGTTGATTGGGCATGAGATGTGGATGACAAAAAGAGTACTAGTGGTGGTGCATTTTTCTTGGGAAATAAGTTGATTTCATGGTTAAGTAAGAAGAGAAATTCCATTTCTTTATCTTATGCAAAGGTAGAATACATTGTTACTACTAACAATTGTACTCAAGTATTGTGGATGAAGTAGATGTGGAAAGATATCAGATTTGTGTATGATGAACCTATTGCTATAGTTTGTGATAATTCAAGTGCAATTAATATTTTTAAGAATCTGGTGCTGCATTCAAAAACCAAGCATATATCTATCAAGTTTCAATTTTTGAGAGAGAAGGTGAGTGAAAAGGAAGTCAGATTGGAGTATGTGCCCACTAAGGAATAGATTGCAGATATCTTTACTAATCCTTTTCCTAAGGATACTTTTGAGTATCTCAGAGGAAAGCTAGGGGTGATTACCCCTCCTAATCAGAATTAAGGTGCATTGAATTTCATTAGTCTGTGTATTTCATAGTCATATCTTGATTCAAATTGATGTTGTGGTGGCTACTACTTAGGGGGAATAGTCAGATGTTCAAATATGTGGTTCAGAGCTTATGTGGAGTGAGATGATGTGTATCTCTATCATTGATGTCAAAGGGGGAGAAGAGTCATATGAAAAACTGTGAAAGAGTTAAGGAGAAAAGAGTCAAAACCTAAGGGGGGAAAGTGCTAAGAGAAAGTTGTGTTGCTTTTTTTTTTCACATCATGTGTTGCCATCAATGCCAAATGGGGAGATTGTTGGATATTTCTGATATGTGGTTGTCATTGATGTCAACACTATTGGAATTAATGTCTTTAATGCTCTATATGTTGAGGATATTGAGAAAATTATAATAAAGTAAGTTGTAGGTTGTTAGTGGTGCAGTGAAGTTCAATGTAGGCATCATGTTGTTGGCTAGCTTAGTATATGGATGATAAGAGGTTGTGGATTAAAGGTTTTTTGTCGAGTATATCTAGTTTATCCACATGAAGTTTCAGAGGTTTGCATGAATATTTGATCGAGATATGAGTATCTATTTTTTTTAGTTGTTTAGTTGTTCTACTTGGTGTTCCTGAAAGAAGATGATGTGATTCTAGTAAGTTGAGTTGTTGTGGATGCTTCTCTAGTGATTCATGATGATTGTGGATATTTCTAGATTTTTCTCTATCTATGTTGTATGTCCTTACTGATCATTGTGCTCACGATTGGAGATTTTCTTTTGTGAGTTCATGTTTTTCATGTTCATGGCCGACAGGGTGATTGTAGCATGTTGTGGATCTTTGAGGCATAATCTTTGAGGGTGTTTCATGTTCTAGGATGTTGTTTTGGGTCCTTACTATGTTGTGGCTTATATTGGTTGGTTTGCATTAATAATTACTTATGATTTCAGCTGACAGTTTGTACACATTTTATATTTTGTTCAAGTTGACATGTAGTTGATGTTATTCTTGATTGCAGATATATATGATTGATTGTTTATACCATTTGAAGCAAGTAGTGTGTGAAGTATGTGAGTGCTATGTGCAAATAATGTTCTAATCTTTCGAGAGCAGAAGTAAAGTGTGAAGAAGAGTGAGCAATTGTTTATGTGCTTAACTAGAATTGTAATCAAGCATTAGCAAATGCTATTTTCTCAGTTCAAATCTCCCGGATGTAATCCAAATGTTTCTATAAGACAGTGTGACTTCCTTTGGGCAGTAATCTTTTTTGTATTTGAGCAGTGAGCTCTAGGTAGTGTACATGAATTCATGTGCATTCCCCATTTATAATACTTTTAACAGAGTATAATCTTGTGGATTAACCTCCACAATGGGTTTTTGCCTAATAGGGTTTCCACGTAAAAATCTTGGTGTTATGTGTATTTCTGATGTGGCGATGGTTTATGCTTTCATGTTTATTTATCATATCTAAGAATAAGTTTAATAAGTATAATTTATGTGACAACTGATTCACTCCTCCTCACAGTTGTTTTCCTTTGTCTTGTCAACATAGTTTAAATTACTTAACTCTTATTATACCCGATATCTCTTATAGTGTTGGTTTAGATTAAATTACTTAACTCTTACTATACCTGATATCTCTTATAGTGTTGGTTTAGTTTAAATTACTTAACTCTTACTAAACCTGATATCTCTTATAGTGGTTGTTTAGTTTAAATTACTTAACTCTTACTATACTTGATATCTCTTATAGTGTTGGTTTAGTTTAAATTAATTAACTCTTACTATACTCAATATCTCTTATAGTGTTGGTTTAGTTTTTGAAAGACTCAGTTATAAAGGGTATCTCCTTCATAGATGTCGATGATCTATTGGCCATTTCTACTGAAAACCATATGATACAACACTTGAGCCCAGTTAGGGTGTGAAAAATGATGTCTGCTTTGTTGTGGTTTGTTAGTATATTTCCTTCATAGATTGTTTGTGGGACCCCAAGATTGATATCTTTGATTCCTATTTAGAGTTCTACCATGAGAATGAAGAGATCTGTCATTTTCAACAATTTTAAATGGATGATTTAGATTTATTACATTATTTTTTGGGTATGCAAGTTTGAAACTCCATTTATTGATCATACTTTATATAGGAAATTAGTTGGGAGTTTAAATTACTTAACTCTTACTATACCCGATATCTCTTATAGTGTTGGTTTAGTTTCTAGGTACATATCTAAACCACAAAAAACTTATGGCTCTCTTGAACCCTTATTTACCTACTCTTGAATCCCTATGTGATTAGCATGTGTATTTTTAGAATCCCTATTTCTGAGAGATTTTAGATCGGCCTCTGCTTCTTGATATGACCGTTGAAAAAAATTTGATTCTTTCTCATGGAATTCGTTCTGAAAGACTCTGGTATAGAGGGTATCTCCTTCACAGATGTTGATGATTTGTTGACCATTTCTACTAAAAACTCTACGATGTGGCACTAGAGCCTAGTTAGGAGGTGAAAAATGATGTCTACTTTTTTGTGGTCTGTTAGTATATTTCCTTCGTAGATTGTTCGTGGGACCCCAAGATTGATATCTTTGATTATTCAGAGCTCTGCCATGAGAATGAAGAGATATATCATTTTCAACAATTTTAAATGGCTAATTTAGGTTTGTTACATTATTTTTTGGGTATGCAAGTTTGAAAAACACCTAAAGGTATTTTAATTTCTCAACATAAATATGTTCAAGATTTCTTAGATAAATTTAAGATGAATAATGCAAATTGCACTTCTACTTCGTGTGAAGTAGGAACCAAATTAATGGTTGATATGGAAACTCTATTTATTCATCATAATTTATATAGGAAATTAGTTGGGAGTTTAAATTACTTAACTCTTACTATACCTAATATCTCTTATAGTGTTGGTTTAGTTTCTAGGTACATATCTAAACCACAAGAAACTTATTTTAAAGTTACAAAATAAATTTTAAGATATGCTAAAGGTAATATTAATAGTGGTCTCTTTTTTAATACAAACTATGAATTTTATTTAAAAGGTTATACTAATTCAGATCTAGGAGGTGATCTCAATGATGGGAGATCCACTTGTGGTTATTTTTTCTTTTTTGGATCAGGTGCAATCACATGGAATAGTAAGAAGCAACAATCTACATATCTTTTGTCTACAAAATTTGAATATAAAGGTTGTACTAATGCATCCAAAGAAGCACTATGGTTAAGAATACTATTTGAAGGCTTGGGTCTACCTCAAAAGGATCCTACACCTTTATATTGTGATAATAAAAGTTCCATTTCCTTAAAAAATAACCATATCTTTCATGCAAGGATCAAGAACATTGCTCTCCAATATCACTTCATTAGAGAAAAAATTGAAGACAACAAAATTTCTCTTTTATAATATAAAGGTGAAGATCAAGTTGTAGATATTCTCACCAAACCTCTTTGTAATGATAAATTTATTCATCATTGTATAAATATAGGATTACAACTCATTAAAGGTT
This sequence comes from Sequoia sempervirens, assembly GCA_007258455.2. Lineage (NCBI taxonomy): Eukaryota > Viridiplantae > Streptophyta > Pinopsida > Cupressales > Cupressaceae > Sequoia > Sequoia sempervirens. The sequence continues at coordinate 9,504 of VDFB02338353.1, read as the reverse complement.
TGATATAAACTCCCAAAGTAAATCTTAAAGGGGGTGTTATAAATTAATCTATACTTAGGTGAAGATTATTTATTAGTTTATATTATTAAAATATTTGTAGGAGTATTCCAAAGGAATCCTACAAGTATTTTTTCTTATTTTAGTATTCTCACACATGTAAATAATAAGTGACACAACCACGGTAGGAGGGTCCTCAAAGAGAATGATCTGGACCGTGCAACAGGAGTAACACAACAAAACCAACATAAAGTATGGAGGAAAATGCAGATGGAAATATTCTCATTAACAATAAACTCAATTACATTCAGTCGACAGAATCCGGGCTTACAAATTTGGCTTACAAGCTAGACAAAATATACAACATTCTAACATGCTCTTATGCGAGTGAAAATATTACATATCAAACCCTATTATTCTTTTGGATTGAATTATACTTGATTAATTGATTGCCTCTATCCTAATGATCGATTACAAGCTTTATAGCATATCTGCAACTGTAGAACTTCTGTGTCAACCAAACATCATCACATTAACCAAGGAAAGAAAATGTAACGTGTGCATGAATAAGTTGGCCTCAGAATTGAATTCCTCTCCAACAAGTGCATAGAATGAAGTGTGGAGCTATAATGAAGGTTGGGAACACTCCCAGGAACATTTAAAATCACACCGTTGAGATCCGCAAGTCATGGGGATGATCCGTAATGATTGAACTGATTGAAAATTTTGAAATTATTTTTGTATTGGTTCAAGAAACTGCCAAGAATTTCAGAAGCGATAACTTGTCAGAAAAAGATCCAATCATGCCCAAATCTTGGAATAAGGAAAATGAACATGTAGAAAAATTAATACAAGACCCACAAGGTCTGGTGAGAAAAGATGAAAAATACACCAACATGAACTGAGTAAGCACAAAACATGGTGCAGGGGCACCTAAAAACATGTAATTGCAAAGTGCATTCTATGAGGGTTAGTCTAGGAGTTAGTGATAGTATGAGTAATTTTTATTTTAAATAAGGTCTTTAAGACTATTACTGATGTAATTAGGGGTCTTAGATGTTATTTAGTTCAAAAAATGCATAAGGTTGCATAAAAATGTACTAATTGTCAACAAATTGCTAAAAGTGCAAAACTAGGCAATTAGGGGTCTAATTGGTAAAAAGTTGGTTTCCAATGTCCAAATAATTAAAATTCCAGTTGGAGGATGTTTGTAGGTTTGGTTAGATGTTAAATAAGCCTCTCATGGTCGAGGCATGGTTGTTGAATCATTTTTTTTGAAGTTATAATGAAAAATAGGCTGCTTTCTGGAAATTTCTATGTGTAAATTTGCTGCTAAAATGTGTGGTACGACTTTTGTATGACCTGTACGGGCTCAACCCTGGTATGGTTAGAAAGAGGAGAGAGTCAGATTTCATTTGAAAGTGGTTTGGTGAATTTTCATTAAGTTTAGAGAGTTTTATTGACGTTTTACTGAAACTGCCTTGTTTTGGTGTAAATTGGTGATTTGAGAGTATTAAAATGAGTTTTTAGGGCAGTCCACCTACTGTAGCAATTTTAACTCGGTGGAATGGCCCCATTTGTTGTAAAATATATTTCAAAATTATTTGAAGGTTAGAGGAAGTGTGCTTGTGGGTTTTGGGTGTTGCCCTAGATAGAATTTGGGTGATTTTCCTTGTGAAAGTGAGGAACTAAATGATGGTTTATGAGTTTTCTGGAAGAAATAACCTATGTGATGAAGTTTAAAGCTTGTGTAGGCATAATTATATGTGTTTGAACAGGTGGCAGAGTCTGGAAAGGTCTGGAGGTATGATTTACAATAAACCCTCCTTTTGAAGGCCTAGAATCAAGGGTTTTAGGCTGTGCTATGTTGGAAGAGTGATTTCTATAAACTATTGGTGGATTTAGTAGTTTTTGGGCATTTTAATTGCTGGCCCAAGGTTTCATAAATTTTGGTGGAGTTTAAAGGGTACTTTCTTTGTAAAAGTGGGCTAATCCACTAGCCTTTTCCATGGCAGGAGTATTGGATCTTTGAGTTTTTCCAAAAGAGTTGATATTGGTTTTCCTGTATGTTTTATAACTTGCAAAAGGGTATCTTAATCATCCTTGAGTTTGTTAGGTGTTTTGGAAAATGTTGGTGAAAATGCCTAAACTTGGTTTGCACTAAAACTGGGGTTTAGGAGTGAAATTGGGAAATTGTGCCTCTGATGATTGTAGAACTTGGAAGGCTGGTTGAATTACTTTATGTGGTCATTTTAATCTTTCTGGATACTTCTTGAAGGCAGGTTTCCAAGTTGATTAAGGTTGAGCCTCCAGACCCTGCATCAGAGTGGTATCAGAGCAAGGAAGTAGATCACTTGAAGGTTGCATGAGAAGCATTGGAAGATACAAGGCACTATGGACTTCAGAAGGTTGGATAAGAAAGAAGTTTGTTCATTGCAAGTTAATGGTGTTCTAGGGCAGACACCTATGAAAAACACAGTGGTGCAAGAAGCTGAGACAGAGTATTGTGAGCAGGAAGCACTTGGGGCAGAGATCTCTCAAAGAGAAGAGAATAAGAATGAAGGTATTGAAAGATTCAAGAGTGAAGAGGCATTGAGGATGCAAGGTAGGCTTGAGAGTTGTGTGGAAGGCAAAGAGCAGGTAAAAGTTTGTTCATTAAAGTTTGAAAATGATGTAGGGCAGACATCCATGAAAGATACAGGGATAGGTGAGATTGAAGCTGAGTTTTGTGATAATAAAGTTATTGGGATAGAGAGCTTAGAGAGGGAAAGAGATGTGAGTGCAAGTGATTTGCAGGGATGGCAAAGCAAAGGCATTAAGGACAGTATATGCTATCCATTGAGTGGACAAGAGCACAAGGTGCAGCAGATATGGGTAAGAGGAAAAGGTGAAAATGCTGATGACAGTGAAGGCTTGAAGACTGAGAATGTTAAAGGGGAAAGAAGAGATGCAGATGAGACAAGTGGGGAAAGTGGAGAAAGCCATGAAAGGCTTGAAAATTATGACAAGATCATGATTGGGGCAGTGGAGTGTCCCTTGACAGTAAGAGTAAATGATGAAAAGACAGGGATTGTAAACACAGTGGGCTGTGTGACAGAGGTTTTGGAAACTGAGAAAGAGAAGAATGAGAAAGTGACAAAAAAGGAAAATGATGAGAGGAATGAAAGAAGTCTTGAAAGGCTTGAAGGTGATGATAAGATCATGGTTGGGATGTTGTTGTGTCCTTTAAGGATGAGAGAAGATAAAAGACAGTCAAGCATTGCAAAAACAGTGAGTTGTGACATTGGAAACACAGAGGTAGAAGAAGAATATGGGTTGAAGATAAATGGGAATGAGTGCCAAAGGAAATGGCAAGTGATGAAGAGAAGGTTGGTTGTGAAAAATCAATGTAAGAGCATAGGAGATGAAGGACAAATGGATAGTATTCTTGAAGTTGATAGGACCAAAGTCCTTGAAATGGAATCTCAGAGATCTAAGATAAACAGTCAAGAAGTTAATAAGTCTGAAAATACAGTGCAGGCTATGAAGGTAGTGATGGTAGAAGCCAAGGGTCTGATACAAGGCCTAAGAGTAGGTGATGAGCAGGTTGTGGAAGTCAGGGAAAAGACAGTAAGCTATGAAGATTGGCAGAAAACAGTGCAAGAGACTATGGAAGAGTTTGGAGGGTCTATAGGAGTTGAGCAAAGGTTGGTCACCATGAGAGGTGAAGCACATATGGAAAAGGTTTTGCAGAGAGTTGCAATAAGGATAGAGGTTAGAATTGAGATGTTGAAGATGCTAGGCAAGGGAATGGCTAAGAGAAGACAGTGTGTGTGGTCTCCAAGTGAGTTGGAGAAGAGAGGAAAATCTAAGTTTGGGACAGTGAGTTGTCCTTGGTTGCTGAGTTTAGCAATTAGGCTATTGTATGGTATTGAGACAAGGGATCTAAGCATAATTCATTTGAGTGCAGGTGTGAAGTGGAAGGATAAGGGGCTGAGAGTGAAGGGAATCATTGGTTATCTCCCTGATTTGTTCATTTCCCTGACAGAGGATAGACTAAGGGTTAAAATGAAAGTGGAAGCATACAGTGAAGGTTATGTTGCAAAGAGTGAAGTTGAAGGGCAAGGCTATATGTCTAATTGGCTCATGGAAGAGCATGTGACAGGGACACTAATGCATGGTTGTTTCAGTTTGTGTACTAAATTTTTGTTTGCAGGTATCAATGAAGACAAAATGCAGCAAGAAGATCCCATTGAGCAGGATCAAATATGACAAGGTAAAGTCAAGGAAAAACATGAAGGGTACAAAGTGCCTTGGAGGAAGATTTCCATGCAAGTGACTTGGAGTAGGTTTGAAGGGATTGTCCAGAAGGTTGGAGTAGTCCTTTGGAGTAATTTATGGGGCATAAAAAATTTTCTACCCAGGGAGTATGGTGTAGGGGCACCTAAAAACATGTAATTGCAAAGTGCATTCTATGAGGGTTAGTCTAGGAGTTAGTGATAGTATGAGTAATTTTTATTTTAAATAAGGTCTTTAAGACTATTACTGATGTAATTAGGGGTCTTAGATGTTATTTAGTTCAAAAAATGCATAAGGTTGCATAAAAATGTACTAATTGTCAACAAATTGCTAAAAGTGCAAAACTAGGCAATTAGGGGTCTAATTGGTAAAAAGTTGGTTTCCAATGTCCAACTAATTAAAATTCTAGTTGGAGGATGTTTGTAGGTGTGGTTAGATGTTAAATAAGCCTCTCATGGTCGAGGCATGGTTTTTGAATCATTTTTTTTGAAGTTATAATGAAAAATAGGCTGCTTTCTGGAAATTTCTGTGTAAATTTGCTGCTAAAACGTGTGGTACAACTTTTGTACGACCTGTACAGGCTCAACCCTGGTATGGTTGGAAAGAGGAGAGAGTCAGATTTCATTTGAAAGTGGTTTGGTGAATTTTCATTAAGTTTAGAGAGTTTTATTGATGTTTTACTGAAACTGCCTTGTTTTGGTGTAAATTGGTGATTTGAGAGTATTAAAATGAGTTTTTAGGGCATTCCACCTACTGTAGCAATTGTAACTCGGTGGAATGGCCCCATTTGTTGTAAAATATATTTCAAAATTATTTGAAGGTTAGAGGAAGTGTGCTTGTGGGTTTTGGGTGTTGCCCTAGATAGAATTTGGGTGATTTTCCTTGTGAAAGTGAGGAACTAAATGATGGTTTATGAGTTTTCTGGAAGAAATAACCTATGTGATGAAGTTTAAAGCTTGTGCAGGCATAATTATGCGTGTTTGAACAGGTGGCAGAGTCTGGAAAGGTCTGGAGGTATGATTTACAATAAACCCTCCTTTTGAAGGCCTAGAATCAAGGGTTTTAGGCTGTGCTATGTTGGAAGAGTGATTTCTAGAAACTATTGGTGGATTTAGTAGTTTTTGGCATTTTAATTTCTTCCCCAAGGTTTCATAAATTTTGGTGGAGTTTAAAGGGTACTTTCTTTGTAAAAGTGGGCTAATCCACTAGCCTTTTCCATGGCAGGAGTATTGGATCTTTGAGTTTTTCCAAAAGAGTTGATATTGGTTTTCCTGTATGTTTTATAACTTGAAAAAGGGTATCTTAATCATCCTTGAGTTTGTTAGGTGTTTTGGAAAATGTTGGTGAAAATGCCTAAACTTGGTTTGCACTAAAACTAGGGTTTAGGAGTGAAATTGGGAAATTGTGCCTCTGATGATTGTAGAACTTGGAAGGCTGGTTGAATTACTTTATGTGGTCATTTTAATCTTTATGGATACTTCTTGAAGGTAGGTTTCCAAGTTGATTAAGGTTGAGCCTCCGGACTCTGCATCAAAACAAGAACAAAACTGAAAGAAAAAATATTTTTGGTTGATACAAGATTGCTAAGAACCAAGGATGCTCTTGCATCAGACATCCGAGGTTATTGAAAAGTGAGTCCCTCACTTAGCTGGGGCCAAAGGAAAACCAAAATGGTCAACCTTAGCATGAGAAATCCAAGAAGAATCCTCAACTTGTTAACCTTTCCACTTCACAAGATATTCTTTGTACTATCTTCCATGCTTATTCCTCCCATCTCTGACATCCAAAATCTCTTCAATCTCATTTTATTGTTGTTTAGGAAACTAATTCTCCAATTTTTCTTCACTATCTTCCCTAAACTATGCTTCATGATATTGATGTAGATCCATAATGTTGAATATAGGTGATATACCCATACCATTTGGTAACTCTACTTCATATGCATTTCCTGAATCAAATTTCCTCAAAATATTACAAGGTCCAAACTTCCTCATATTCAACTTGTTGTATGTACCAATTGGAAATATTTCCTTCCTCAAATATACCATCACTTCATCTCCAACTTCAAATTGCTTATGTCTCCTCTTCCCATTGGATTTTTTCCTTATACTTCTGGTTCATGTCCTCCAATTGATGTTTCACTTGACTATGCGACTTCTTCATGTATTCTACAAATTCTTATGCTTCTACACTCATCTTGTCTTCCATACTGATGTCTCTCAACTCTAATATACCTCTAGGATGAACTCCAGTAACAATCTCAAAAGGTGTATTTCCTATACTCCTATTCACTGAATTGTTATAGGAAAACTCCGCTTGTGCAAGGACTAAATCCCAACTTCTAGTCTTCTCTCCAACCAAACATCTCAAAAAATTCCCTAAACTCTTATTTACTACTTTTGTCTATCCATCATTCTATGGGTGAAATGTAGAACTGAACTTCAAGTTTGTCTTCAACTTCTTCCAAAGTGTTCTCCAAAAATAACCAACACACTTCACATCCCTGTCTGAAATAATACTTCTAGGTAATCAATGCAATCTAACCACTTCTTTGAAAAACAAGTCTACTACATGTACTGCATTTGTTGTCTTCCTACAAGGTATGAAATGTGTCATCTTATAAAATCTATCTACCACCACAAATACAGAATCATTACCTCTTTGTGTCTTCAACAAACTAGGAATGAAATCCATATTGATATCTTCCCAAGGTCTCTTTGGAACTATCAAAGGTTTATACAATCCAACATTCTAACTACTCCCTTTTGCAACTTGACAAACTCTGCAACTCTATACAAATCTCCTAACATCCTTATGAATCTATGGCCAAAAGTAATTCTCACTCACCAATTCCATTGTCTTATCAACTCCAAAAAATTTGAACATTCCTCCACTATCACTAACTCATTTGATTGAAAAATCCGACAAAAATTTCCCACGAAATATGTATAATTTTATGTATTGTCTGGTGCTTGTAAAATTTGATGTGTAATTTTCAATTTTTTTAAAGTTTATCCCCGACATTCGTCAAAATTTTGACGAACCTGGGTTTCGTCAAAATTTCAACTAGCAGTTTCGTTGAAATTTCGACAAACATGAAAAATAAGAAAAAAAATCAAATTGTGGCCAACATAAAGAAAAGTGAGGTCGTTGATTTATTAAAGTAGTGTTTTGCTATAATTTGTGAATTTTCTCTAATTTGGATACTTCTAGGAGAGCTAAGGATGATTTTCTGGGAAAAAATTTTTAAAATCTGGCAAAAGATATTCTGTGCCGGAGGGTAGTCATTGTCTTTTGCAAAACGCCTTGTGAAGTCAGATTTGTAGTTCCAGGTTTGAAAACTCAAGGACATTCGAAACACATCGCATTTCCATTTTTAGAGGTTTAGGGTTTCGGCGAATTTCTATATCCAGATTTTGTTGTTTGGAATCACCATACATCACAACCATGAACATATTCTCGTGACTATAATTACGGATCCATACAACTCTATTGGTCATGTGGGTACAATTGTTTTATAACAATATAGGATGCATTCATGTGGGGTGTGACCATAAGCTTAAATGTACAGTTGCATAGAAATGGAGGCACTCATATAATGTAGTTAATTCATGTTGTACAATGTAGGTGTCAATCATCATTGGGTGCATTCAGGTTGTCTCAAGTTTAATAGGTTACGATGTAATTATAGCATGATCCAAGAGTGATTACCTCTTGCTACAATAAAGAGCCTATAACTCTGGTTGATATGAAAAATGGTTGTGTTATATCAATTATGTAGTGCATTCAAGCACAACCCATGTTTAATGGGATATTCTAGAGAGTGATCAAGATTTTCTAAACCTTATGAATGTTACTTAAAAGTGTATAGCTTAAACTACAAACCAAGTTTGATACATACTTGAATGCAATCTTGGGTTACCACAAACTATAATAATGTGATTTTCTAATAACCATTATGGAAAGTATTAAAGCAAGACCTATGCTATATAGGATACATTTCCGTGATTAGGTTTACATACCCTAATGATCAAACACAGGTTTCCCACACACTCTAGGATACAATCCAAGATCATACCACAACCCTGTCAAGACAACTAGTTTTCTAACCCAAGATTTAAGGTTATTTTTTAATACCAACAGAAGCATTGGTAAGAGCATGATTAGGGTACAAACCCTAGGCCTCCGTAGAAACATAAACAATAAATCTAGCGGATTAGTGAGGTTGCAATACCAGAAAGATTCAGACATTGTAGCTAATAACAAAATCTTGCAATCTAAAGATTGTAGCCAATAACAAGCACACTATGTAGCTTAGTTACATTTGTAAATGCAATCTATGGTAAGAATAATGATAGTCACTTGAGATGTGATAGTCATAATGAGGCTGAGCAGTGACAAGATAACAAAGTACAAACCTTGCATAGTAAAGTGGAGATTTTAATAGTGAGTTTCCTTACCCCCTTGCTGACCTTAAGGGTTTTTCAAATACTTTTGGTAGTGTTAGATAAGGCAAATGCAATCAGGGAATGACTATCAAAATAAATTAATAGTGGTAATCATAGGTTCAATGTTTCTTCTTATCCATTAATGTATAATGGAGGTAGTGGATTGCATGTTTGAGCAGTGTTTTGAGACTCATCAAATATGGGAGAATAGTGAATAATGCCTTGTGGACTATGAAGTAGTGTCAATAAGGTTGAAGGATCTTAAGATCTACAATACCATGAAACAATGAGTCCCCTATAGTAAGTAGGTAGTCTATAGGGCATAGTTTGATTTTATAGAAGGATGCTCATGAAAGGAATCTTCAAGGGATAGTGAGTGAGTTGTTTGAGATTGCAGTTGAGGGTGCAATACCCAGTCTTAAAGGAAGTTAGAAAAGCAGTAAATGTACAAGAAAATAAAATTGTACACAACAAAGAATTCACAATGTTATCTTGCATACTGCGTTGAGTTTGAAGACAAAAATCTCATTGTATCTTGATGAAAGTGGTGACCTTAATGGTTAATCACTAGCAACCATGATTTTAAAAAATGCTATTGTGCTTATGGAGGCAACATTTTAAGCAAGGCAGTGAGTGGTGGTTTGGAACAATGGTAGGTATGAAGGACTTGCTTTATATGCATATTATGCAATCTAGCTTAAGACAACATTCTTAGAAGAGATTGAAGGTGGATTATGGAACTCAAGGGTTACCATGAAAAGGATTAAAGAAAAGACTGAGA
>VDFB02338352.1:0-25497 GCA_007258455.2 Sequoia sempervirens | reverse complement strand
TTAGATCTGAAAGTGCAATAAGCAGACCAACCTCAAATTCTGATTTATGACAGTCCAAATTTCCGTGTGCACGAACAGCAGCCCTGTACTTCACAAATCCACTCACAACTTGCTCAAAACTTCATCAATTCTCATGAAACGAATTGCACAATGGCTCTAGTATGATGGTGACCAAATCATAACACTGAAACTCACTCAAAAGATACTATTTATTTGATGCACGCAACCCAATGCAGATCTGAAACAGTACGGCCCAGCAAGAGGGCGACTTTGCATTTAAAAATTAAAGACTTCTCTAAAAATTCTACAAATTGGAACAAATGGGCGCCTTGCCTAGACAGACAGGATGAGATAATACCCAGAACAATCTTTTTGGTATTTTCTGATTTATGAATAAAAACTCAAATCTGCTGAAGCTAAAATGCAACTCTAGAAATTATCTAATATGCAAGAATCTGATCTAAACAGCCACAAGCTGATTACAATGCACACAATTCAATGCAAACTCACAAAACTATACTAAATCAGTTGCTGTATTGCAAGCAAGAAGCAATGCCAGAGCTAGGAAGCCTTCATTCCTCGAAGCAATCCAATACCATTCCGGCAGAGTAACAATACTGTAGACAAAAGATGATGAAATGATGATCAAAGTCTTCCTTTTATAATTTCCTGTTGACTTCTCGAAACCCTAAACTCCTCTTCAAAGTCAAAACCCTAATCTCTTTCAAAGATGGCGTCCTTTTCCTTCAAGCTCAAAATTGACTTTTTAAATAAATTCAATGCCTTAATAAATGCGTCCACTTTAAAGCTTGATTTGACTTTGGCAAATTATAAAATAATCTTTAATGAAGGCGCCACCCTCAAAAGACCACTTTTCAAAACAACATGAAGTCAATAGACTAGGCCAAGGGGTCAACGTTCAAATATAACATTAAAACGTGACTTTTAATTAAATAGCTTAACTTATCTCTCCAATTGTGCCCCGAAGCCACAAACGAGCAAGCCAACTGATCAAACTGAAGTAGGAAGTCAACCATGCCAAAACCAACTGTAAAATTGCCAGAAATAGAATTTACTAAAAATAGTAAATTCCCGAAGATGCTCAGAATGCCAAGAAGAACATACCATTGCGAAGCTCTCTGAAAACCCAGAAAGAATCCACTATTGAAACAATTAACTCCGAGCCAGAACATCCTTCAAAATAGGAAACCCTAATTTTACCCTCCGACTAGCCTACGGGTCTCCGGAATAGGCCAACGGTCACTGAAAAGATCAGGCTTGAGACGGGGACATTACAATCCGCCCTCCCCAAGATTGCTTGTCCTCAAGCAATTGCAAACCTGGATGCTGCAGAACCTCCTCATTCTCCCAAGTTGCATCCTCCATAGGCAAATTTTTCCACTTCACCAAGTATTCTCTGATTGTTCTTTTCCTCAAAGAACGTTCTCTGGAATCAAGAATCTCTTCTGGAATTAAAACCAACTGTCCTTCTTCATCCAAAGGTGGCAACTGTGATGAAGCAACCACATTATGTCCAAGTGCCTTCTTGAGGCGAGACACGTGGAAGACATTGTGTACTCTGCTGTCAGAAGGTAGCTCCAACTCATAAGCTACTGTCCCAACTTTTCTGATGACCCTGAATGATCCATAGAAGCGAGGTTTGAGCTTCTCAGCTCCACTCTTCTTGAGAGTAGACTGTCTGTAAGGCTGTAATCGGAGATAAACCATATCCCCAACCTCGAAAGAACGCTCAACACGCCTCTGATCAGCATACATCTTCTGCTGATTCTGTGCAATCTGCAGATTATTCTTCAATGATTTCATGATGTCTTGACTTTGCTGCAACAAGTCCTTGGCTTGAGGTGCTTTGCTATTACCAAACACCAAATCGGCAAAGCTAGGTGCTTCATACCCATAGAGAGCCAAGAAAGGAGACATCTTAATTGACATATGAAAGGAAGAATTATAACAGTACTCCCCTATGTGAAGCCACTTAACCCAAGCTCTTTGCTGCTCTAACACATAGTTTCTCAAGTAGCCTTCCAACCACTTGTTCACTATTTCAGTCTGTCCATCTGTTTGGGGGTGATAACTAGTGCTTGGAGTGAGCACAGTACCACTCATTCTGAACACCTCTTGCCAAAAAGTGCTTAGGAACTTGCTGTCCCTATCACTCACAATGTTTTTTGGCAACCCATGCAGCCTAAACACCTCATGAAAAAATAGATCTGCAACTTGGGCTGCTGAAAAAGAGCTGGTAATGGCGAAGAAATGAGCAAATTTGGTTAGTCTATCCACTACCACATAGATACAATCCTTCCCTTGGGCCTTGGGCAACCCTGTGATGAAATCCATCGAGATGCTTTCCCATTTTTGATTGGGAATAGGAAGTGGTTGCAGCAAACCAGCTGGCAGTGTATGCTCATTTTTGTTCATTTGACAAACCGGACACTCCTGAATATAACGCTGTACTTCTTCTTTCAATCCTTTCCAATAAAATCTTTCTCGGATCTGCCTATATGTCTTGAAAAATCCTTGGTGACCAGCAACCGGAATGTCATGAAATGTCAAAAGAATCTTCTTCTTAAGCTTAGAATCAGCCACCAGAAAGATTCTCCCCTTATAGTATATCAACCCCTCAATCACCTTGTACCTTTCATCATGAAAAGTACCCTCAATAGTGCTGGTTGCAAACTGATTTTTGGCATAATCAGCAAGCAACATGTCCCTCCAATCCGCAGTAAGCTCACACAATGAGCTAAGATGAGGTCTCCTTGACAAAGCATCGGCCACAACATTATTTTTCCCTTTGACATACTCAATGTCAAAGTCGTAAGCTTGAAGCTTACTCACCCACTTTTGTTGCCTCTCGTTCAGATCCTTTTGATGCATAAAGTGTTTGAGGCTATTGTGATCAGTCTTGACCACGAACTTGTTCCCCACCAAGTACTGCCTGAACTTGGCTAATGCATGCATAATGGCAAGCATTTCCTTGTCATAGATAGAGTATGTCCTTTCAACACCCCTCAGTTTTCTGCTCTCAAACACAATAGGATGTTTATCTTGCATCAGGACAGCCCCAACTCCTTCACCGGATGCATCACATTGCAGCTCGAAGGGTTTGGAAAAATCCAGAATAGCCAGAACCGGACAAGAACTCATGATCCTCTTAAACTTGTCAAAAACAGTTTGAGCCTTTTCTGACCAACAAAAGGCTCCCTTTTTGGTGAGATCAGTAAGAGGAGCAGCATTCTGCGAGTACCCTTTTACAAATCTCCGATAAAAACCACAAAGACGCAAAAACCCTTTCAACTGAGTCAAGTTTTCAGGAGGTGGCCAATCAACTACTGCCTTGATCTTTTCTGGATCCACCTTCACTCCCTCAGCACTGATTATGTGGCCAAGGTACAGTAACTCTTCCATTCCAAATTCACATTTGGATGCTTTTGCGAACAAACTCTCAGATTCCAGGATGCTAAGCACTTCCTCCAAGTGCTTGAGATGATCTTCCCAAGTCTTGCTATAAATCAGAATGTCATCGAAAAATATCAACACAAACCTCCTTAACTGATTCTGAAAAACTCTATTCATGCAAGACTAGAAGGTAGCAGGAGCGTTAGTCAACCCAAATGGCATGACTAGAAACTCGAAATGGCCATAGTGACATCTGAAAGCTGTCTTCTCAACATCGGATCCTCTCATTCGAATCTGATGGTAACCCGATCTCAAATTGATCTTCGAGAAGAACTTGGCCCCATGTAGCTCGTCAATGAGCTCATCTATCCTTGGAATGGGGTATCGGTTTTTGATTGTGCTTTGATTCAAAGCACGATAGTCCACACACATGCGCATGGTACCATCCTTCTTCTTCACAAGAACCACTGCAGAAGCAAAGGGGCTTTTGCTTGGGCGAATGAAACCCATCTCCAAGAGTTCTTGAATGTTCTTCTCAATCTCATCCTTTTGCCTCTTGGGGTACCGATATGGAGTTGTAATCACCGGTTTAGCTCCTTCCTTGAGCTCTATGATATGTTCTGAACCCCGTTCAGGTGGAGGTCCAGGAGGTAAATCAGCAAAGACTTTGCTCTTCTTTGTGAGTAGAGACTGAACATCAGGAGGATAGTCTCTTTTAGTCTCAACCGGACTATCAGGAAGGATCATGCATTCTGCAACCCACTCAGCTTGATCGTGACGGATCAGCCTTGCCATTCTTTTGAATGACACAACCCGAGGGCCCCCATTGGACATTCCTCTTAGTACTATCCTCTTCCCATCGGATTGAAACTTGAGCTCCATAGTTTGCAGATTCAAGGAGATCTCCCCAAGTGAACGCAGCCATTGAATGCCTAGAACGGCATCAGTATCTCCAATGTGGACTACATAGAAGTCATCCTTGACTTCGTAGTTTCCCAATTGCATGGTCATGTTCGAGATTTTCTTGGTGCATGAAATATGGAATCCATCGGCAACCATGACCTTGAAGCCTTCAAACTCCTCTGTTTGCAGCCCCTTCTTTGCTACCACAACTTCATCAATGAAGTTATGTGTTGCTCCAGTGTCGATCAAAGCAACGATTCGCTGCCCTTTGATCATCCCTCGAACCTTGAAGGATTCGTTTCTTTGGAAGCTCGAAAGTTGAGCCAAGACTCCTCCACTTTCCTTCTCATTTTCGGACTCTTCTGGAGCTCTTTCTACTTCACTTTCTTCAAAATCAGATTGCTGGTCTGAAAAATCAGAACTACTTTCACCAGCAGAATAGTACTCAATCTGATTGAATTTAACTCCCTTAGGGCAAACATGATCTTGAGACCATTTTTCCCTACACCGGAAACACAACCCCTTTCTTCTGAGTTCGTTCAGGGTCTCCGGATCCAATCTTGTGACATGGGGATTATGATGTTTGAACTCCTTATGCTGAGGTCTCAAAGGAGGTCTATGCTGAGGTCTTTTCCCTTTATCCCTTTTCTGAAAGGGGGAATTGGATTGAAACTTTGCCTTAGGAGCAGCCCACTCCATGTTTCTTGCCTTCTTCATGGCCTCCTGTAGGGTTGGTGGATCAAAGGCTTTAATCCAACCTTTGAGTGGTTCCGTTAAACCTTCGCTGAAAAGGATCACCAATCTCCTCTCCGTGATTCCAGTAACCATGACTGAGAGTCTCTGAAACTCAGCTATGTAGGCATCAACTGTGCCATACAACCTCAACTGTGCAAGTTCTCTGAAATGTATTTCAGGGTCCTTTTTCTCAAACCTCTCGATGAGTCTAGTGGTGAACTCATCATAAGTTGTGATTGACCAATGACCCAAAGTAACTAGGCCATGGTACCACCACTCGTGCGCCACCCCATCAAGGTGTAGCGTAGCGAACTTGATCGCCTCTTCTTCGGCCATAGGTCTGAGAGCTAGATAATTATCCAGCTTCTGTATCCAAGCTCGAGCAGAACTGTTATCACTCCCGTCATAGTGTGGAAGTGTAACCTTGTTGACAGCTTGATACAAATCTCCTTGTACTGATGCTCTTCTTTGATCATAATGTCTCCCTTGTCCTTTATTTTTCCTCTTATGATCCATAAAATCATTGTAGGACATATCCATCTTGATGTCGCTAGGGAGAGAGTCATACTCTGCACGGCCAAGTCTCAACTGCTCCACGAATGAAGCATTCTCTTCAGGATCTGGCTGAGTGTTAACAGGTGCCACGAAGGTGGGTTTGAAGGGCCTGGCTGAGACATAAGTGTTGTTTGAAGTATGTTGAGCAGCATGTCCATCATGCTGGTTGGAAGCACTATGCTCCCCTCTATGCCCAGTGTTGTTCTGTGGAATAGTGTTCTGGCCCACTTTCCCCATCATGAGTGAAACCATATCCATTAAGGCATCCATCTTCCTTTCAAATCTCTGTCCCGGACTGATGGATCTCTCTCTGCCCTTTCCACTATCATCTCTGGTGCTGGTAACCCTCTTGTTACCCCCAACTGATCTCTCACCTTCTGCCATGTCTGTTTCCTGAGAAGACTCCCAATGAGCCCTCAAGACCTCTGAAGCTATCTGACCTTTTGGAGCTTGATAGGGCTGGAACTGTTTTCCAACCTTCTTGTCTCCCTGTAATGTACCTCGCTTCTCCTGGCCACTCATAGATAGATTGTTCATAGGATGGCAAGATCTTGGCTCTGATACCACTGAAATATTTTGAGCCATTTTTTTTTTATTTTTCAAATTACAAATTACAAAGCAATGCACCCGTTAAGGTTAGCAGTTAAACCAAAACGTTGTTGAAGCAACTCTAACCTAATGTACACCAAGATCCCGGGATGTGGGCAAGGTGTGAGCATTGGGTCGAGGATCTTTAATCAAATTGCTTATGCAGGAACTCTAACCAAGAATGGCGCCGATGATGGCGAGCATATGGTCAGAGGGTCTTCTACACTAAGTACTGAAAGGGAACTCGACACCAAGTATGTGCTACCCAATCCAGTATGGAGTGAGGGGCGACCATATGGCGGAGTATTACAAATAACAATGCTTGAAAGAAATAACTGAAAGGCTGAAAGTACTCAACACCCAGAATGTGCTTTCTAACCCAGAGTGGGAAAGTAGCTACCATAGGGCGGAGATAAATTAAATACAATAGCAAATACTGAGCGAGAAGTTGAAAATTACAAATTATGATGAGCAAGAATATCTATACTGACAGTACTACTGCCAGTTTACAATATAAATGATAAGATCTTGCTATGAATGTGAATCAACATATAAATCAAACTGCAATAATATGTATTAAACTTCCTTCACTGAATATCAAAGATTAGATCTGAAAGTGCAATAAGCAGACCAACCTCAAATTCTGATTTATGACAGTCCAGATTTCCGTGTGCACGAACAGCAGCCCTGTACTTCACAAATCCACTCACAACTTGCTCAAAACTTCATCAATTCTCATGAAACGAATTGCACAATGGCTCTAGTATGATGGTGACCAAATCATAACACTGAAACTCACTCAAAAGATACTATTTATTTGATGCACGCAACCCAATGCAGATCTGAAACAGTACGGCCCAGCAAGAGGGCGACTTTGCATTTAAAAATTAAAGACTTCTCTAAAAATCTCTACATAAATTGAACAATGGGCTTTGCCTAGACAGACAGTAGGGACAGATAATAATCTTAACAATCTTTTGTATTTTCTGATTTACGAATAAAAACTCAAATCTGCTGTAGCTAAAATGCAACTCTAGAAATCAACTAATATGCAAGAATCTGATCTAGACAGCCACAAGCTGATTACAATGCACACAATCCAATGCAAACTCACAAACTATACTAAATCACCACTAGTTGTCAGGATTGCAAGCAAGAAGCTAATGCCCAAGCTAGGAGGCCTTCATTCCTCAAGCAACCAATACCATTCAAGCAGAGTACAATATCAATAACAAAAAGATGATAAACGATGATCAAGTCTTCCTTTATATCTCCCTCGCGACTTCTCAAACCCCAAACTCCTTCAAAGTCAAACCCTTAATCTTCTGTACGCCCTTCATTTCAAACACCCTTTAAATAACTACTGCCTTAATAAAGGCCCACTTTAAAGCTTTCTGACTTTGACTTTGCAAAATTATAAAATAATCTTTAATGAAGGCCAATCTCAAAAAAGACCACTCTTTCAAAACAAATACGAAGCCAATAGACCAGCTGCGGGTCACCATTAAAATATAAATACTAAACGGACCTTTACCTTTCACGCTTAACTTTATTCTCCACCAGTTCGCTTATAAACTAGTGTTAACCGGACAAACCGGGCGAGAAGTCAACTATGCTAAAACTAATCAGAAACTGCCGTAATGAATTTTACTAAAAATAGTAAATTCCCGAAGATGCTCAGAATGCCAAGAAGAACATACCATTGCGAAGCTCTCTGAAAACCCAGAAAGAATCCGCTATTGAAACAATTAACTCCGAGCCAGAACATCCTTCAAAATAGGAAACCCTAATTTTACCCTCTGACTAGCCTACGGGTCTCCGGAATAGGCCAACGGTCACTGAAAAGATCAGGCTTGAGACGGGGACATTACAGGAATCCACATGGGAATGGCTATTGCCTTAATTAGATTTTGGTGTGACTAATGTACATGGATATCATGATGTTTACTAATGATTAGTAATATATATATATATATATATACTAGCATATCTATCCTCTTTCATAGTCTATATAAAAAAAACGTCGAGAGATATCAATTGTAGGATTCTAAAATGAGAGTAATATTTCTATTTGTGTTTTTGTTATAATAGTTTTTTTTAGTTGGTTCATATACAATAAGAGTGTCATCATTATTAACTGTATTGTCATTGTTTTATATTATCATTTACAACAAGAGTGTCATCTTCATTCATTGTATTATGTGAAATGGTTTGCATAAAGTGGGTTTTTAACCTTTCAATATCTTTTCGTCTATCTATGCCTCTCTATTACTTATCTCTATCACCTTCTTTCTCTCTCACTATTGCCCCTCTATCTCTATCTCCCTATCTCTCCCTCCCCCCTCTATCTATACCTCATTACGTCTTCCCTACCTCTATCTCTATCTCTTTATCTTTTCACCTATCTAAACCTCTCTATTACTTATCTCTATCGCCTTCTGTTTCTCTTACTATTGCCCCTCTATCTCTATCTCCCTATCTCTCCCTCCCCCTCTCTATCTATACCTCATTATGTCTACCTCTATCTCTTTCTCTCTCTCTCTCACTCCTCTCTCTATATCTTTCTATCTATATCTCTCTACATCTATTTCTCTATCCCTATCCCTATACATATATATCCTTTCCCTCTCTCCCCCTTCATTCTCCATCTTATTCACTCCATCTCTCCCTCCATCTCTTCTACTCTATATCTTTATCTTTATTTCTCACTCAATCTCCCTCTCACTCATCTCTATCTCTTTCTATCCATATCCTTCTCTACATATATCTCTGTATCTCTCTCTCCCTATCTCTTTATCTCTTTTCCTATCCCTCTCTATCTCTCCATATCACCCTCTACTTATATTTATCCCTCTCCCTCCTTTTCTTCTCTCTCCCTCTACATATATCTCCCTCTTCCCCATCTCTCTCTCTCTCTCTCCTTTTCTCTCCCTCCCTCTCTCTATCTCTCCCCATCTCTCCTCTCTTGCTCCCTCCATATTCCCCTATCTACTTTATATCTCAACCTCTCCCTTTATCTTCCCATATAACTCTCTCTCTCTCTCTCTCTCTCTCTCTCTCTCTCTCTTTCTCTACTTCTCTCTATTTTTTTCTCTTTATCCCTCTCCCTCTCCCCCTCTCTCTATAATTCCTTATATCTCTATCTTTATATCACTCTATCTCACCATATATCTCTCGCTATCTCTCCCTCTTCCTCCTTATCTCTTTATCTCTTTATCTCTTCCTCTCTATCTATCACTCTCTATCTCTCCCCCTCTATCCACCTATCTCTCTCTATTTCTCTATTTATTTTTCTCCCTCTATCTCTCTCTATATCTCTATCTATTTGTCTCACTCTTCCTCTTGTGCTCTAAATTCCTCTCTCCCCCTCCATCTCTAGAAATTTCTCCCTCTCTCTCTCTCTCTCTCTCTCTCTCTCTCCCTCTCTATTTGTCTTTCTCTACTTATCTCTATTTTTCTCTCTTTTTCTCTCTCCCTCTCCCCCTCTATATATCCTTATATCTCTATCTTTATATCACTCTATCTCGCCATATATCTCTCTCTCCCCCTCTTCCCGTTTATCTCTTCCTTGCTATCTATCCCTCTCTATCTCCCTATCTCTCTATATCTTTATTTCCCCTCTATCTCTCTCTATAACTCTATCTATTTTTCTCCCTCTTCCTCTCTTGTTCTATATTCATATCTACCTCTATCTATTTGTCTCGCTTTTCCTCTCTCGCTCTATATTCATCTCTACCTCTATATTCCTCTCTACCTTCACAACATGCATGATTAAATGCATTCCATGCCCTTGGGCTTGATCAAGGAGGACAACCAGCCTCCAAGGTGAACTAAGGGATGGAAGGGTGACCCACCTTCCATGCTCTCGCAATACAAGGGCGACCAACCTTGAGACTGCGGTTTGCAAGCATTTCAACGAATTCCTAATAAGATTAGTATGGGAATCCACATGGGAATGGCTATTGCGTTAATTAGATTTTGGCGTGAATAATGTACATGGATATCATGATGTTTACTAATGATTAGTAATATATATATATATATATATATATATATATATATATTATCATGGCTTATGATTTAATGTCAATTTCTAGTGACTAATATTGTGTGCAAGACCTAAACCAAGATTTATCTTATAAAAGACAACTTAATTGGTAATTCATTATTCTTAAATATTGCATTTCTTATTTTAATTGGAATTGTGGTTTTAGGGTAAAAAATAGAGATATCCCAAAAGGGGACATTACACACCAACCTTGGCCACATGGATCCTAAACAGGGCAAGTATATTTTCAATTTTGAGGATCTGAAATCTCATTTTCTGACATTCAGTCTTGAGTTCCAATTTAAGTTTGCATTCAAGGACGAAACTCCCTTGTCTACAAACCACTAAGGTTAAGATGAAAACTATAATGTCCCTGTTTTCCAACCCACCTCACAGACGTTAATTAATTTAATTATTTAGTGTTGCCTGGCAAAAAGTGCATTAGATAAGGTAATATTAAATAATTATATTAATGAGGTGAAATAAAGTGACGCCAAGGAATATTTAAAAGACAATTTAATAAAGTCACTTTAAAATAAAGTGCTAATTGGTTTTGGAGGGAAAACTAAAAAGGATGCAAGAGCTCATTTCTTCATTATGCTGGATTATTATTCTTTTGTTTGGTTTTCAGGTGGAGCTCTTCGGAGTATGAAACCCTAGGTGGAATTCCTACAGGTATCTGGTTTCGGTGGTGAGAGATTCCACCCTAGCTGGATTGAGGCGGATTCATCCAAGATTTTCACTTACATGATAATAGCAAATTTGTGAGTCTCCTGCGGAGACAAATTTGGGAGTTCACGATAAATTTATTTGCATTGGAAATCAGGGATACATTTGGTTGGACGAGTTACATAGTTGGAATTGTTGTTGGTTGATTCATATTGGGGCTTCATACAGCTGTGCAATTATTGTGGATTCCATATTTCTGGCTGGGTGTTTGAAGTGGGTTTATATCTCAGTTGGGCATTGGGGTTGAAGAAGTTACTGCTGCATAAATCTTTGGTCGACTGGTATCTTGTCTCCATAGTGTTGCGCCAGCATTCTGAGATAGCAAATAACCAACTTGTGAGAGTTATTGGAGGGCGTGGAGTTGTGTGTGAGGTGCTGTTGCTGTTCACTGTGTCAGCGCTGCCCCATTTGCTAAGTCGTGGGCCTGTGGAAAGAAGTCATGAGGTTTATAGAGGGGTGTGGGCTCCTTTTGGTCTGCAATACCTCTTATCTGCTAGCCGTGGGTTTGTGGAAAGAGGTGCATTGTGTTTGCTGGGCGTGAGCTTGTCTTGGGACGTGGAAATCAGAAGCTTGGTGGCCTGTGTAAAGGAATATTGGTGAGCTGGGCGCATAAGGTATTGCTGGATGTGATTCCCAGCAGCAAGGATATTGATGCACCAACGTCCATCCTGTGCATACATTTGTCTAACACTCTGCCAGCCGTGAGATTCAACAGGAGCTACCTTGTCTGAAGATCAAGCTGATTCCCAGCAGCAAGGATATTGATGCACCAACGTCCATCCTGTGCATACATTTGTCTAACACTCTGCCAGCCGTGAGATTCAACAGGAGCTACCTTGTCTGAAGATCAAGCTAAGTGGCATTTACTGTTATGTCTGTAACTTGTAAGTCTGAGTATATTGCTGTTGTTTTCATTTACTCAGAAATATAAATGTTGAAGGTTATATGCTATCCTCTGCTGTATCATGTTAAGCTCATGTTCTGAAATGTTGCAATGCATCAAGTTGCCTATTTGTTGAGTTAATTTATATGATTTGCAAACTTCAAACCATCGTAATATTCAGTCAGTTAGTATGCCATTTGTTTGACAAAATGCTAATGTGTCAAATTAAAATATCGTGAAAATATCGCTCAAATCCAAGGGGGATATTTCAAAAACCCTACCTCATTTGGCAATTCTACAAAGAGATTTCAGAGTGCTGATTGAGATCTTTATTCCAAATCTAGGTTGAAGTGATAAAGACTGCATAACAAATCTTGCATAGCAATTAGAGTGCCATTGATTTTTAGTTTGTTGAAAGAAGATTGAAGCTGTTTTGGGAGTCACACCAGTCCTTTCGCTGGTCACAGCTATAATTTATTCTCCACCAGCCACCATTAGAGGACAAGTTGTGCAACAAGGGAGAGATCGCAACTATTGTGGAGACTTATACCTAGCGCATTGCACTATTTTTTCATTCCCAGGTGGTTGCAACTGAAAGGAGAATCATCTCTTGCTTCGCTGTTGGGAAGTTTGATTCACCACTCATATTCCATGCATGTTCATTGATGATCAGCAGTTTGCAACAGTTACCTAGATTGTTGGTTACAAGACCATTCATCATAGCTAATTTGATTCTGCATTGAGGCAGCCAAAGTATTCATTCTTGCCACCATTTTCGTTGGGCTATCATTCACCATTTGTGAAGCATATCTAATCGTTACTTTGGGGTATAATGGCTGAGTCCCCAAGGGATCAGCAGAGGTAGAAGGAGATCTCACCCTATCCGATAGTTGTTGCAGGTCTGCTGCACTCTATCCACACCTACTTGGGCAATTAAAGAAATTTTGGACTGCTACTACACATTCCAACATTGCCAATGCATGTGCTTGTGTGTTTCAATTTGTACCTCATTTCTGCTGTCAAAGGTGTTATTTGTATCAGCAACATTATTTCTGGTTATAAACAAAATTCAAATTGCATGTTGATCATCTATGCCAAGTTGATATGAATTATTTATCTTTCAATATCAAATGGACTTAAAAATATTTTAGCTTTCAGTACAGTTTGCAGTGATATTTTGCTTTTGAATTCAAAAATATGTAAAAAAAAGTTAAGAAATTACACAAAGACATATTCAGGGATATCACGTTGGTATCAGAGCCAACAGTCTTTCCAGCCTGTGGGTGCAATTAATAAGTGCATGCAGTTGAGTCAAAGAGACCTGAGAGCTTGAGAAAGGGAAAGGAAAAAGATAAAAGCAATACAAACAGAAATCAGTATAAGAATAAGAGGCAGAGGTAAGAGAAACATGGAAGGTCAAGGAGATAGACTTGATGTTTTCATCCAAAAACAGGAGCATACGAATCAGCTGTTCATCCAAATAATGCAACAAATGCAGAATATGAATGCCACTTTGACTTCCACCATGCCCACACAGAATTTCACAGGTGAAAGGAGCAATTCAAATTAGAATGGTCATGCAAATCACACAAAAAATAACCG
Organism: Sequoia sempervirens; assembly: GCA_007258455.2. NCBI lineage: Eukaryota > Viridiplantae > Streptophyta > Pinopsida > Cupressales > Cupressaceae > Sequoia > Sequoia sempervirens. Next base: position 12,040 of record VDFB02338352.1, on the reverse strand, counting down.
AGTCTTAATTAGATCAGCAACTACACCTTTCAATCTACCTTTTTGCCTAGAGTGGAGGCACCACCAGAAGAAGAGGAGCAAAATCCAGCAACATATGACATCAATGGTTGCATGGATGAATACATGAGCTTTGACTGAGAAATTAGAAATCAGATTTTATTTGCGAACTACTATAAATTTAGATCAAGGAATGGACCAAAAACAAAAAGAAGACCTACTCAGAAACCCCATAGAGATTTGCAGCAGAGATTGAGCAAGTTGTCTCCCTCCTTTTAATGGTTCATGGAAAGGTAGCTGCATGTGCTTGGGTCAAATATCTTTCACTCAGCCCTATGATGGAAGAGGAAGCCATCAAACTCTCCATCCTTCATTTGGAGGACATAGCCCACGAGTGGTAGCATCATGGGTTGATCACACAAAGGCATAATTATATTGCTACCTATGTTCATTTTATACAGAGACTCATGGATAGATTTGATAGGAAGGACCCCAAGATACATTTCAGGGAGTTATCCCAGTTGAGACAACATGGTATAGTGGATAAATATGTAGCAGAGTTTCAGTGAGTATCAGTTATGGTTCTAAACTATGTTACCGGGTTCACCTCCTGCAGGGCTGGATCCGGGTTCTGATTCGGTTCCTCTGTGGGTTCGCACTTTCCCACATGTGTGCAGGAGTTGAAGTCTTTCCATTTGACACACTCCAATATTTCAAACCATTTTTTGATGATTGCTTGGCAGCACTCAGATTTTGTGATGCAGTCTTTTATCATTATGTCCTCAAACTAATAGTTAGGGCTCTCTTTGCTTCTGGAGATGATATTTGGATCCTTCAGTTCTAATCATTGGTTAATCTCTCTTGACCTTTAAGATTAAAACTAAATGCGTTTTCCATGATGTTATCTTTCACTAATGCTTTGCATCTTGCAGAATAGTTGACCAGGAAAAATCCTCATTTCTTAAGGACTAAGGCTGTAGCTGTTTGAGAAAATTGATATGTTGAATGTTCACTCCATCAAATCTCCTGCTAGTATAGTCCTAACACTCTTGGAACCTTGTTCTTACTATGTATGCAAGCTTCAAATTACATTTATAATGGGTTTAGTGGTCAGGTTGTTTGACCAGGAACATAGAGGTTGAAGGAATGTAATATGGAATGGAGTAGATAAAAGCAACATTAGTAAGATTTTAGTACTCTAGATTTTGTCCACATATATATATATATATATATATATATCTATGAATATGATTTTTATTTTATTTTTGTACGAACGAACCCAAACCCCCCAAAAAAAATAGCCAAACCCACGAACCGAACCCCCAAACCCGAACCTGAACCAGTACCAGAACCGGCAACTTAGGTTCTAAATGTGACAAAGTGGAAACTCATTGTCTTACTAGCTAAACCACTCAAGGGTTTGGTCAAGCATTTTGATCGAACATCTCTACAGGAGGCCATCAAGAGAGTGTTGAAGTTGGAGGACTCGATAACCAAAAACAAATTCTACTCCAAGGTCTCACCATCAAGACAACATAAGAAACCTTTTCAAAAGGTCTTTCCTCAACCTAAGGTACTACCCCCAAAACCAAGCAAGGTAATCAAAGAATGAAATTCGAAGGAAAAAATTATGCTTTTCTTGTAGAGAGGCATAGGAGCTAAAGGCATAGATGGTTGGGAAAGAACAAGTACATGATATAGAAGTGGTTCCTAATGAAGATTCTAAGGCAAAAGAATCAAAGCATGAGGTTGTAGCTGATGAGATAGAGCAAGCGAGAAAGGAAGAAGGAGAGGTTGCAAGAGGCACACTTGCCACTCTTTCAAATGCACCTAGGTATCATCCTTTTCAAGTATGAGGAGTTTTGCAAGGTCATAGAGTGACAATATTGATTGACAGTTGGGCTACCCCCAACTTCATTAATAAGAGTTTGGTAACTAGGATGGGATTGAGAACAAATGGCTTTGAGGGATTTAATGTTACAATGGCTGATGGTTTACTATTCCATGCAACAAGAGGATTCAGCATTTTGATATGACCTAAGGGACAAAGTGCGGGATGATTTTTATGTGGTTGACACTAGTTAGACAGATGTGGTTTAGGGTGTACAATGGCTGCATTGACTTGGTGAGTTTACACAAAACTATCGGACTATAGAGTTGAAATTCAAATCCGAGGGAAAGGAGATGGTTCTTCGAGGCTTATTCAATGAAGCTCCGAGAATTGTTTTGACTAAAAGGATGAAGAGGGCTTTCTGTAGAGACCAAGTGGTTTGGGCAGCATAGTGTGTGATTACAAACACAAGTTCATCCAAGGATGGGAGATCTTACCATGTTGACATCCAATCCATCTTGCATAAGCATAGCAAGGTGTTTAGCAATATTCCTTCAAGGTTTCGACCAGATAGAAGGCTTCAACATGTTATTGAATTGGAGGAAGGATCGAAACCAATCATCACTACACCTTACCATCATCCCAAGAGGCATAAGGAAGAGAATGAGAAGGCAATTAAAGAGTTGTTGGATATGGGACACATATGACTAAGCTCTAGCCCATTTGCTTCTTTTGTGGTGTTGGTCAAGAAAGATGGTACCTGAGGATGTGCATCGATTATAGAGCCCTCAACAAAAAGACAATCAAAAACTGCTACCCTATTCTCAAGATCGATGAATCGACAAATGAGCTTCATGATGCATTGTACTTCAACAAGGTGTTTTCGAGGGTGATGATAGTGCTGAAGGTGGTGTCCAGCATTTTGCAGTGATCTCGGCTGAATCCCATCATAATAGCTGCTATTTCATATTCTTTTTCTGCTGTTGCAAGGTTATGGGCTGAGTTAGCAGCCTTAGTGGTTATTTTGTTCCCTTCATTGCAGGCTGTTTTCATCTTTTTCGCCATTCCAAAAACCCAGGACAGCATTGAAGGATTGTTTTTAATAAATAGAGTTGCATGAGCATATGATCAAGCCCAAGACCACATTGATAAACGTTTTTCAGCTTGTGAGGAACACTTTGCTTGGGCACAAGAACACCCTAGATTCATCACAAATTCATGGTGGTCAGGATTACAAACAATTCACTGGGTTTCAAAGTGAGAAAATGTATAAGAATCTCTGAGGGTGTTCACATGCCAAACTCCTATTTTTAGCGACTGTTAATTCCAATAGTGTTATTTCCAAAGTTCTATTTTAGGGGAAGGACGAGGGCCTAGTTTTGGGCTGCTTTAATTAGTTATTATTTTATTATTTGTTTAGGATTAGATTTGTTTTAAAGTTTCTTTATTTCCAACTTTGCGATAGCTTTGAAGCATTTCTCTTTAAAGCTTAATTTTTGGAATTAAAATAAGATGACTGTAAAATCCCAAAAATTGGGCATTTGTCTCATATAAATAAGTGCTTTGAGCACATAAACTAGGAATGATGGTTTATGGAATATGCTATGATTATGCTACCAAAGATATTTTGGAACCAATGTTTGTAATTTCATAAATTAGACCGAATGTGAATACTAAGTGTCAAGCTTTGTCTTAATGTCATCTATGTTCCACCGGCGTCGGGGACGGGGGGACGCCGGGACGGGGGGACAGGTTTCCGGGACGGGGGGACAAAGGGGCCTCAATTTCGGGACGGCGGGGGGACGGCGGGGGGACGGCGTCGGGGGGGCGGGAGGGGGGACGGGGTGTATATACTATATACTATACATATGGTACTTAAAATGCTAGTTATGAAAAGATGTATAAGACTATTAAGAAGTAAAATAGCAAAATTGAAATACTAAATTAGTACTTGAACATTGAACATTGAATATTGAAGCTTTCAATATCAAATTACTAATTAGAAATAAGAATAGTAATACTCAATACTACAATGTAACAATTGTAACATTGTTGAATTGGCAAATGGAATATTTCTATTATATTATATCAAAAATATCTGATTATAAAGATGATTACAATGAGTAGCATGATTATATGATATCAAAACAAGTACAAAATCAAAATGTCAAAATGACAAAACGTAGTGAAGGAGGCAGAGGCCTCCAATCATCCCTCGGGAGGTCGGCAAACTCCTCATCACTGAACTCCTCAAGGTCAAGATCTGCCAAAGGAACACCAACCAGCCCTATATCTGAAGCATCCTCATCCTCATCAATTTGTGATGGCTCCTCTGGCTCTATCGTTGTGCATCGGCCACCTGGGTATCCTTCTCTATCAATTGACCCAATACTCTATCCCTTTCTGCCAACTTCTCCTCAAGAGCTGCCACTCTCGTTTGCTCAGCTGCCAACTGCTCTTGTAACTGTACTATGATGGTTGATTGTATTGCAATTTGGCAATTCCAATAAATTTGATGGGGGTCTGGGGGCAATGGGGGTCGAGGGGCAGCGCCCCTTGCGGGGGTTTGGGGGCAGCGCCCCCACGTCAAGGGGCAGCGCCCCTCGCGGGGTCCGGGGGCAGCGCCCCTGGCGCGCTCCCTGTCGCGGTACATCGCCGCCAAGACCAATTTAACACTTTTGAAACCACTCGAAACTACATCACGCACCTCATTTTCATGATTTTTCCACAGGTTTGAATAGTGCTAACGAAGCCGAAAAATACATATTTTGCATTGTTTCTCTTAGACTTTACTTTCTCCTGGTCGATGCTTGGTACGACAATGGATGGGCCCCACATGCCCTTAGGGTTCGAATAGAACCAATAAAATATTAAAAAAATGTTTTAAATTTTTTTTTTTTGTTTGCTTTTTGGCTGTCTGTCGCGGGAGACGCCTGGGCATCCCCGAGCTCGAGGGGGACGACGTCTCGCCTCCCTCAGTCTCTGGGCTTAAGCGTCAGCAACCAAGAAACGGTGTGGCCGCCGGAGACGTGGGAACACCGTCCCCACGTCTCCGGGACGTCCCCGTTCCAGAGACGCTAGGGCCTAGAGGGGGGGACGCGTCCCCGGGGTTCACTGAATTTCATTTTATTCATCTAGATAGTACCTTTGCATGTAAATTAGTTGTTTAGTCTTTGGAATTGTGTGTTGTTGACAGTTGTAGTTGTTATTCCTTCGAATCTTGTTTGCACTAGATAGCTAGTCTTTTTTTTAGCTTGCCGGAAGGTGTTGTTTGTGTGTTTAGATCAGTTGTTTCATCCTTTATAATCTGAGAATCTCATTTGCAAGGTACTGTTGTTAATAGTCAAGTGCTTTTATCTGAGGAAAAAACATAGATAGTTATTTCTAAGTTACCGGTTCGGGTTCGGGGACGGGTTCGGGTACGAGAACCCGGTACGTGGGTACGGGCAAAATTTTTTTAGGGGTTTGGGTACGTATGGGTACGTGTGTGTATATATATATATATATATATTAATAATTTAATATATTATAAATCTATATATATGTATTATATATACAAAAAAAAAAGAGAAATATAGAGAATTGTAAAACTAAATCATTTCATAGTATGATACTTGATCAACAAAGGTAATGAAAACTCAAATGATTAGACATTGATTTTTTGTTAATTTTATATCAATTCATTTGAATTCTCAATTCAGCTCTAATGTATTATAGATGATTATACCATGAATATGGTGAATGCCTTATCATATGAATATTTGAATTTTTCTATATGTTTAAATTTCTGCTATTTTTTCAATTGCTAACCCCTGGAAAAAAGGCCTCCTGTTCCCTGTCATCACTGAAATGTGTCCCACTGTTTCCTACCATTCCCATCTCAGAAACTTGGTGAACAAAGGTGTTTTTGTCAGACATGGATATTATATTTTAGGCTCCAAATCTAATGATGTAACAGAGGTTTGTAGAAGAGATGAAACTTCCTATCACGGTGGGCCGCAATAATCACATTTAAGGTGACTGCAAAATAATTATGTATGGGTGCACCCTGTGCGTACCCAGCACGAACCCACACGTACCCAGCACGAACCCACGAACCCTGGCGAACCCACAGTGCTGGGCACGCACCCTGTGCGTACCCAGCACGAACCCACACGTACCCAGCACGAACCCACGAACCCTGGCGAACCCACAGTGCTGGGCACGCACCCTGTGCGTACCCAGCACGAACCCACAGACGAACCCGAACCGGGTGCGTACCCGAACCGGGTTCGAGGCCTGTGGGTACGAATCCGGTAACACAGAGTTATTTCCATTTTTGCAGACCTCCGATCGCCCACACCCCCGCTCGCCGCCCCCCTGCCCTCCCCAACACTCATTGCAAAATATACATATCTATATATCTTGTCAATAGTTTGTGTCTAGGGTCAACTTAACTTGATCTTAGGCTTCATTTAGATCGCAAGGAGCTTACCCTCCTAATTTGAAGAGTAGTTTAACCTCAAACACTTCTGCTTTGTATTCCCTAGCAAAAAACAAATTAAAACACTAACAATATTGTTATATGAAAATTGGCATCATGCTTTTTCAGGATTCAAATAGAATGCAGAGAATAGCAATTGATATTATCATATTATCCAAATTTACATTTGATTAAAGGCACAGAGATCAAAACATTAGGACTCATGATCGGAAGTCTCTGAAAAGATATAATATGAACAGTTGTCAAAATAAATACCTATTAACAGACAGTGAAGCACCGCACTTGGGTGATAAACTGGTAATGGCCCACCTATTTCATCAGCTATTTGTAAGAGGCTGCACATGGAGCCCTGTACATGTTGAAGGTAATCTTCAATAACATCCCCCAAGGCCATCCTTGAGCATTTATTCCCATTCCCATTAGTTGGCAATTTTAATGATGCTTCAATATTATCCTTTGGTGATTTCCGGCCCTGAGAGTGAAGACTACCCAAATTGACAAGAGCGGAATTCTGTTCTTTTAATTCTTGTGTTTTCCTATCTGCAGTATATGCCCATTGACTAACAATACAAACAAGCTTAGATGAAACAAGAAGCAGGGTTGCTTTTGGTCCCCAAGAAAGGCCCCTTATATAGGATGTGGTACAAATTGATGCAATGCAAAACCAAATATGTAAATTTGCTGTATCTCCTTGTGTTGTAGGTGTGTCACTAACATACCTCCTTTGTGAGTAAACCCTCACCTCATTTTGCATAGCAACACCCAGCAGCAATTGGCCATTGCCTATAGTAAGCCAATCCAAGGCAGTGACACAACCTGGAAAATATATTATGTCCTCAAGTACAAAATTACCATCTCCCAAATAACTTTCAGCATCCCAAATATCAATAGTCGTAGTATCTTCTGAAATAGTAGAACTTGCAGTTGCAATCTTACAGCCACTATTAGCCAAAGCAATTATTCTTGCTGTACCCTTGGGAATTTTAATAAGGCCCACACAGTTCCAGGAAATCTCTACCGTCTGACAATGTGGAACCAGAGACTCTTGTGGAACACTTACTTTCCAAAGCTTTACAACACCATCAGAATGGCATGTGGCAAAGTTGTAGGCAGAAGTATTATATCCTGCACCATGTTGGGCACCACCTGATTGTTGACAGAAGGAAAACTGATTGCCTGTAGGCATAACAGCGATACTTGTGACCTGGACCAAATCACTGGAATTCACAAACCTAGGTAAACATTGTTCAACTGAAATATAATAACCTTTCTTTGCCAGGTTGATTTCATTGGTATGATTACTATTTAGAGCAATTCCCCTTTTAAAGAAATATTCAGATAACTGTTCTAAAGGAATCTCACCCTCATGCTGAACATGAAGCAAAATTTTCCATGATGTGACTATCTGGCCTCTCTTCCCTAATCCTAAAACCAGAACAATATATTTAATGAAGTCTTTCGTTGAAGAAGCTGATAATAATGTTGCATAGATGGATTTCAGTTGCTGTGAAGAAGATTCAGGGGATTGAATAGCACAGGCCATTTCATGCTGAGTAGTTGTTTTTCTAATAATACTCTCCTTTTTAATGAAAACACAATCAAATCCTTGTGAATGTCCAAGAAAGAGAAGAGATTGACTTTCTTTCAAAACCAGGGGTGCCCATGTAAGAAAGCGATACTTGATTTGTTCAGAGATTTTACAACCTGGCAGTCGATCAGATAGTTTCCATGCAGGATGTATAAATGTTGGAATCTCAATTTGAGGCTCCACAAGAGACTTTAAAGACCAAATAAGCACAAGCCCATTAGAATCCAATGAGGCAGCAAGTTCAGCTTCAATAACAGGATGTAGTTCCACCTGTAAAATAGTTCCCGAGTGACCACCTTGATTTAGGATTTCACTTAAGACACGTGGATTTCGGCTGTCTTCATTAGAGTTTATGGTTTCTTCAAGAGAACTTCCAAGACTAGCAATTGGCGTTGAGGCCTCTACACGTGACCAGCTGAAGATATTTTGTGGTAGCAGCTCAAATAAGTCTACTGAAGATGGTGGAGCTGATGACTTCCTGCCAATCCTCTGAATGAAAGCTTTAACAAGCACAGAACAAGCATGTGAATTTAAATAGCTCCCAACTAATGGAAGCTTCAATCTTTGGGGAAGCAGATCAGTTCCTTTCTTCCACAAAGATACACGCGGGTATCTAGGAGGATCATCTAAACAATGCAATGACCACCAAGCAAGAGAGGCATTAGGACCAATTCCAAGCAACCATTCGCAGCTGCCAACATTTCTGCCTTTGGAAACCTCATCAAAACTGCTTACCTCAAATCTGTCTCTATTTTGTTTACTAGCATCTCCTGTCTCACGTGTCCACATGACTGAGATGTCTGTTCCAAGAATCCCATTCAAACACTGATTCACTTCTATGATTGCACTCACAAAAAATGTTGCCCTTGTGTGTTTATCAGACATTTCCCTCCTATGTGTTTTGTCAAGTTTTGCCCTCCCACTATCAATCTCCATCCATAACCTCACAGCTCCATCCAAGCAGCAAGTTAGCAGTACCTTTCTTTGGAAACAAGCGAAGTTTGATGGCCTCCATTGTATCATTGAAACAGGTTGTGGATGAGAAAGCTCAATTTCTTGTAGACTGGAAACTTCATTCCAATGCCAAACAATCACCTGCCCCTTCGAAGTCTCCCTAAATGAAGTGGGTGTCCGTGTCATAGACCATGGGCATCTTGCACCTGTTGAACCATCAGCTGCTGTTGCTGCCAAACCCACAGAAGACCATGTTGCAGATGCAAGAAAATGAGGCTGCTTTAGGTTTGACTTCCATAGTGGAGCCCAACCACTGTCCCCCTTACCCCACATGATGACATCAAATCCTGCTGCAAGTAAGCCATCTCCAGATTCTGTCCATACAACTACATTAACTCTGGAAGAATGTGATAGTGCTTTATCTTGTCTCCAAGCCAAAGGCAGTTCTGCACAAAAAAGTGGACTCTAGTTAGAATTTTTTGAATCTAAAAATACAAGAAAAAGAAAAAGAAAATTCATACCATAACCATAATATGGAAAAAGGATCGAAAAAATAAGCATCAGCTCATTTGCAAAAATTGCAACAGATCTCTCAAATAAAATAACAAACATTTCAAACATTTCTGAAGCCTTTGTACTATGTTTTGGGACAACATGTGCAGAATCAATGAGGCCTTTGTCAGTCTCTTACAAGCGATGCTAAATGTCATATACATTTGGGTAGGAACTGAATGATTACTCAAAGTATCAAAAACTGTAAAGTATAAGGTGGTGTATAAGTTAATTATAATTATGATACAGGAGCCTTGAAAATTTATTATTGTAATATATCTATTCATTTTTAGGTAGCTGTGTAACTAAGCCAGCATATATAATAGATCTATCATAATTTGGTTCATCTTATTAAAAATGGAGTTGATAATAATATACTTTACCCCCTTGGTCAAGTCATCCAAAAGGGTAATGCATAAACATATTACCTTAAAAGATAATATCTACGCCAAAACAACAGTCTCAGACATAGAAAAACAACGAAAATGCCATATCAAGTCATTCAAGCACTACGAAAGCTTTCGAAAGGCCAAACATAGAATGATTATATTAGAGATAAGGCTCTGATGAAAGAAAAAAAAATCAGAAAACAAATGCAACAAGAAACTATGTAGTTAGAACAGAAAAGCTCGCTGTCATTCAAGGAAAATCAGCTTGGAAATGGCAGACTGGATGTGAACAGCATCTTGAATATGGCTAAGTCATTGGAATTGGGTGCCTAGCATCCATCAAACAGACTAAGTGGCAAAAAATCATCTGGAGCACGCTCAGAGAGGTTTTTGACAGGTTTGATTGGCAGAAGCAGGTAGAAAGAGCACTGTCAAGTGTCAAGATCTAAAGTTATTTTTTGTGTCTTTTTTCCAAATCTAGTGTTTCTAATTCACTGCAGCAGGATTTTCATGTTGGAGTTTAGTGTTCAATAGAAGATTTGTCAAGTTTTCAGAACAAAAACTTCTGTTTTTAAAAGCTGCTATTTTAAGTAGGTTTGTTTTTGCAGGGAATCACAAAGAGTTCATTCATCCAACTTCCTATTTTTAGCAGCTGCTATTTTTAGAAATTCGTTTTGTCAGGGATAGTTGCTTCTTCAGGTTTTCAAGCAAAAAGCTACTTCAAAATCATAATGAGTTTCCATGCATCAATTTGTAATTTTTAGCAATGGCTGCATACAATGTCTCTTTTTCCGGCCAATGGACTTATAACCCTCTTTAATTTTAATTTATTAGCTGTTTAGATTAGAATCAATTTAAATTATCTTTCTTTCCTGCCTTTTCTGTAATTTTTAGTTTTGGGGGATAATTAATTATTATTTTCAAATCCCTAAAAGCATATGCATTTGTAACCTATAAATAAGTGCCTTGGGCACAAGCTATTCTGAATGGTAGCTGAAGTTGGGCTTATGTTGCAACAATTATGATTCACATATTTGATCTAAGTTTTATGTTTTCTTGTATAAAGTTTTATTAAGTGGATTGTAGAGGAGAATAGTGTTGAGCTTTGTATCAACATTGCCATTCAGCTTAGTAAGTAATTGTGTGCACTTCTAAGGGTTAACCTTTCTTAAATCTTGCATTGCAGTTCATTGTTAGAATTAGCCTTTGTTTAATCCATTCTTGTGCATGTGAATCTACTGGTCTCCATTTTCAGCCAGCCAGGAAGCATTCATGATTTAGTTTACTTTGTTTTCATTGCAAGCTTTTATTCAGAAGAAACCTCATTTGTAAGAAAAGAACCTTTCAAGTTTTGTGCTCAACTTCCAAGAACCAAAAAGATAGGTTGAAGTTTATTTTCAGTTATTTTATTTGTGCAAAACCCCATTCATGATATTGTGAAGTGTGTATAACTGCAAATCTTGTCCATAGCTTTGAGTTTAGGAGCAATGTTTAGTTTTCAAAGAGCTTCCCCTACTAATTTGAAGAGAGGATTATCCTTATATGTTGTTCCATTTTGTGTCTTCTCAAAAGAGACAAATAACACTAACTATTGTTACAAGACTTGCCCGGACTCAGTGACTCCCAAGGCAAGCAGGTCAAAATGAGACCCAAGAACTCATGACCTAGGTATCTAGTGAGTCTAGTTGGTCTTGCTGATTTTGCCAAACTTGTTGGACTTGGCAAGTCCTAACAAGTAGACTCGGCAAAGTTTATGAAAACTAGAAGAAAAAAAAAGCATAAAAAATTGCAAGTTCTTAAGCATAAAAGCATGAAAGTCAAACATTTTTTGAAGGGTATGGAGGACTTTTGGAGGATGGTTAAGCAATAAAACTATGGAAAATGGCATGTGCCATAATAGTTTGTGTGGTCTCAAAGGTTTAATTTGAGTTTGGTGGCAAGAGCTCTGCCCCTCAACCCCACCTTGTATTGCAAGCCCCCCGGACCCCACAAGGGGCGCTACTGCTTCACCCTACCGAGGGCATTGCCCCCAAAACCCCACCATGGGCGCTGCCCCTTGACCCCACTAAGGGTGCTACTCCCAAATCCCTGCTCTAATGAAATTTTAAGCCATGTTGGATGGAAGAGCAAGATTTTATCTCTTCAACTTTTTCCCAATTTAATTCCTTGTAATTAAAATACATTTATGCTTCTAGTTCTCTAAGTCAAACCCTGTCCTAAGCAATGCTCCTAAAGCTATAGCAGCA
>VDFB02338351.1:105303-143151 GCA_007258455.2 Sequoia sempervirens | reverse complement strand
TTCACAATGCCTTATAGGCTGATTTTTGAGCACCCACTCAAGGAGCACCAATCCCTCATTTTGAGACACTAATCTCAAGGAGCACCAACCCCTCAAATTATGTTTTGAACAATAATGATAACACAAAGGATTACTCTATTTTCAGTAAAGCACAAACATATCTATTCTCTCGTCTACAGAATACCTTAAGAATCCACAAATTGAATCCCTAAAATATTATATAGAGAAGAGCTCCTTTTACAACATCTCTATCTTTTGTATACATAGCTTATGCAGAGTTTACAATTCATTTCATACTGCCCAGATACTCTCAGAATTACAATAGAAGTACCAGAATAGAAAAGAGTTTTTCTATAAGTATTTATACATCTTGTTTCAGGTACCAAATCTTTAAGAATCTTCATGGTCAAGGAGAGCAGAGCCATGTAATTTCCTCTTAATTGTATTATGTCAAAGAATCAAGAGTCTTCTAAGAAAAAAATGGCTGAACCTTTGATAGAAAAGAATCAATGCTTTGATGAGAAAATCAGGTAACAAAAAAAATGCTTCTAAATCCATTCTGAAACGGTTTTGTAGAACACTCAAATGTCCAAATAAATTATTTTACAAAACCCTTTTCAAAAAGTTTCATTTTTAGAATACCCAATCGAGTAAACTTCTTTTCAAGAGAACCCATGAACAAAAATAATCAAATCCTTAAACCTGAAAGCATTAAGAACTTTTGAGTGCCTTAAAAGTAACGAAAATGAATAAATTACCATGTTGTCTGCAAAGCTTTCTAAAATTGCCAGGATTCCAGTTTGAAATGCATGTAGGGATTCCTCCAAAAATATTAGATAGACACATATCCATTCTGCCTCTTCACAATATTAAGAAGTAATGTTCCAAATAACAAATATTAGCTAAATCATGATGGTAGCTAGCAAAACTTAGGGTTCATAAAAAAATTATTGTAAAGAGTCAAATATCCAAAGTCTGCCCTAATCATGTTTCATTCTCACATACAAATGACTTAGCAATAATTAAATGGAGATTGAAGTCCATGCAAGACTCAAGCCAAATCAAAATCTTTAAGATGTGATCATTCATCGGCAAGAGAAATGAATAGTGATGGAAATTCATACTGATGAGAAAATGTCACACCAAATGACCACATAAACATAAAATCACCAAGAGAGTTCTATTCTCATACCGACAGAGCCTCTTATGATTTTTCATTCACTTTTCAATCGGTGAGACAATTTGAAATCGCCAAGACCTCACAACAATAACCACCTTGTTTGGTCAAAATGAGCATTAAATAACACATCAGTGACACATAAAAAACTCGTTATGATATCATACCGAAGATAGAACTCCTTTCGATGAATCCCCATTATCACCTATCGGCAAGACACAAGAGAGTCGGCGAGACCATATGTTGATGAACCTAACTCTTACCGATGAGATTCCTTCGTTGCGGGGTCGGTAAGACTTTTGAATATCACTGAGACCCCATGGTGATGACTCCAACTCCTACCGAAGTGCACCCTCCCACCACAGGTCGGTGAGACACCAACAGACTTGACAAGACCCTGCCGTGAACAATAACACTTATGCCAATGAAAACAACACTGTAGGGTCAACAAGACTTAGTCACCGTTATGCTGATAAATGCTTGCAAGAGAAATCCGATCGCTATGACAAACCTGATGTCTTTCCGAAAGAACTCATAAGGCTTAGAACAAAAATGAAATCCAATCTTGCAAAGAGTGGCCATAGAGACTATGAAGATGTCGACCATTCCAAAAGTTGACATGAGTGAAGTAAAAATCTTATGTATAGAGATAAATCAAACCTCAATTCCATATAACCTTTTTACAATAAAATTTCTCTTGCAATAAGGACCTTTAAAAGATTTTCCATGAAGGATGACAACCTCACCTTCTTAAGTCAATGTCAATGTAACCATTGAGAGCGGATGGCGAAGATAATTTAAATAACTTTGGAAAAATGTTTTGCATTTAAACATGAAATAACTTGCCAAAGAAGTAATCACCATTCAAATAAACATGAAATAACTTTCCAAAGAAGTAATCACCATTCTGAGTTTAACATGTCACTATCAAGGAATCAACTTGTGAGAATCATCTGCAACTGAAGAGAAGTTTGACATCAAGGACAATCACAATTGAGAATCAACAAACTCCCCCTTTGTCCTTGATGGAAAAACACAAAATATTCTCCCCCTTTTTGCCATAATGACAAAGAAAGAAACAGAGGAGTGTGCAATGCCAAGAAAACACAACTTAGAAGCCAACGAAGAATATCATGAGAACCAGCTGCAAATAAAGAGTAATAGTGCAGCAATCAAGAATGGACGAGAGCTATAAGTAAATAAATCAAAGAACTTGCTCCCCCTTTCACAAAGCATGATAAATTAGTGAAGTAAATATTGAGAGATAACTCCCAATCCAAGTCTCCGCCTCTCAAACAATTCTTTAGCTAAGGGCTTAGTAAAAATATCAGCCACCTGATCTTGTGAACCAACAAACTATAAACAGACTTCATTAGCCAAAACCTTTTCATGAAGAAAGTGAAACTTGATAGCAATATGTTTAGTGCAAGAGTGCTTGACAGGATTTTTTGAAATATTTATCGCACTAGTGTTATCACAGAGAATGGTAACAAGTTTAGAAACAACAATACCCATATCATAAAGAGTCTGACTCATCCATAGTACTTGTGTATAGCATGAAGTGGTAGCAATGTATTTAGCTTCAGCAGTGGAAAGAGAAACTAATTCTTGTTTCTTGCTGTGCCATGACACTAAACGATCACCAAGAAAGAAAGTAGCACCACTGGTGCTTTTCCTATCATCCAGACAACTAGCCCAGTCAACATCTGTATATGCAATCAAAGTGAAATCACTGCTTCTAGGATACCAGAGACCATAGTCAAGAGTGCCTTGAATGTATTTAAAGATCCTTTTAACAACAGTAACATGAGATTCTTTAGGTGATGCCTGAAAACGTGCAACTGTGCAAACTACATGCATAAGATCAGGTCTAGAGGTAGTTAAATATAAAATACTGCCAATCATTGATCTATATTTTATTTGATTTGAATCAGGAGAATCATCTGTTTTTGTAAGTTTGCATCCTCTAGCCATTGGAGTGCTAACTAGATGACATTCATCCATTTTAAATTTCTTAAGAATCTCTCGAGCATATTTAGTTTGAGAAAGAATATTCCATTCTCACATTGAGAGATTTGAAGACCCAAAAAGAAGTTTAATTCACCTAACATAGATATTTCAAACTCAGATTCCATTAGTTGTGAGAACTTCTTACTTAAAATAACATTATTGCAGCCAAAGATAGTGTCATCAACATAAATTTCAACAACCAAAATATCAGAACCTTCAGTTTTAACATATAGATTACTATCTACACCTCCTCTAACAAAGCCATTAGAAATTAAATGACTATCCAGCCTTGAGTACCAAGCTCTAGGAGCTTGTTTTAAGCCATAGAGAGCCTTTTTCAACCTGTAAACATGATTAGGCTTATCTTTGCATATAAATCCTTCAGGTTGTTCAACATATACCTCTTCATCTAAAAAGCCATTCAAAAAAGCAGTTTTGATGTCCATTTGATAAACAGTAAAGTTTTTGTAAATAGAATAAGCTAAGAATATTCTAATGGACTCTAATCTAGCAACAGGTGCAAAGGTTTCACCAAATTCAATACCTTCTTGCTGAGCATAGCCTTTGCAAACAAATCTTGCTTTATTGCAAATAACATTGCCATTTTCATCAAGTTTATTTCTATAAATCCATTTACCTCCAATGACATTCTTGTCATCTGGTCTTGGGACTAACTCCCAAGTTTGATTTTTCTAAATTTGATCAATTTATTCTTGCATAGCATTAACCCAACATAAATCTGTGAGAGCTTCATTAAAAATTTTAGGTTCAAATTGAGTAACTAAACAAAAAGCAATTTGTGCCTTTCCATCAGATTTTGTAGCCCTTCTTCTGGTTTGAGCTCCTGCATTCTTATCCCTAATAATCTGATCTTTGGGATGATATTTATCTACAATCTTCGAAGGAGCTTTTGATGCAACCTTCTCAGGACTTGCATCATCATTTTTCGGGCTTGCTGATTTAGTAATAGGCTTTGTTGTTTCAGTTTCTTCTAGATCGGATTCAGTTTCAAGAAGATCTTCCTCATTAACCTGCAATGTATCAACATCTAAATGCAAACTTTCATCAAATTTAACATTCACAACTTCAACAATCTTGTTAAGCCTTATGTTAAGACATTTATAAGCTTTGTTGTGAGTTGAATATCCCAAAAAGATACCTTCATCAGACTTTGATTGAAAGCTTCCAAGATTATCATCATCCTTTTTAATAAAACATTTACTTCCAATAATTTTAAAGTATTTGATAGAAGCAGTTCTTCCATACCATAATTCATACGGAGTGTGTTTAGACTTCACCCTAAGCTGCACTCTATTCAAAATGTAAATAGCTGTATGAACAACTTCTTTCCAATAAATGTCAGACAATTTAGCTTCATCAAGCATGGTTCTAGCCATTTCTTTTACAGTTCTATTCTTACGTTCAACAACCCCATTTTGTTGAGGTGTTTTAGTTGTAGCATACTGTCTTTTAATGTCATGCTATTCACAATAATCTATAGATTCTTGAGAGGTGAACTCACCTCCTTTATCAGATCACAAACATTTAAGTTTCAAATTTGATTCTTTCTCAACCAATTTACGAAAGATTTTAAACCTTTCAAAAGCTTTTGATTTGTGCTTAAGAAAAGTGACCCAAACCATTCTTGTATAATCATCCACAAATAGCATAAAGTACCTTTCACCATTAATAGACCTAGTTCTAGTTGGTCCACATAAATCAGTATGCACAAGTTGTAAAGGTTTCGAAGAAGAATGTTCTTTTGTTTTAAAACTGATTTTAGTTTGTTTACCACTTAAGCACTCTTTGCACATAGAGTTTTCAGGCTTGCTAAGAACTGGTAAACCTCTAACATTCTGATTTTTACTAATTCTAACTAGATTTTCAAAATTTACGTGTCCTGGCCTTTTATGCCATAACCAGCTCTCTTCAATTTGGCC
The DNA here is from genome assembly GCA_007258455.2 of Sequoia sempervirens. NCBI lineage: Eukaryota > Viridiplantae > Streptophyta > Pinopsida > Cupressales > Cupressaceae > Sequoia > Sequoia sempervirens. The sequence continues at coordinate 138,024 of VDFB02338351.1, read as the reverse complement.
CATTAAACACATACCTTGATTATTGTCATTGCTTGATGTGTCGAGAAGATTGTACACATTTCCTTTTGTCCTCCTTCCAGCTGCAACAACTTTTCCAAGCTTGTTCTTAATCTCACATCCCTGCGAAGTGAAAAGTACATGATAACCACTATCACAGATTTGACTAACGCTTAATAGATTGTGCTTGAGACCTTCCACATAGTACACATTGTAGATAGGAGTGTCCTCATTCAAAAGAAGTGAACCCTTACCTTTGATTTGAATACCAGAGTTATCACCAAACTTAACATACCCACCTACATAATCTTCAAGATTTATAAATTTACCTTTGTCGCTAGTCATATGGTTCGAACATCCACTGTCCAAGACCCATAAGTCCTTTTTCTTGGAATGAAAAGCAGTCTGAATAAACATAGATTGCTCAGTATTGTTGACAGACTTAGGTTTCCAGACCTTTTTAAAATTCTACTGTTTAGATTGTAGATCAGTTCTGCATTGCTTGACAGAATGTCCCAAAGTATTACATTTAAAGCATCTGATCTGTCTAACAAAACCGTAATGTTGTCTAAGACCAAACCTGGGTGTTCTAGAATTCATAAATCTGCATGTGCTCGCCTTATGGCCGAATCTGTTGCAAAAAAAGCAATAACCATAGAAGAAAGAATTAAAGCTGTAAGAGGGTCTATTACCTCTTAAAATCTGACCATGGTTTTTACCAGAACCTGAGAGACTTGAACTTGAGCATTTGACATCAAAAGAGGGGTTTTGTTTTACATTGTCACTTGAACACTCACCCTTTTCAAAACCAATACCAGTTTTATCATTAAGCATTTTATGCTTGCTGAGCATCTCATTCAGTTTTAGAGTGCTTTCATATTTTTCATTTTCCTTCCTAAGTCTGACAACTTCTTGTTCTAGTTTTTGAATTTCTTGATCTTTGCAGCTAACAGTCTCTCGAAGACAGTCTTCAACTCTTTTGGCTTCTTCAAGCTGAGTTTTCAGAGAGACCACATCTAGATCTGGTTTATGTTCTTGTGCAAGAACTTGTTTTTTGAGTTTTCTGACCTCTTGTAAAGCACATTTCAGTTCACTTTCAAGGTCTACAACACCTTCTTCAATATCAATAGCATTAGAATCATTTTGCTGAGTGATTTCAGCCATGAACAAAGTTTCATCTTCTTCAGCTGATGAATCTTCAGATTCAATGTCAGATTCATCCTTACTAAACAGACTTTTCTTCTTTTTGAAATTAAAGTTTCGTTTAGGTTTGAAAACCTTCTTCTTAGGCTGTTTTTCAGTTGTCTCGTTGTCACAAATTTGATCATCATAGGGACACTTTGCAGCAAAGTGACCTATTTTTCCACAGTTGAAACATTTAAAGGGAAGTTTTCCCTTGTATCTTCCTGAACCCTTCTTGAGTTTTCTAACAAAATTGGATTCTTTAGAATCAGACAACTCTGATTCACTAACTTCGACCTTTTCTTTCTTTTCAGTGTTAAAGGTAGTTTCTTTTCCTGTTGAGGTGTTTTTGCTAGTTCTCATTTCATAGGCAGTAAGTATTCCTTACAGGCTGTCTAAGGTAAGCTGATCAAAGTGTTTCTTTTCTTCTAGGGCTGAAACCTTAGATTCAAATTTTGATGGTAAGGTTCTAATGACCTTTGTGACCACATCAAATTCATTAACCTCTTGACCTAAACCTTTCATGGCATTAACAACTTCATCAACTCTTAGGAAATATTTAGCCACTTTTTCATCATCTTTCATTTTCATCTCCTCAAACTGATGTTTGAGTGTAATGATTTTTGACAGTTTGAATTTCTCATTCCCTTGATATATAGTTTCAAGTTTTTCCCAGATTTCATGAGTAGATTTGCAATGCATGACTTTAATGAACACGTCTTTAGTTAGACCACATAGGATGGCATGCTTAGTTCTAGAATTTGTTTCATACCTCTTTTTCTCTGTAGGATCAATGGGAATAGAGGCTGGTAAATTGTATGCATTTAAAACTATGCTCCAAACATCGACATCAAAAGAAATAAGAAAATATTCCATTCTAATTTTCCATAACACATAATTTGTTCCATCGAATAATGGAGCTCTGGTTATAGAGGCACTGTCTTTAGACTGTGCCATTTAAAAGACTCCAAAACTTGAATCAAGCCAAGGTGAATAACACCAATCAGAGGACCCTAAGCTCTGATACCAATTGTTGGAGTTAAAATGACATTGAGAGGGGGGGTGAATCAGTGTTATAACATATTTGACCAATTTTCACAAATTCAAAAACTATAGCACAGATCAGATCTCAATATACTCTGATTAATGCATTCATGAGTTGAATGTAATCATTCATAAACAAAATTAAGAAAGATAATACCCAAACAGTTAACTGATATAATCAACAATCACAGTAAAGCAAAGGGAACTCAGAAGAACAAAAAGACTCCAGATTTTACCAAGTGGAAAACCCTCCTGGGGTATAAAAACCACTCCCTAAATGCCTTCCTGGCTTAATCTTTTAAATAAAAGTTCACAATGCCTTATAGGCTGATTTTTGAGCACCCACTCAAGGAGCACCAACCCCTCGTTTTGAGACACCAATCTCAAGGAGCACCAACCCCTCAAATTATGTTTTGAATAATAATGATAACATAGAGGATTACTCTATTTTTAATAAAGCACCAACATATCTATTCTCTCGTCTACAGAATACCTTAAGAATCCAAAAATTGAATCCCTAAAATATTATATAGAGAAGAGCTCCTTTTACAACATCTCTACCTTTTGTATACATAGCTTATGCAGAGTTTACAATTCATTTAATACTGCCTAGATACTCTCAGAATTACAATAGAAGTACTAGAACAAAAAAGAGTTTTTCTGTATCATTTTATACAATGTTTCTGGTATCAAAGTCTTCAAAAATGTTCAAGGACAAGGAGTAGAGCCACGTAACCTGTCTTTTTTGTTTTAGAGTTAGGAAATTAAGTGTCATCAAAAGTAACAATAGAACAAAGTGAACCATTGACTAAAAAGGAATCAATACTCTGTCGAGCAAATCAAGTAACGACCAAAATTCTTCTACTAAAACATAATCAAATGCTTTTAAATCCATTTTGAAACAATTTTGCTGAGCACCCAAATGCCCAAAATAAAATTTCATTTTCATAATACCCAGTCAGATAAACTTCATTTCCAGAAAACCCATGATCAAAAATAATAAATTCTGCAATGAGTAAGTTGAATTCAAAACTGTAATCGATAGAACCCCACTATTTCATTTTACCTCAGTCGAGCTTCCAAACAGAAAATTATACCAAGAATAGCAACCATACCAACCCAGTCAACCTGATAGCCGTTATAACCAGCTAGAGAGCAGCAATGAAGACACATGCTTCATTTATCATGGAGGAATGATGAGTGATCATAGAATAATATAGTGCCATGTTTGACTTTCGCACAATATCCAAAAAGGGCACGTCAAACCCTAAAAATCATATCGGCAAGAGAAATGATTATCGGTGGAAAGTCATATCAATGATCAAATGTCACACTGAAGTCCCCACAAAGAACTTTCATCATCGTTGAGACAACATAAAGTTGGGGAAGACATTACAACCGATGCCCCATGTTTCACCAAACATCCACATAGCCACAATGAATCCGCGAGAATTGATTCTCATCACCAGACAAAGCCTCTTTTATGTTTCCATATACTATCACTATAGCCTTGTGATATGGGAGGAGACATCTTGTAGACATGTCTTAGTTTATATCAATACATCGATATACGGTCAATGAGACAAAACCGACTTATCTTAGGAAGGAAAATTTATCGCTAATGGAAATATCCATAGAAAGTATTTGTGACAAATCATTATACGGTGAGATGTTATAGCGACTATGCTATGTATCTACTTAGAAGATACCTTTTCTATTGGTAGAACCGGTGAGACTTATTTAAGATATATTTGAGACCCTCATAAGCGTGAAGCAAACGCTTACCCGAAGTGCATCCTCCCACCATAGATTACGATTGCAAGGGAACCCACCAATAGGTGGGCACCGACAGAATTACCAGCAAACCAATAAGACTTACGCCGATGAAATCTCCAAAGCGGGGTCGACAAGACTTAGTAACCATTATGCCGATAAATGTTTGCAAGAGAAATCTGATCGCTGTGAAAAACCTGATGTCTTTCCGAAAGCACTCATAAGGCTTAGAACAAAAATGAAATCCAATCTTGCAAAAAGTGGCCATAGAGACTACGAAGATGTTGACCATTCCAAAAGTTGACATGAGTGAAGTAAAAATCTTATGTATAGAGATAAATCAAACCTCAATTCCATATAACCTTTTTATAATAAAATTTCTCTTGCAATAAGGACCTTTAAAAGATTTGCCATGAAGGATGACAACCTCACCTTCTTAAGTCAATGTCAATGTAACCATTGAGAGCGGATGGCCAAGAGAATTTAAATAACTTTGCAAAATGTTTTGCATTTAAACATGAAATAACTTGCCAAAGAAGTAATCACCATTCAGAAATTAACCTGTCACTGTCAAGGAATCAACTGAGAGAATCAACTGAATCTGTAGAGAAGTTTGACATCAAGGACAATCCCTGGAAATGAGAATCGAAAGCATAGTGACTATATTTCTCTTCAAGAATAAAGAAGGTAAGCCCCCTTTTCCATCAAATCTCTATAGTTCTTGTTTTCATTTTTAAAAAGATACTTTATTCGAGCCCAACAATGATGAGTATTATTTCTTGCTTTCTCCATGTGTTATTTTCATTATTTCTGAAGTTTACTCATACCAATGGCCATGGCTCCATGAAGGAAATTCTAGGTATTTCTCTCTATGCTTGATGTAACTTGAGGTTTCTCCATTTTATGAAAATGCAAAACGAGACAATACTTCATTTTCTCCTTGAATGAAAGAGAAATAAAACGCTTCACCATACAGGGCCATGGAATCTAGACCTTCTACGTTCCTCTCAACTTTGCACAAAATTGATGGTTTTATTTATCATGTATTTTTAAAATTTTATGTGAAACAAAACCCTCATACTTGTTGTGGACAATAATTTTGGCTCCTAACTTCTTTCTTGCACTTCTAGCATTTTTCACCTAAAAGGAGAAAGAGATGGGCCAAAATGGGAATTTTTACACTTAAATTTAATGTGAATGAGGTGTATTATGTCTAATTAAGATGATCTAATGCTCTGATCTGAAAATGAAATGATCTAATGATACAAAATCTAAGAAATACAAATTATTTGAAAACACAGTGTGATATGCAGAAAGATGAAATAGATGCAATGAATGACAAAATAAAGATGTAATACAAGAATTATGCACCTGGGAATTGATAATGAGATAACTGGGGAGTGCAAAGACCTCTAAAATTTTGTAAATTCTAATTTTTGAGTCAGCTAGGACACTTACGCTAGGCTAGGTGACTTAGTCCCAGATTAGGGAAACTACACAGAAAGTTGTTTATGCCAAATGGGTATCTAGAAATGCAAAAATTTCTAAAAAAGCAACAAAGTGGGACTAACTCACCACTAGGGGCAACTTAGTCCACTTTGGATTTTTTTCAAATTCGAAAGTGGAAATGGAAGCCCACACCTGCACTCTATTTTTTGATAGAAATCCAGATTTGAATCTTCGAAAAACCTATACAAAATAGAAGATATTTTTATTTCTAATGGGGGTTTTACCTTGTTCAAACCCCTAGTTGGTAAATTCAAAATTGTAAAGGACAAAATCTGCATAAACCCTAGTCTTAAGTGTGTTTAAGACTAAGAAAAACTAAAATGAGATAAGATCCTATTCTAATGTGTTAGAATAAGATAAGTGGATGGCACTTGAATGAAGCAAGAATTCAATGCAAGAAACCCTACAACATTTCAAATGAATGCAAATGACATGCATAATGTAATGCAAACCTTAAGTCTAAAGATATGAAGAAAATGGAAGATGGAATCACTTTGGAAACAAGTCATTAGGTGTGATTTGATGGCTAGTTTCATCTCCTCAACCTAGATTTCTCCATCATCAATCCTTTGCAATGCAAGATATTAGACAAAAAGTGATCTTGAAGACCTGCAAAACCCCTAGTTTTCTGCCCTTAAGCTTCAACTTTGATGTAGAGATACTATTGAATCTTCTTGTAAAAGATACTTTTCTCTTGACTTTTGATTTTGCTTTTTGAAAATGACTAGGAGATGTGAAAAATGACCTAAAAATATGTATTTATAGGAATTAACACTGAATTACTCAATATTTTAACATCATAGGCTGACATCCCTCACAAATTTGAACTAGGTCGGTGATTTTCCCACCCAAAAGTGGAACACCCCAAAAAGGACTAAGTCACCACCTTGGGTGACTTAGTCCCACCAGGAATTCTTTTGGTGGGTTTCATAAAATTTGAGTGGTTTGAGTGGTATTTGTTAGGATTTAAGTGGTTTGTGAGTGAAATAGTCCTTAAAGTCCAAAATCATGAGCATTAGGAGCCTATAAATGCAGTTTTCAAGGGGTGATTGAAACAAGGTGTCTAAAGTAGGACCAAGTTTACCAAAAAATTGTCTCTTTCTTCAAGAGTATACAATTTTTGGTGAAACACTTGTTTCAAATTTTTACCACCTTGGTCAAAGCCCTAGCACTATTATAATGCTCTATTTGATATTTTTGAGAAATGTATACTCTTTCTTCAGAATGTTGTGGGTGGATGATAACATTGTTTATCTTTCCACAGAAATGAATAGCATTTTAATTCAATTTGGATATGTATTCTAAAGCACTTTTGATTACTTGCATTATTTTCAAAACTCTTCATGGCTAACACCTTTCTTGCATTTCCATTTTATAAAAAATGAACATGTTTTGCACTCAGAAAAAAATGCACTTAAAAGTATCATTTGGGCTCCACCATTGTTTGTTGTAGTTCATTCTCTATTCAAAAAGTATACATTCAAACACTACTTCTCTTCAAGGGCACAACTATAGGCTTTCCTCTATGAATTTATTTTCCAAAGGATTTAAATATGTCACAATGTTGAAACCAAGACTCAAATAATGTGCTTTATTTTTCCTCCATGATGTTGTCCTATATGGAAAATTATCATTTCTTATTCAAACTTGCATACTCATAGAATATTTTGAAATATGTGATACCTTCATCACTATGTCTTGAGGCTTCTCCAACTGCTTCAGTTGTAATTTTGATTGTGAACTTTTGTTATGTATGTTTGTACACTATCACACCCCATGGCAATGTACTCCTTGGTGCCTTATATGCAAGCATCACTTGTAGGCACCTTGATGAACAAGTTTATGATAAATCCTCCATGTTTGCATCATTGCAATCAACACCAACAACCACATTCTCTGTTGTACTCTTAATGTGAGCACTTCAAATATCATAACATTGAAATGAACATGTTATATGGTAGCAAACAACATGCAATCTTGCTTGCAAAACATAAATTTTTGAAAGATAGTGGAATTTATCTCTATTCTACACATTCATTGTGTATTCAAAAGGATTCCTTGATCATCTGTGACCTTCATTTTCATTGAACTTATGGATTGGAATGTCATGAATGGGCAATGAATCTACTTCTTCGTAGTTACTTTATGATTTACTCCTTCTTTTAAGAATATTTATATTCGAGCATTATGAATTTGAATTCCTATTTTAATCCCCTCTTGAGAATTAGGGGCATCATGTTGAGATCAACCCTTGAGGGAGCCCATTTTTGTACCATAGGCTATGATGTGTTCAGAAATGGACCAGCAACATGATTTCTCCTATACCCGCACAATGAACAAACATGCTAGATAAAAAATAATGAAGCTCAATGCTCTTGTGATATTTCATTTTTTAGGTTTTGTTGCATACAAATGTTTGTTGATCTAATGCATTATAGGCAATGTACTATATTTCTGCTGATAGAGCACATAGGAAGACTCATATCTGGAGATCTAATAGATTTTCTCATCATGATACAGGTTCACTCAAGATTGGAAGCAAGGAGGAGCAGTTGGAATGAAGAAAAACACCAAACACAAATAGATAATGATGGATATGTTTTTTCTTATACACTTCATTTCCTTCCTTTATCTTTAGATGCATAGTACATTATTTATAATGTTTTGGTTCAGCTATTCCCATGACTTGTGTGAGACACTTGATCTCTCTTTTCTTTCCAATGAAAATGAAAAACAACATTTTTTGCAATCTTGTACAATTCTATGTATACTTCATTTACAAGATGAATGCAACATTGTGAATTAAATAAATCATTACAGAATTGAATGAAAGTAATATTCTTATATCTCATGTAGTATGTTTTATGTTGTAAAAAATTGAATAGAAAATTGAATGCTTTCTTTTGTTGAAAACACATTACACAATAAAAATGAACTCTTTCTCTTAAACCTAACATATGCAATGGTTAATCAAAATAGAAATAAGTTGAAATATTTTCACCTTTAATATGATGAAACTACTTTAGCTCTTCCAATTTGAGATGTAGGTGAAAGATTGGTAACAACAAATTTAAATGATCTTTAAGTCTTCAACCTAAATGTGCATTCAAAAACATGTAAGAGGAGAAAAACTTGTTGATTGTTAATGAATGGGGGTTTTCCTTGTTAAAACCCCTTGTTGGTAATTAAACCTTGAAATGAAATGAAATAATGAAGGGAAAAGATGAATGAACAACATGCAATGCTACAACTCACCAAACCCATTTAATAAGATGCTGAAAAATTGTGTGAAATGGATAGCTTGGATATGGATCCTAAATCAATGAAATGCTTGATAGATATGAAATTGAATTGCTTGCTTGAATCAAAACCCTACATCACAAATATTAGCACAAAAACACACATGATGCAAGAAGATCTTTGATATGATGCTTGAATCTTGCTGATGGATCCAAATGCTTTATGAATTGATCTTGAATGCTTGGATGCTTGGATTGCTTGTTATGAGAAAATTGGAGGACAAACCTTGTATTTATAGTTATCTATGCTTAATATCTAAAAATTACACCACACCAAGCTGATATATGAATTCATTAATTAAAGGAGGCTAAATCCCACTAGAATTTGAAATTAAATCCTGAAAAATGCCTTAAGGGGGACTAAGATGCCCTAGGTGGAATCTTAGTCCTAAGGCATGAAACTCATGGCATAGACTCCAAAAAGGGACCCTTTTAAGATGCCCCAAAATTAGGTTCCCAAGACCTTTTGGGGACAAAGATGCCCTAGGTGGCATTTTAGTCCCAACCTAAAAACAAGGGACATTCAGATAGAATCACTAAATTGCCATTTATCCATTGGAGAATGTCGGGATTAGCCAAAAAAAGATATAATTCATAGGGCTTGTGGATGCAACATAGGACCAATTAAGACATAAATAGGGATAAATAAAGCAAGGAAGGTCCATACAAGTGTGAAAATGCAAGGGTATGCATTTTTTTGCACTACAATGTGGCCCAGATTTAGTGATTTGGGACTCATACGCCACCTTGGGCGTATGAGTCCACCCAGGTTTTTGGGTCCTGATCCTGATTTTACACCTTTTTAAGAAGTTTTGAATTTGGTCCCATAAATTATGCCTAATGGGACTCATACTCCACCTTAGGTGTATGAGTCCCATGTGGCCCAAAATTAAAATTAATTCAAATTCTTGGAAGGATTTTATCCTCAAAAAGATTCATTAATTAAGGCTTGTGGATGCAAAATAAGGCCAATTAAAGTATAAAGAAGTCCAATTATTTATGAAAACCCTAGGAAAGTGTGAAAATGTGTTACAACACTTTATAACACTCTAAATAAGGAATGATTAATTTTATTTAGTTTACAAGGGCCTAAGACCTAATGTGAGTGTGTTAAACACATTAAAACACTAAGTCAAGGCATCATTAAGCTCAATTTTACAAGGAGGGCCCAAACAAGTGTGAAAATGTCAGTGAATTTTTTTTTTTGACATTACAGAAATATTTTAGTTCAATAAAAATATTTGATTAGGAAAGAGGATCTAGGTCCTAAATCACACCTTTCCTAATTTTTGGAAGTATTAGAAATTATCTCAAATGCACTTGACTATAAATCATACTAGGAAGAGTTAAAATTCTAGATCAAGGTTCTAATCCTTGTTGTGATTGATGATAATGTGTAATGGATTTATGATTTCTAATTGAATGATTTTGTATGATGCAAATAAACTAACTAAGTAAATTATGAAAATATAGTTATTTGTTATGATTTCTAAGAAATTGGATACAAATAGATAAAATTAAACTCCAAAAATGAAAAGGGGAGACATAGATGCACCTAGAAAGTAAATTTGAGCATCATATTTTTGGTCTAGAATTCCCTACACCCGTAAATATCCTCCTTTAATCTTAGATCTGAAAATACAATCCTTAAGACACGAGTGTATATCTTCTATTGTGTAGGTGTTGATGTCAAAACTTCATCTGTTAGTAGGAAAATGCACATTTTATGACTTGTCAACTTGTAGGGTTTTTGATGCATGAATGAATGAGTTTTCTTGAATCTTCCTCCAACTCACTTATAATTTACAATCTACACACATGATAGGACAGGAAGGGTTTTTCCATAAAGGGGCTTGGCTAAGTCAAACCTTGTATTGGTATTTCTACCTCCACAATGGAAAATTATGATGAAAGAGAGCCTATCCTTGGTTGGGTAGAGGCTAAATGATAAAGAGGTAATGAATTGGCAACCTTTTTGTAATACCACTTGGATATAATCTCTTTGATGGACTGAATTCATACTCATCACCTTCAAGGATTAATTTTTGCTTGACTTGAATTGATTTTATCACCTACAATGGTTAGTACACATAAACAAGATGCATGTAAACATGAACATAAAATCCCATAACATATGACATGATGCTTGAATGATAAAATTTTGTAATAACCTTGATAATTCTAGTCTTGATTTCTCTTAAATGCCTTTTAGGATCTTCACTTGCTCAAATAAAATTATTGCGATTATAATGGTGAAAATACATTGTATTTATATGCATTTCTTTAAATTTTTGAATTTCAAATGCTGACACCCAAAAATTGACATTGGAAATTTTAAAAATAAATTACCAACACTGACATATTCAAATGTGGAGTTAAAAATGTTGGTCTATGATGCCATGTGCCCTAGACTAGATCCCAACTTTTTGAAATCAAAAGTTTCGAGGGTAAAATATTAAATGAATAAATTTGATTTCCCATGTTTGATTTTCCAAGATTGTTTAAAAATTTGGAAATTAATTCAAAATTAGTTCCAAGCATATAGTGGTAGCTAAACCTAATGTGAATTTTTCAAGGGGGAAAATTTTTGATCCTACACTTTCTAGTGTAGAAAAATGTATCCCTTTACATTTTCACACTTGTTTGGGCCCTCCCTACTAAAATTTTGGTCTTCTTTATGCCTTATTTGGTCATATTTTGCATCCACAGGCCTTATTTAATGCCTCTTTATGAGGATATTACTAACACTTAACTAATGACCAATCATAATTCATGTTTTTTGGTTATGTGTCCTAGATTTAGTGACCTAGGACTCATACGCCACCTTGGGCATATGGGTCCCACCTAAGTCTCGGGGCTTGATCCTGAATATGACATAGAAATTAACATTTCTTGAAACTTGTGTCACAAGCTTAGGTTATTGGGACTCATATGCCCCAACTGGTGTACGATTCCCACTTTATCTTGGACCTATTTTTAATTCAATTCTTGGTGGCATTTTATTCTCCTAGATTTGATGTTAGCTTGTAGTGTTGTAATTTCGAGAAATTTGGCATAAACAAGTATAATTAGAAGCTTATTTCACATAATTTCTCCTAGCAATTTTCATGAGCAAGTGTGATCTAGAAAATAATAATTCTATGAGATCAAGAGCATTCAAGAGATAATTATCAAGCATTTTGGAGCTAGATTCAAGATGCAAGCATCATTTCAAATTCATCAAGCATTATGTGTGCTTTTGAGCTAACAATTGTGATGTAGGATTTCATGATTCAAGCAAGCATTCAAAGACATTATATCATATCAACAATCAAGAGTCAATATCTACATTCATGCTAGCCATTTCATACAATATTGCAACCTTTATTCCAAGGGTTTGATATTGTTCATTCATCATTCCTTCATGTTTTTTTATTTTATTTCAAGGATCAATTACAAAAATGGGGTTTGACCAAGGAAAAACCATATCCACTAAAAAAGACATTAAAATAATGGAGCAACATGAACAATAAAGAGATAATTATAACAAAGGACAAAGAGAGAGAAGAGGACACAAGATTGATTATGGAGTTCATCTCAGTGGACTATGTCTCTGGGTCTATCTCAACTGAGTGACCAATCTATTAAGAATGCTCCAAATGCAGTACAATCTCTAAAAAGAGCCTCTTGGAAATTGCTTTACAATCTTCTATAGTCTGTCCACAAAGTCGTGGTACAAAATTCCTCACTCAAATCACCTCGCATAAAGGCTCTCAAAACCACAAGGATAATTTACAAAGAGAAAGAAAAAAAACTTTTCCTAAAGGCTCTGCTATAGAATCAAAGAATTATTACATCAAAAGTTCCCTCTACAAGAATTCTTCTCACAAGAGAAAATTCTCTCCCAAGTCTTTTCTCCAAATTTTCTCCCCATTCTCTACCCCCCTTACAAATTTCATTCCCCTTTTATAAACAAAGTTTACTCAATATGGTAGATAACCATATGATTTAAAAAATTGGGCCTATCTCCCAATTACAACAAAATCCTTAACAATTCCCCCAATTTACATGGAGAAATCTTTATAAATCTCCTTTTAAAAACATATTAAATCGCTTATGATTTTTACATAATCTTTGTAAATTATTCTAGCCCTCATTTTTATCTTATTCTTAGGCTCATTCATATCAAGGATGAATTTTTTTTAGGAGATTAGTTTATTTTTAAATTAAAAAGGGGATAAATCTTTTAAAAGTAGGGGATATTGGGTTCTTAACAATGTTTAAAAATAACCAATCCCAAATATTTTTCAAAGCCATATGATGGCTTAACGGTGGGTAGTATTTTCCTACAATTAGAAGATCAGGGGATTGAACTCGCTGACCTTAATTCCCACCAAATCCTTGCCAAAAACATAAAAAAAAAAACCACTTACCTATTATAGTTAGCAGATTATGCGTGGCTTAGCGGTGGATCATGTGCGTAGCAAACGGGGGGTCTGGGATTCGAGACTCCCCATGAATTTTTTTGAACAAATGAAACCAACAACCAGCTTACTTGCTAGAGGAGGGAGAGGGTGCCACATGGCACCCAACTGATATGCCATGTGGAAACTTCTCATTTCTCTATGTCATCCATTTAGCCATCCAATCAGCCCATGTCATTGCTTCGTTTTCTTAGCAACTGGTGGTACGACTACCACATGTCCAATGTTAGCTTGTCCATTTGTTTGTATGGATACTGACTTGATTGTCGACTATATGTATTGATGCTACATCATATTAGACATGTCATCATATAGACTAACACATGTTATCTCCTGATTGGTCCTCATCATCATCTGTATGGTACGACCCACCATGTCAGCATGCTAATGTCATGTTGATGTCATCGGTTGTACACCTGGTCCACCCTAGTCAACTACAAGTTTGACCAGCCATATCTTTGCCATATAAGCTCCATTTTTGATAGATTCTAAGATGATCAATTTTTTTCCTTTCTGTCTGGCCCCTTTTTCCTATTTGACCCCAACTTTGACTGATGATAACTTGGAAATACAGACTCCTTTTTTTGTGATTCAAGCGGCATTGGAATCATGCTTCCAAGCATTACACCATGGTGTTGAGTTCCCAAGAATTGGGGACAACTACTTTTTCAAGGTTCATAGATCCTCCTAGATCAAACCTCCCTACTAAAGAGCTTTTGGTCCTCCAAAAGTTGTCTTGTAGAACCTTTGAATCCCTCGGTTTGAATTAACTTTGTTGTCACCTTCAAAGCTTCACTGTAATTCTACTACTAGCTCAACCTTCGACAAATAATTATGATTCCGGTCCTAGTTCCACCATGCTTCAAAACTTACATTTACCCTCCATGGGTCTTACACAAGGCTATGCCTTAATACTGTCCCATCTACTCGCTAGGAGTTTTACACTTCTGAAAATACGACTTCAAAGGATGTAGTTCAAAATGGAACTTGACATACCAAAAAGAAAGAAGAAAACTAAGCATGTTAAACCTTTCTCTCGGTGCTTCTCTTGGCAGTGGTTCTCATTTTGCATACCAACCTAGCCAATTTCTTGGGCATGATTATGATGCTCCTCCTTGTTTACAAACTACATGAGCAATGGCAACTGTGTCTTAGCCTAAAACATTCCTTCTCAACTTTGTACTTTAGAATAGCTAATTACAAGCTTCACCATACAACTCTTCCTATGTTCATGTCTAAACAACAAGGCCATAGAAAAAGACCTTCAGGAGCCTCAGTCATTAATTGAATGAGTCGGAATAAGTCTTAAAGCTAAGAACATATAGGAAACTTCTTTTCCATTCTCTACAACTCTGAGTCCCAACATGGAGTGATCATCTAGATCTATCGAAGTTTCACTGAATTTTATCAAGTGCTTCTTTTCCTTAAATAGGAACAATGGACGTCTTCTTGCCTCAAGAATTTTCATCAACTAAGCACTCTTCGGTTTCAAAAATCTACCATTCTACAAAATGAAGTCTTCAAGCATTTTCTTTTCTAATTACATGAGATATGGCTTAAACAAACTTTCAAAATCTTAATTCCAAGAAAATACAACTTCATAAAAATAGCATAATGATTTTACTACAAAAACCCTATCTACTTGTATCACCTAGCTCATAATCACAATGTGATATTTATTAATGAGCTAATAACAAAAAAAAATTGATACAACTATTTAGATGACAGGTTTTCCCAGCTCTTATGGAGCTGGTCAAAAGCACTTTCCTGTGTCGGCTACTCCTTTGTTGGTTGAGGTCCTCTGCCTCAGGGATCATAGCCTCAAGTTCTGCCTTCACCTCCTTCACCTCTTTCTCAACAACCTTCTATTGGTTAGGTCTCTCAATGGGCCTAGGTGAGTGTCAAAGCTCTGGATGTAGCTTCCAACACTTCTTGATCCAATGCCCACTTATCCTATAGTGGGTACAGTAGTTTCAAGCTTTTTTCCTGCCTCTTCACTTTCTTCTTTGGAGAAGAATTAGCTTCACTTCCACTATCATAGTTTGAAGCGTGTACTTGAGGATAAGCCTTTTTAAAGGCTTTGGAGGATTCACCAGTCCCTCCATATCCTAATCCTTGATCATGAGGTCTTTGCTTCACCTCTATAGGATTTATCACACCTTGTTCGTTGATCCCAAGGCCTTTACCATTGTAACCTATCTTGGTCAACAACTTCATGCCAATGCCCTTGGTGTGCCTTTCAAAGCCTTCAAAAATAGAGTTATGATCATTTTCCACCTCCTGATCTGATGTAGGAGACTCTTCCAGGTAACCACTTTGGTTACCAAAAATATTAAAAATATTTAGGTACTCCACATGTTGACAAAAAGCACACTGACCAACATTCTCCTAACTTGAGCCATAATTGGCCCACTTCCCATGACCACAAGAAAATCCTAACTTTGGACTCTTTGTTGTGGACTTTACTGCATATGACACATCCAAGCTGACATATTGAGTGAGTGGAGAGTATGAGGAAGTATCCTCTAAATGCGGGCAAAAATCACATATGCCTACATTCTCTAATGCAAGACTCCTCCTCCTGTGTTGCTCCTCCATGAGCTTTTGTAACTTCGCATGCAGCTCCTGATTCTCCTTGTTTTCCTTTCCAAGCAAACCTCTGAGCTCAACATTCTCGGGCTAAGTGCGTTGGTTGGCCTCCTCTAGCTCCCAAAGCCTGTCAACCTTGTCCCAGTGCTCTCGGTAGAGTTATTCAACCATTCTCTTCATGGAAAAGATATCATCCACCATGGATGTAGATAGAGACAATGTCACCCTAGATGATTCTTCTTTCTCTGGTGCCATCTTTGCTTTAGAACTCCAAATGTCCACCTGTCAACTTGCACACTAACATTGAAAACTAGTAAACTGTCAAACCGAAAAACTAATTAAACTAGCAAGCTGACTAACAGTCACTTCTGTAAAACCAACCAAACTGGGCTTTGATACCACTTGATCTGATGTAGGAGGGGATCAATGATGAACATTTCTAAAGTGAATGTGTGTAAAGGTGAACAAATCCTTAATGCCTAAAGCTTAACTGAAAATACATTAAAATAATGGGACAACATGAACAATAAAGAGAGAGAAGTATAACAAAGAAAAAAGAGAGAGAAGAGGACACAAGATCGATTATGGAGTTCATCTGACTGGATTATGTCTCTGGGTCTATCTCAACTGAGTGACCAATCTATTAACAATGCTCCAAATGTAGTACAATCTCTAAAAAGAGCCTCTTGGAAATTGCTTTACAATTTTTTGTAGCTTGTCCACAAAGTCATGGTACAAAATTCCTCACTCAAATCACCTCACATAAAGGATCTCAAAACCACAAGGGTGATTTACAAAGAGCAAGGAAGAAATTTTTTTCCTAAAGGCTCTACTATAGAATTAGAGCATTATTACATTAAAAATTCCCTCTACAAGAATTCTTCTCACAAGAGAAAATCCTCTCCCAATTCTCTTCCCCAAATTTTCTCCCCATTCTCTACCCCCCATTACAAATTTCATTTCCCTTTTATACAAAAAGTTTACTCAATATGGTAGATAACCATATGATTTACAAAATCAGGCCTATCTCCCAATTCCAACAAAATCCTTAACAATTCCCCCAATTTACATGGAGAAATCTTTATAAAAATCCTTTTAAAAACATATAAAATCCCTTATTATTTTTACATAATCTTTGTAAATTATTCTAGCCCTCATTTTTATCTTATTCTCAGGGTCATTCATATCAGGGATGAATTTTTTTTAGGAGATTAGTTTATTTTTAAATTTAAAAAAAGGGGTGAAATATTTTTAAAGTAGGGGATATTCAGTTCTTAATAGTGTTTAAAAAGAACCAATCCCAAATATTATTCAAAGCCATATGTTGGCTTAATAGTGGGTAGTATTTTGCTACAATTAGAAGGTCGGTGGGTTGAACCTGCCAGCCTTAATTTCTGCCAAATCCTCACCAAAACACAATGAAACAAACCACTTACCTATTATAGTTAGTGGATTATGCATGGCTTAGCAGTGAAGCGTGTGCATAGTAGATGAGAGCTCTGGGATTCGAGACTCCCCATGAAAATTTTGAACAAATGAAACCAACAACCAACTTGCTTGCTGGAGGAGGGAGAGGGCACCACGTGGCACCCAACCGATGCACCATGTGGCAACTTCTCATTCATCTATGCCATCCAGCCAACCGTCTAGTCATCCCATGTCATTGCTTCGTCTACTTTCCAATTGGTAGTACAGCTGCCACATGTCCAATGCTAGCTCTTCCATGTGTCTGTATGGATGCTGACTTGATTGCTAACTATATGTACAGATGCTATGTCATCTTTTACATGTCATCATATGGACTAACATGTGTCAGCTCCTGATTGGACCTCATCATCGTCTGTATAGTATGACCTTCCACATTAGCATGTTGACATCATGCTGATGTCATCAGCTCTATTTTTGATGAAATGAGAGATGTTGGGATCAGTTGGATGAGCTCTCTAATTGATGTTGTTTTTGATGGATTTTGTGACGATTAATTTTTTTTCCTTTCTAACTAGCCCCTGGTTCCTGTTTGCCCCCAACTTTGACTGATGATAACTTTGGCATATGGACTCCTTTTTTTGCAATTCAAGTGGTGTTGGAATCATGCTTCTGAGCATTATGCCATGGTGTCAACTTCCCAAGCATTGGAAGCAATTAATTTTTCAAGGTTCATAGATTCTCCTGGATCATATAGACCTTATTTTGGACATTTCCAATATTCTAAGTGCTTCTTTGTTCCTTCTGAGTTTATTATTCATAATTCAAGCTTCATTTTCTAGGTCACATAATTATATTTTCATATTTCTTTTATTTCATTATTTCTAAGAATTTTCTTAGTAGCGAACCCCTCTATAATCACACCTAAGGAATCCCCTTGTATTCCTTCCCTCAACTAAGTCAATTGGATGAGGGATATCTAGGGTTTCCTTTAATGAACTAAAAAAAAAATAGGACCTCTCTTATGTGTTCCATCTCCTAAAAGGTGGAGTACCCTATTTCCTTGTGTTCATTTTGGTGAACCTGACATTTGGACACTTGCATTTCTGATTTGGAGAACATTGTAGTCCTAGATCTAGCTTATATTAACTTTGCATTAGAATTTGCATTACTTAATTTGAATTTAGGGCTTCCAAATCTTGCATTAGTGAAAAGTACATATAGGATGCATTTTTGCATCTTAAATCATTCAATTTTACTAAAATTCTACAATGCAAATAGTCAAGACAATATACAAGTTGCAAAACTTAACATTCACTCAGAATTTTTTTAATTTAGTGTAAAAACCCTAATCTAGGACTCATTCACTCACTTAGGCAAATTATTCCTAATAGAGGTTGTTTTACTTGATTTATGGGAATTAGGTGTTGCCTCTTATTAACTGTTTGAACCTTCCAAAAACTCTACTTAGGATTCATTCACCCCTTTGGGTGATTTAGACCCGTATTAGACCTTAAACTATAATTTATAACATTAAAAACCTCATTTCTGAGCTTCTGTTTGTTGTTATTAGATCTCTGTTTCAATTTGTTGAGTTTCCATTTCATTCATTTGATTAGATATAGCTTAATTTTGAAATTGCATTTACAACATTTCATTTTCAAATTGTTGCATAGTGTAATCAGTAAATTACCTTGTTTAGAATCTAAAAGTTGCATTTACACATTACATTCTAGGTCAATGCATTGCATTTCAACGTTAACACCATAATGCATAATCAAACTAAGATAACTTTCACTTTGAAACATCCTGAATTGATTGATACAACATGTGAGGAATATGAATATTTGAAATAAATGTTAGGATTTTATGATGAGTCATCTACTTCCCCTAAGAAACAGTGAGTCACTTGTGCTATGGTTAGTACTAAATAAGAAAATGAACAAGAGGAAATCAATGAAGTTAACAATAGTAATGATCAAGGTAATAAGTCCATTTCCCCCCTAAACAAAACTTGCAAATATTTACCAACCCTATCCAAATCATAATATTTCATTTCTCAAAGCTAGTGAAACTAAGAAGAATGATGTGATGAATGTTGACATAGATGATGAAAACATGGATCCTAATGAATAAAGTCCTATGAATAGTATGGTTGGATTGATTGAAATTCTACCTTGTAAAGGTTGAAATAAAAAACCTTTTGAAATAGCTTTCTCATCTAAATATATAATTAGAAATGCACCTGATGGTCCTCTTTACATACCTGGTTGAATCAATGAAAAGCCCACTAATGGAATATTAATTGATCCCATCTATGGAGAGAATGTGATCACTAAAGAATTTTTACCTATTAATGAACTATATCAAGAAACATATGATAAACTGAAAGCATCGATAAAAAATCCTAATGGTTTTGATTTCCCTATGATGGGATTGATCAGACTTCCTCTAAGCATTATACTAAAACAATTAGATGTCTCATTGTCCATCATCCTAATTTTGAATCAATTTTATGTGAATCTTTGTTACCCTTAGCTACATTCCATTGGATTTAAACCTTTATTGTGCACCATAGTGGCTTTAATTTTGTGTCTTCTCACGGGAAATTTTCATTGGATTTGTTTTGGCCCGATCCTATGGAACCTGTTAAACCTCATGGAGAATTCTTTTTCAAAACCTATAAAAATATTAAGGAAAATTTCATAGTAGAGTCATCCCTTCAAAACATGCCTCAACCTATGATAGAGCCTCCTATCCTTCATGAAACCATGATAGAACCAAAAAATGTTCCAAATAACCAATCTGCTCCTTTACAAACACAAATTGAAAATCATACCAAAAGAAACATAAATGCTAGAGAGCATCAGAGTAGATGATGTGCTATTGCTCAAAGGTTAAATGAAGAAAACAACAAAGAAAATAAACATCCAAACATAAGTAAGGAAATACAAGTTGAGTCTCCCTCTTTTCCACAACAAAAAGATCCTATATTTCAATCACAATAAGGACTAGCACCTTCTTTCGACATTATCATTTGACCTCTCATTGTGATTAACTTGGATGATGATGATGAGATTAATAGAATTGATGAAGAAGTGCATAATGAGTTGAATGCATTATTTTCCTCTTCTATGAGCTTAAAAGACAGTTCTCCTAACAAGAGTGTTGAACTTGGTGATACCCCTAGTTTAGCACTTGTTGTTGTCCCTTTAGCTAGTAGTCTACCTTTTGTATATGATAAACAAGATTGGGATATAGATTACCTACTATAGGTTCACTCACATGTACACCTTACTAGTCTCGTCTTTTTTTTCATTTTCATGTTATGTGTGTGATTTCATGTGTGTAATGTGATCTCTCCATACTATTTCATTTGATGTATCTCTCTCTTTGTGAAATTCCTCTATTTGTATCTACTATATGTCATAATATTTAATCTTTTTCTTTGTCTTTTGTTTTCATTTTTGGGTGATGCAAGGTGTCGTGACATTTAGTTCTCTTCCATGTTGACCCAAAAAGCTTTCCTCTAATATTTTCTTCATCTTGAACTTTCCTTTTGGGGTTTATGAAAGGCATCGAGACATTTAGGTCTCTTCCATGTTGACCTAAAGGTTTTTCTTTTTTATTTCTCTCTGTATGTGTCATTCTTCCTACTCCATGAGTATTTGGGGAATGATGATAGTTCTAAGCTCTATAACAATATTATAGAAAAGACCTACTAACCCCGATTATGTGGATCCCTTATGCGTTATTTTTTGTGATTTCATTTTTGGGGAAACCCCTTTCATGATGTAGCTTTATTTTGAAACATATGACTTGGAATAGGGCTTTCCAAATAAGCTCTAATGTCCTCTTTATTGTTAGCATTTATCTTTTTCTACTTTAAATTAATTGCTCATAGCATGGTATTTAGCTACATTTCTTTAAATTGGGGACATACATTGGCTTTATTCTTTTACATTTCAATTACAACTCATGTTTCATTGTGTAGTGTTCTTACTTCATGTGATGCATCTTTATCTTGGTGATGACATTGGGTGTAATGTCCTTCAAGAGCATGATCTCTCTTAGCATATTTTATTCCTCTTAGCGGCTTGATGTGAAACACTACATCCCCTAAGTTGTGAATCTTCTATTATTCGATTGGTCCTCTCTTGGAGACATTAGTCATGATGTTCCCTAACTTGATACCTTACATGAACTAATAGAAATTCCTTCGAGAATAACTTACACTATTTTCCATTTACAATAACTATTATATGGCCACCTTGTACAACACACTTTTCTTACCTATGGAGCCATCCTATTTGTTCATGAGTGTCAACTATACGAAGTTTTTCTTGCCTCATGAATCCTACTATTTGTATTGTGTGGTGCCTTATCAAAGTTATCAGGAGGTATAAATTTGATATAGTTAGCCTGTTGGAGCTTAACTTGGGCATGATATTCCCATAGCCACTTTCTTGTGTGTGTGAGTGCATAATAGCTACATGCATATGTGTCTTGCCTATCTAGAAGCTCACCTAGTGGAAGGATTGAGGTTCCACTATCCCTTGTGAGCATGTGTTTGGTTTTCATAGTAGACATCACACTCCACTTGTAAATGTTTTTGGATAAAAAGATTACATTTGATCCACATCACATTGGACGAATGGTCGAGGCTTGATCCACCCCTTTTTCTGTTTCTCTTTCTTCATTATGTCTTTGGCAGTCTATACTTGTATCATTTAGTTGATCTTTACATTATTCACATGTGTTTTCTTTTGTGCCTATGTTAGTTTTCCATAGGATCTTGATCCTAGGGGCTTATGCAACCCTCTTGGTAATTTTCATCCTATCTCACTAGCATTGGTACGCTTGGACCCCTCTTGATGAGAGTATTTCTACTTTAGTGAGAGTTTGAAGCAAGTTCCTCCTCTCACTAAAGTGGAGGATAAATGTAGTGTAGAAAAATGTATCCCTTTACATTGTCATACTTTTTTGGGCCCTCCCTACTAAAATTTTGGGCTTATTTATGCCTTATTTGGTCCTATTTTGCATCCAAAATCCTTATTTAATGCATCTTTCTAAGGATAATAACAAAAATTAACTAATGACCAATCATAATTCAAGTTTTTGGGTTATGTTTCCCAAATTTAGAGGTAAGGGACTCATACACCACCTTGAGAATATGGGTCCCACCTAAGTCTCGAGGCCTAATCCTGAATATGATATAGAACTTAATATTTCTTGAAATTTGTGTCCCAATATTAGGCTACTAGGACTCATATGCCCCAACTAGCATATGAGTCCTACTTTAGCTTGGACCTATTTTGAGTTCAATTCTTGGTGGGATTTTATTCTCCTAGATCCGATGTTAGTTTGTAGTGCTATAATTTTAGGAAATTTAGCATAAACAAGTATAAATACAAGCTTATTTCACATAACTTTTTCTAAAAATTTTCATGAACAAGTGTTATCTAGCAAATAGAAATTTTATGAGATTGAGAGAATTCAAGATTATTCAAGATCTGATTATCAAACATTTTGGAGCTATATTCAAGATCCAAGTATCATGTCAAAGTCATCATGCATCATGTGTGTTTTTGAGCTAACATTTGTAGTGTAGGTTTTCATTCAGGCAAGTATTCAAAGACATTATCTCATATCAAAAATACAGATTCAAGATCTACATTCATGTAGCTATTTCATGCAAGATTGTAGCCTTTATTCTAAGGGTTTGGTGAGTTGCAACATTGCATATTGTTCATTCATCATTCCTTCATGATTTTCTATTTTATTTCAAGGTTTGATTGCGAAAATGGGGTCTGACCAAGGCAAACCCCTATCCACTAACAAATCAAATTTTCCCTCTACATGTGTTGTTGCAGATCTAGGATTTTTGAGACTTGAAGATCCTTTGAAGACAATTTTGCAAGATTGAAGAAAAGTTGTCAAGAAGTCATCATCTTCATGAAAGCTCACCTACAAGCTAGAATTCAAACTTTCAAACTCAGATATTGGACATGAGAGAAGCTATAGAAGATCACTAGAGGATACCAAATTTTTATCCAAACCATAATACTAGGACTAAATCTCCACCTTGGGAATATGAGTCCTAGTATACTACTTTTTAGCAATTTTTTGTAGATCCCGGTTCATTAGTTGTAGATTCCAAATTCAGTTTGAAACCCTAAATTAGGACTAAATAGCCCAGTCTGGTGCATTAGTCCTAATTCACATCAAAATTCATAACTTTGGGATTTCATACCTTATTTTGGACATCTCCAATATTATAGGTTCTTCTATGTTCATTCTTAGTTTATTATTCTAATTTCAAGTTTCATTTTCTAGGTCATATAATTAGATTTGCATATTTCTTTTCTTTCTTTCTTTCTGAGCATTTGTTTAGTGGTGAATCCCTCCTTAATCACACCTAAGGAAGCCCCTTGTAGTTCTTCCCTCCACTGAGTCACTTGGTTGAGGGAACTCTAGGGTTTCCTTTAATGAACCAAGAGTGAAATAGGAGATCCCACCTTGTGTGTTCCATCTCCTAAATGGTGGAGCACCCTATTTCCTTGTGTTCACACCTATAACTAAAATAAGGGTTCCCCTAAAAAATTATGAGAAAATATTACATTTTTTTCAAAATTAGATCTCAAAATCATCCGTTTATAACTCATATATACATTTATAATTTTTAAGAAAATGTGGCTATCAAAATCTTGAATTTAATTAAAATTTTGTGATACTTATAAAATTATGATAAATTTAATATTAAAAAAAAAAAAATTGAGGTGAAAGTTTTTCCTTGTTGAAAATTATGAAAATCTTGACTTATAAGGTCTAAAAGTTAGTTAAAATGGTACAATTTGGAAAAAATAATTTAACCACTATGTTGGTGATAGAATTAGCTTTTGGTTGAAAAGTTGTCCATAATACACCTAGATAAAAAAAAATATGAAAAAATTAAAATACATCCCCTTTTGTACACTTTGGAGGGTTTGGTAGGTTTCATAAAATTCTAGTGGTTAACAAACCACTAGTAGTTGAATTTTAGGACAATATAGGTTACATTAATCATTTTAAAGAAATACATGCAATTCTAATACTAGTGGTAAGATACTATTGTTAACACAAAACATTAAAACATTTGGTTTTATAAAAAAGTTTAACTACTATCTTTAAATTTTAAACATAAATATGGCATAAAAATAGTAGGTTCTTGTAGTTAGGGAATTATGTGTGGCTTAGAGGCCACAAGAGTTGTGGGAACTATCTATGAGGTGGCTCAATTATAAAATTGGAGAGGTTGTGATAATGGGTAAAGGAATGAGATTATACCAATCATTTATTAGAATTGTTATCTATTACAATTGTTCATTTATAACCTTCCAATTGTGTGAATGCTACACTAGGGTGTGCAATATGTTTTGAAATTTTGTAATGGGTAGGCCACACATATCTAGGTTTCATAACCAATAGAGGAGATAGGAAAAGTAATTGGTGCACCTAGGAAGTACTATCTATTTTGGTTACAAGTCATTTAACATCCTGAAACTGGGCCTAGATGGGAAAATAAAGAGTAGAAAATGTTATCCTTAGTGAATAAAATGTAGAGGATGAGTCAAAAATTTATGTCTTGTGTTTGAATGAGATTGTGGAGAAAGTGATCTAGAGGAGCCTTAATGATATCTATATGAGGTCATTACTTAAGTGTAGATATATTGGAGGCCTAGTGAGTGTTGGATTTTTTTTTTAACACATTAGATTCCAAAAAATCATTTGGAACTAACATACCTATCACATGAAGAGAGCAAGCAATTTATTTTTCTATGAAAATTTAAGAATTAAATTGATCTAAAGAATAATATAATTCATATTTAGTATTGAATGGATAAGTAGATGCTTAAAATGATGAGTACTTGTAAAATAAAAATAAAAAATAACCCTAAGTAAAACCCTAGGTGATGATTAAATTACATCACAAAAGTGTCCTCATTCTATGCTATGAGCCAAAAAATAATGCGGCCTAAAAATATAAATTTACTTCTTAAGTTTACCTTAAAATGTAATAAAGTAAATAGGAGACCTAATTAAATAATTATTAATTACTTAACAAGGTGATTTTATTATTTTTCTCTTAAAATTTCCCTTAAGTAAAACGTGGTGGTGAAGATAGAAATGTAATGATCAATACAAGGATGGATGCATGGATGGGTCCTAGGTACAAGGCTTGACAAGGTCTACATGTATAAATAAATAAATATCTCATAACTAGAGAAAATTAAAAAAACACATGGGAAAAAAAATCCAAATGAGACAAAAAACAATAAATGTGTACTAGTGGAAGAAAGAAAGGACTCAATATGAACCCATAAGGGCTACTTCTATGACATAAGTATAAAATTTTACCTCAATAGGAGAGAGAAAATGATAATATGAATCCAACCATAAAGAAGTTGATCTTGTCCTTATAATCAAATCCTATAGAGAAAACATGATCCAATTCTTGTAAACAATATTTCTCCCCTTAAAAATGAATAGATCAACTAATTATTCTAGAATCTATTCCCATAGCTAGATTAATATGGAATCCAAATCCAAAATGTGTGTCTCTAAAAACTACTCAAATATCCACATGATATATGTAGTACCCCTTCATTTATGCTTATGCTTCTTGTTGTTATGTTTTTATACTGTTAGATCTATGATGTTTTGTTGGATATTTTGATCGCTGGTTTTGAGCGATAGTGGATTTATTCCGTGACATGATGATACATTGTATGGTGATTATTGTTTTCTGTTATGCTTTAAGGTAGTTTAGATGCTTACCGCTGATTCTCTCATATACAGGCTTACATGACTAAATGTGCTATTTAATTTTGTCAGCCTAATGTGACGCAGGTGTTGGTGTGGAGAACGGAATCGCATCACCGCTTGCAAGTGCCCTATTAGACTGGGTGGTTTTTCTCCATGGTGTTCCCCGCATAATGGTTTATATATATATATATATTCATGTTATTCCTCGGGCTATTGTAGGGAATAATTGGTGTGTGCACATGACACCAACCCACTTGGGAACCTTCAAAGTCTCAAGGTGTCAAGACTCAATGGAAATGTTGATCGGGAGGTAGTATTTTGGTTCACCCTAGTCTAATCTATAATCTCGCCTTTAAGTACATTGTCTGTTTTAGTTCGAGTCCATGGATTGTTTTGTATTTTTCTGTTTGGTTTAATTGCTTGAAAGGAAAAATGTCAATTTAAATAATAGTTAATTATGTTTTATTTACTGTTATTTAAATTAATTTTTAAATGTTGAAGAAATTAGTTGCTTGTTATTTAATTAATTAATTAGCTTGTTTGGTTAAATGGTTTGATCTTAAAAGATTAAATTTATTTAATTAAATAAATTAATTAATTAAATTAAATTGTTTTAAAATTGTGTGTGAATAGATTCAATAAATAAATTAATATATATGGAAATTGTAAATTTAAATCAAATAAAATAGATGCATGTAAATTGAAATTTGAGTTTTAAAATTTAAATAAATGAATTTAATTGCATGCAATTGAAATTGGCAAGATTGCCGAGAAGTGGTTGAGAAGATATTTTGCACTTCTCGACATGTGTGCCAGTGCATTTATTGATTATTGTTGAAGAATTGTTCACGGAGGTTAATTGGGATCTGGAAATATCATAGAGGTTATTCAATTTCTTCATGGGGAAAGAATATCAGAGCTTTTGCAAAACTATCTGTTTATGTCATTTTGGAAATACTGTATACTTGTGGAAGATTTCTTGGTTTGTATTTTGGATGCTATTTGGGCTTGGTTTCTCAGGAAGGAATTGTGAAAGCTTCAGGCAAAGTTTTTCCCAGTCAGTTTTCTGAAGCACAGGAAAACAGGCAATCTTCTCGTGAATTATTTTATTTTCTTTGAAAGGGAATGTCTATGAAAAGAGATTTTATTTTGTTGTGTGAAAATTTGATGATTTCAGAAAGCTTCTATAGAATCTTTTCTGTAGGAAGTATCTAAAATTTTGTGGGGGAAATATTTATTGAAAGTGAAAATTAAACCTCTGGGTAATTTAGGTTTTGAACGGAAATATTGTGCGTATTCTTCTTTGAAATCCCTGTTGAATTTTTTTATAATTTCCCCTAATTCCCGTATGAAAACCCCAAAGAAAATATTAAGTTTCTTCGATTTCTTTACTGTAACTCTGATGAAACTTCTGTATATTTTATTGTGAAATCCTGTGAAATATAAATATATATATATACATATATATATATATCTAATATATATATATATGTACATATATTTTATATATATATATGCATCATATATAAATTGGATTGTCAAATATATTTAATTTCATAATCGTCGCCGTACAGGCATTTTTTTTAAAAAATGGATTAAATTTTTCGTATCCGTGAATTTATAAATTCTGCAGGTTTTAATTTATTTATTTGTATGAAATAAAATGCAAAGTTTAAACACTGCAATTTATGGTAGAGGGGGTCGTGGCTACCCCACAGCCACCCCCATATGGGGCGACGGCTGTGGAGGCAGCCGGCGCTACCCTCATAAGCAGCGGCGGCTATCTCACAGCCGCCTCCCCATACGGGGAGGGCTGCATAGACATAGCTGCGGGCTGTGTACACTATGTACACAGTCCGCGACTATATAAATGGCATTTATTCTATGTCCAACCGAAAATAACGAAATTTATTTTATTTCGAATATTTAATTTGATTTAGGGTTTCACTGTTATATTTAAATATTTATATATATGAGTATATATTATATATATATGTATATATATATATATTTATTAATATATATATATATGTATATATGTATGTATATATGTAAATATATATTTATATATATATATATATGTATTATGAATATATATTTAATGTTGGGAATATTAGATTAAAATATTAATGTGGAAAAGTTAATTTTGGAAAAATGAGAAATAAGAATTTATTTGTATTTAGATAGTTATGCATATAATGTTTTTAATGAGCATAATTATTAAATGTTTTGAGAATTGTTGTTTAAAAAATAGAAATAGATATTTTCTCTATTTTAATTTGTTTGACTGGATTTAATATATCCCAATGATAGACGTGTATTCGTTTTAAGTTGATTTAAACTTTTATTGGGTAAAAGGGAGAAATTTATCTTTATGTGATTTTAAGTCTTCCAGTTGCAATCTTTTTAAGGGAGTAAACTTGACTTTGGTTCCATGTGATTGAACAAGTTAGGGTAGTGCACCTGATTTTGTGAACAAATTGTGATGTACATTGTGGTATATTTGGTATTATATGTTGAATGTGTGCACTTTGTTTACCCTAGATAGTGAACTTAGATTCCTTTGTTATGTTTAAGGGAGTGGCTTTTGTGGGGCCGACACACAAAGTGAATAATAAAGGTAACTTACGAAGTTAGTAAGTCAAAGTGATAACTAAATAACACGATGTTGGTATAAAACTCTTTAAACAAGATGTTTTATGCCTCACTTATTGACTCTTGAGCTAGTTAGAGTCTTGAGTATAAGATGAAGGCACGGAATGGAAAATTTGTGCCTTGTTCCTTTAAAAGACATTACGATTCCCACAATATTAGCAATGGGGCAGGAACATGGGGTTACGCCGGGTAACCCATGTTGAGAGCCGGGAACCTAGGAAAAGCTGCAGGTAGCTCTGCTTTGCAATATTGTGACACTCCACCTAAAGTAACAGTTAACCTTGTGTTTGTAATACATTCAATTGTCTAAAATCTGGAAGCAATGTAACCAATAGTTTGTTATGTACTAGTGTCTAGGGTTAGTAGATTATGTCTAGGTAACCATATTACTATCTCCTAGCACGGGGGGTGGACCTACGGGTACCACATGGTTGGGTGGAACGTGCACCTTACTCCGTTGGGTCCCCATTTTGTGATCAAGGCATCGAGAGCTTCATGGATGGAGAGCTCGCATTTGGAAACTTATGTGTACTTCATTGTAAATTGTAAATCTTGTATTTGAAATCATCCCTCAATTGTTGCGAGGTGAGCACTTGTAATTGTAATTATTATTGAACTACCTCATCAGATGAATGAGTATTGTATTATTTTATCAAATGCAATGTATGAAACATGTTAGTACTTTATGTTATCTTGAATGGAGTTTCAAATGAAATGTAATGTTTATCTTTATGTTAAATAGCCATGTGCAATCACCCGAAATGCTGATCATCTATGGAAACTCAAAGTAGTGTAATGTCGCATAGCTTAATTAATGTATGCAACTAATTAACTTAATAATTATACCTTAAAAAAAATTTATTACACTTTTATACACAATTTTTAACATTCCTTAGGTTTGTTGTGAGGGCATTACAATATAATAAAAGTGATGCTTATTTAAAATTATATAAGCATTGATTTGAAAAGATGTAATGGTTTTGATGGGATAATAGTGATGATGGTGCTATCATTGAAGAGGATTTGTATATAATCAAAGTAATCTTCCACATCTATAATAATAGATTCTACAAACAAGGAGGATATATCCAATATATGTGAATCATAAGGAGCTATATCTCAAATAATATGAATGTACTATTACAATTAATTAATAAGGGCCATGAATATGGTGATACTAATCTAATCATGAAGAATATAAAATATATATTGGGTCTTGATATGAGTGGAATAAAGAAGAAAAGTATTAAAATGCTCTAAATATATAAGACCTATAATATACTAAAGATGTCTTAAAATATCATAATCAAAGGATATGTTACCTATATCATCAAGGGGAATGAGAAAATATACTATAAGATCCTTTGGGAATGAAGAGATATGAAGGTCTTCATGTATTTTCAAAAGCCTAGTGCACAATGTGGGGACAATCAATTTCAGATACAACACATTTAGTGTCATGATCAATGCTAGAAAACATAAATCCTACAACATGAACAATAATATTACCCCAAGTTGATCCACTCCCTAGTTTTTCTAGCTTAATTATGAGTCCCTAAGAATAAGTAAAAATATTAAGCCACTTGAGATGTGTCATGATGTCATTTTTCAAGATTCATTATTACTTTTGTAGGATTACCATAGAAGGATGAATAGAAAAATCCATTATACATTCTAATATGATGATAAATAAGCTCAATTCATATAAATAATATCAAATGAAGTCATCTCATGCAAATACAACATTCCCAAGTTCCAACATATTCAATTAATTGACTATAATATGAAATAATGTCAAACTAAATAAAAAACCTAAAACACATTCTAGAAAAAGTGCATGGATAGATCTAAAGAACTATAAAAATACCTTTACAATGTCATAAGAATTGTGAAAATCAAATATACATGAAAAAATTTATAATCTTGAAAGACAAAAATGATTTTCTAACTTCAAAAGGAAATAAACTATAGCAATAAAAAATTAATGATGAGACTTGCACTATTTAAAAGTATGTAAAATAAATTTTCTAATGATATCTCGTTTGCTAATTTTTGACATAGTATGCCCAAGTTCTACCAAAGTGAAATAAAATAGCTCCTTTAGGCATAAAAACTAGAGTTTGATGTTAGTCAAGGTATTGAACTAATGTCAGTGTGGCATCATGATGATGCCAATATGTAGAATATATTTTAGGAATTGTATTATTCCTCCATCATAAACAACTATTGACTACCTAAACTGGTTAGAGGTGTTAGGAAACCATAGAAACCCAATAAACCACTCGTTGTGGTAAAAAACCACTATTATTCTCAAATATGGTTTGATGGGGAATATTATAATATTATTTTCCTAGATTTTCTATTGCTACCAACAAATGTAAGGTGTCATTGGTACAAAATAAATTTCTCTTCCTTTGATTTTGTTTTCTAGTAGTAATGGCTACCAATGACCACATGAGGTATAAAAAATGAGTGAGAACATGTTGACACCTATCACATGGTACTTTGCATACCCTATAAAAAAATTCACCTCCTTTCATTTTTAATTTAAAAAAAAAAAAACAATAGTTTTTTAAAAACCCTCATACTAGTGATGCGGGTGAGCATCATTAATGGTAGCCTTTATATGGAATCTTGCAATTATACAACCATATATATCCTTATTATTGTATATAATTTCACACACATATTTTGAAGACTCTAAGATATTTTTTTTCTCTTGCTTGTATTTTGATGATTGGATAGTTGATCTTAATATTTTTTATCCTTATGGGTGCAATAATGATGCCTATTTTTCTCCATGATGCAACAATTTTTTCCTCATAGATCAATATCCATGAAAATGGATTGAAACTCAGATTTTTTAATTTGATACCATGTTGGATTTTATTACTATAACCCACAACTCCTAAAAAATACCTACAACAAAATAACCTATCAAAATGGAGAGAAAAATGAATAATTTTTCTATGTAATATTTAAAAATTAATTGATCCAAAAATAATTGATTAACTTTTTGTATTTAAAGCATAATTGGATACTTGTAGTGATGAATCATTAGGAAAGAAAGGAAGAAAAAATATAGTATAGATGAAACCCTATATATGAGTATTAAATTAGATCATGAAAAGTGTTCTCATCCTATGTTATGAGACAAAACACATGAACTAAAAATAGAAAATAACTTCATAATTTTATCTTGAGTGTGATAAAGTAAAAATGGGAGCTTATTAAATAATAATTAATTATTTAATCAAGTAATTTTCTTACTTTACTCTAACAATGTGGAACTTTACTCTAACAATGTGGACATCTTTGTAGGCCATAAAAAAATATCTAATTTCAATTAAAAAAATCTATTCTTTGTTTCATAGACCTTATAGGCTCAATACCAATTTCTATTTGGATGTATGATTCTCTATAGATAGGGCTAAGTACTAGATTCACCAAAATGTGGGAGGGAACTTACAATTCATGGCTCTAATACTATTTTTGAGAAACAAAGATATGAATGGAAATTCAAGATAAACCTCAACAAATGAAATAAACATAAATATTTATATCTATCAAATAATCAAAAAGTGTGTAAAATGTATAATGAGAGTCTTGAATATAAAGCAACAAAATAGAAAATAAGAAGGTAGAAATAAATGCCTAACTACCCCTCTAAATTTGCTACACTTGTTAGCTGGTATGAGTAAAGTGTGAGGAAATATGTAAATTTAACATGAGGTCATACAAATAAGAGGAAAACATCTAATTAAACTTAAGTTAAGTGTGAATAGGTCAACCTAGAAAAGGTGATAAAATATCTAGATGGATAATGACCCTACTCACACTAACAAGAACAAATTAGGAAAAAGAAACATTTGATAAAATCAAAGAGGTAACAAGTTCATGTTCAATGCTTTCTATTATTGATTCCTCACTACCATTTAATGTACAATTTAATTCTTTAGTTGAAATTATTGGAGTACTTG
>VDFB02338351.1:0-105203 GCA_007258455.2 Sequoia sempervirens | reverse complement strand
AGGATTTAAATATGTCACAATGTTGAAACCAGGACTCAAATATTGTGATTTATTTTTCCTCCATGATGTTGTTCTATATGCAAAATTATCATGGGTATGTGCAGGATCATCATGGAAAAAACAAGCCCTTAAGTGGCAAAAAATTCAGAAAAATCAGAGTTAGGCAACTTGACATAAAAATTTGAATAGGTTATCTATATTATTTCAGAAATATGTAAGAATAGAATCTACAGAAAATTGAATGTAGTTTCTAAACTACTAGGTTTGTTTAAAAAAAATATCTATTTGGTGAAAATTTGAAATTTCAATGTAGTGGTACTTAAATTTTAGGGAAAAAGTAAGAAGTAGGTGGTTGTCTGACCACCCTAACCACAATAAAATGACAATATTTTTTTATAAGATTTTAGATATAAGTAGAGGACTCATGCCCCGATGTGATGCATATTTTTTTTGTAATTTTTTTCCAAGTAATTAATTATTATTTTTTTATTACAAGTTTTAAAAAAATATAAAAACTTGTATGTCTAACCACCTTAACATGGTAAAAACTTCATGAAATTCAAATTTTCTTTTTTTAATACTATAGTATGTGAAGCATAGAATGTGATGCATGTTTTGGATTTAAAAAAATGTGGTACCGTTTGAAAGCTATAGATATTTTTCAATCAGCCTATCAATCAGGACTTTAGTCATAATTTGAATAGAAAATGAATAATAATTACTTATTAGATTCAAAGTAAAGCATAATTTATATCAATGGAAAGTTGAGAATCTCCTTTAAAAACCCTTTTCATTTCATCAATTTTGGGTAAAAAAATAGTTGTTAGCCACATACCCATCATATTGCAACTTTTTGGCCCATCATGATCCTACACATACCCTCATCTCATATTCAAACTTGCATACTCATAGAATATTTGCAAATATGTAATACCTTCGTAACTTTTTCTTAAAGCTTCTCCAACTGCTTCAGTTTCTATTTTGATTGTGAATTTTTTTTATGTGTGCTTGTTCACGATCACACCCCATGGCAATGTAATCCTTGTTGCCTTATATGCAAGCATCACTTGTAGACACCTTGATGAACAAGTTTATGATAGATCCTCCATGTTCCCACCATTACAATCAACACAAACAACCACATTCTCTATTTTCCTCTTAATGTGAGCACTTCAAAAAGTATAACATTTAAATCACCATGTTATATGGTAGCAAACAACATGCAATCTTGCTTGCAAAACATAATTTTTTGAAAGATAGTGGAATTTATATGTGTTCTACATATTCTTTGAGTATTCAAAAGGATTCATTTCTCATCCATGACCTTCATTTTCATTGCAATTCTAGATTTGAATGTCATGAATGGGAAATGAATCTGCTTATTTGTAGTTACTTTATGATTTACTCCTTTAGTTAAGAATATTTATATTCAATCATCATAAATATGAATTCCTATTTCAATCCACTCTTGAGAATTAGGGGCATCATGTTGATCTCAACCCTTGTAGGATCCCATTTTGCACCATAGGCTATGATGTCTTCATAAATGAATTAGTAACATGATTTCTCCTATACCTGCACAATGAACAAACATGTTAGGTAAAAAACAATGAAGCTCAATGCTCTTGTGATATTTCATTTTTCAGGCTCTCTTGCATACAAATGTTTTTTTATCTAATGCATCATAGGAAATGCACTATATTTATGTTGATAGAGAACATAGGAAGACTCATATCTAGAGCTCTAACAACTTTTCTCATCATGGTGTAGGTTCACTCAAGATCAGGAGCAAGGAGGAGTAGCTATAATGAAGACCAACACCAAACACAAACAAGCAATGATGGCTTTTTTTTTTCTTATATGCTTCATTTACTTCCTTTATCTTTAGATGCATAGTACATTCTTTATAATGTGTGGGTTCAGCTATTCCCATGGCTTGTGTGGGACACTTGATCTAAGTTTTCTTTCCAATGAAAATGAAAAATAACATTTTGTGCAATCTTGTACAATTTTGTGTATACTTCTTTTGCAAGATGAATGCTACATTTTGAATTGAATGAAAGCAATATTCTTATATCTCATGAAGTCCCTTTTATGGTATAAAACACTGAATGGAAAACTCAATGCTTTCTTTTGTTGAAAACACATTTCACAATAAAACTAAACTCTTTCTCTTAAACCTAACATATGCAATGGTTAATCAAAACATAAATAAGTTAAAATATTTTCACCTTTAATATGATGAAACTACTTCAGCTCTGCCAATTTGAGATGTAGTTGAAAGATTACTAACTTTCTTGGCAATTTTTGTTGATAGACCAATTGCCTTAAACTATCCATTGGGTGCAGAGTCAAATCTTTCCCTTCTCAAACATAGAAAAAAATGAAACTGAACTACAAACTACTCCTAACAATAGTAGAAACCAACCAAAACCAAACAAAAAGAAAACTAAAAAGGCCCTAGTGGCTAGCAAACATGTGCAGTAGCATTTAGGGAAAGAAAATGACTGAAATGAATGTTCTTCAAGCACTTATTAGCAACAAATACTAATCCTACCCTACACTAACCGAGGAAAAAGATGACTAAACAAAGCCATTAACTAGTTCAAAAAAGTAACTATCCCTCCTTTACAATCTACAATACTCAATCAACATGTGAGCCAACCAAGAGAGGTGGAGAAAAATCAAACATCCAACATTTTTTTGCAACACCCTTCCAAGGAGGAAAATGTAATCGCTTAACCACTAATATTGATTTGTGAACATGTGGTGATCAAATGAACAAGTGGGTGGGTTGTGCTCAAATTGATACCCCCCTTGGTTTCCAACTTAGCTAAATTCCTAATAGGATATACCTTTGAAGGCTTTGTGCTAGAGAGAAAACCATTCAAGTGATTAGAAATAACATCATCCTCACCTTGCATGATAGCTTGCCATGTTGAATCCTCCTCCATGGTTAATGGTCCATCCTCATCCATCAGAGTAGGTAATATCTCTTCAAAGGTTTCAACTCTTGGAATTCTCTTAGGAACAATGGGTATGAGCTCAAATCCCTCACCATTATTTAGAGGAAAACTTTCTAAATTAATATGCTTTTCTTCAATGAAGGCAATGATTCATACAATGAGATAGCCTCCTACAACTAACCCTCAATTGGCACATCAGGTTCAATCCATTTTGTACAATAGAAAGGAGGATCTTCCAACCAATTAAGATCATGCAAACCAACTTCATGAGAAGTTTCTTGAATCCCATCAAGACCACTTTCCTCCTCTTCCTCCAAAACTGATTTTTTTTGTCTTGGTGGCATAAGAGGGGCTAAAACTATCTATTTCTTCATCTTGTTGACTATGATGACCCAAAACTAGTGTCTCACTTGGGAATTCAGCCACTTCCACCTCTTTCTTTTGTTGTTCAAGAGAATCCCCTTCCAAAGATACTAGCATAACATCCAAGTTTGAGCAGAAAAGCTCAATTTTAGCTTGAAACAACTCCTCCTCAAGCTCTAGAAATCATTCAACTTAGGGTTGTTGTCACATATCCGTTCTTTGATCAACACCTTATCTAAATGGTCCTCATCACTATGGTAGTCAGAACTTGACATAGTCATACCATCTTCACTTTCATCCTCAAAGTTAGGAAGCTCATGAAAAAAATTAACTAGAAACTGAGGTTCAACACCAATTTCTTGCACATTATCTAAATTAGACCTTAAGATCATTCCAAAGAAAATTTCCTTCACAATTTTCCTAGTTTTCTAATGAAAAGGGAATGTCCTTTACCTCATGACAACTTTCACTAAGCTTGTTGGGCTCTAAAATAAGTTCATCTTTATTCCCTTCTTCTTGATCCAAGGTTCTATTATCATATTGATGATCTTCACTTAGCAACTCACCACAATGTTTGACATCTTCTTGCTCCTCATCTTCTTCATCACTGTACTAGTAGGATACCTCAAGAAAGTTATTAATATCTTGTTGCACTAGTTGATCCTTTGATAGAAATACCGAAACATTTTCATCCTCTTCAATAAAACCAAGAAGCTCATTAGTAAAAAAAATAAAGATTCATTTATGGCAACAACCTCTTGTTGTACAATCAAATGTGATAGATATACCTTTCTAATCTTATGCCAGGGGAGTGTGGCATCCTAATAAAATGGTTCCTCCTTAGATTCATTAGGTGGAGAAACTTGGGGAGATTCTTGGGTTTCTTGCAAGGAAGAATATTGCTCAAGGGGCTATTTGGTTACTATACTAGGTTGAAACTAATTCTTCTCCTCAATTTGCAAAGAATGAAGGCTTTGGAAACTTGGTATCTCAAGATTAAGAGGCTGACTTAGAGAATTAAGGGTCATATCCTACCTAAAACTTGGAATCTTGATTTTAGGAATACTAAAAGGCTCATTTTTTCTAAAAATTGGAAACTTATATTTACGAACCTCTTCTTGAATAGGATAATATAGAACTACAGGGGCTCCTTGAATTTCATGCCTTTGTACCTCTAATTCTTACTCATAGAGATAGGCCTAATAAGCCATCTCTTCCTGTTGTTGATTGTACTTGTGTTGCTTCTTGATCTCTTCTACTTGCTTTGTGAAGTCATGCATAAAGTAAAACAACATGCCCTTTATGCTTGCAATCTCCTCCTTTTCATGCTCATTGAGTTGGTTTTGAGTATATGAAGGTTGATATGGAGGTCGAGTAGGGGTGGGTGGGTGGTAATTATATTTTTCATGTTGGTTTTGAAAAGCCATGGAATTGAAACTAGCAGCATGATTATGCCAATATGGCTAATATGGAGATGGATAAGTAGGATTTTCATGATATGGCAGATATGACATATTGTCATGAAACATTGACATATCCACTCACTAAGAGGATGGAAGATAGAGTGAATAGATTATTTTTGTAACATACCAAAACTTATGTATGCATGTAAAATTAGAGAATGGAGTCACTAGGAATATCTTAAAACCTACAAAAGGCTGGAAAACTACTAAATATACTAAAACAACTCTTAAAACTTGAAAAAATTCTCCGAAAACAAGTTTTAGACTCCCACAGAGCATGCTAAAATTTTTTAACAATCATGATTGCACCCTAGACAAGTTAAACTTAACTATATTGCTAAAACATGGAAACACTCTTAGGTTGTGGGTGACCTATAGTGAGAATGAATCTCTAGAGCAGGTTGGTTCCCCTAGTAGATCACTTAATCTAAATGAATTTTTTGAGAAGAGGGTTAGAAGAAAACTTGAAAATGAAATCCTAAAACCTAAGGATGATTCACCAGAATTTTAAATTGACTTTGATGATTTTACTCATAAACAACTTCTCTAAACTTTAACCCTCACAATCTCACTTGAAACATACAACTCAATTGTAATTTGTATGAAGGTTCGAAATGAACACAATCACACAACCTGAATTATATGAAATTTTTTACACAAACTTACAATAACAAGACATAAAAGGATTTAGTATTTTGAATCACAATGACATCAAATTGATACTGCAAATATGAGACAAAATATGAGAAAGAAATCTCTACTGTTTATTGAAACTGAAGGAGTATGCAAGATCAAATTTGAGTACAAAAGTGTTTACAAAAATCTCTACAAAATGAACAAGAGAGGAAGAGACAATATTCTAAATTGAGAAAAATCAAAATTTTCTCCAACTTATATCTCCCAAGTGTCTCCAATAGTGAGAATAGAAAAATCTAGTTGAACTACACCTCAAAATACCAACTTGAAAGAAAATTTCGAGCTCTAAAGAAAAGCACAGTCTAAACTGCCTCCAAACTAAATGAGAAGCATGGAAACATTCTATCCCCAATAGGTCAATCCAAAAGACTCACAAAATTAGGTTCAAACTGATTGAAAACTAAAATAGAAGGTCCAATTTGTCCAATTTTTCCCCATTTTTGCAACTTATAGGAATATTGCCTTAATGATGCTTTACATCATTTGTAGTTCTATGATTACAAAATAGAAAGACTCTAAAGACTTGAGTCTTAACTCCACTTTACTTGCTTCATCTTTTGATTTTTTACAATATACAAAGAAATGATTTGTTTTCAATAAAAATTACTAAGTACATAACGTTAGACACTTAATTTTTTCAAATATCAGAAGGCTAAGGTATTTGAAGGCACTTGATTTTTTTAAAAATCAGAAAATCACTAAGGCATCAAGCCTAAGCTGAAAACATACATAGGGGGCATTAATTATATGATTTTATCTAAAAATAAAAAGGAAAACTAAGGCATGGGCTTGGCCTAAGCATAGACTATATGCAAGAAAGGTATTAGTTGAGACATTTTTGACTTAAAACAATGTGATAAAAAGACCTTAGCTCAAATTAGGGTAAAGAAGGAAAAACCTAAAACAAAACCATTGAATCCCTAACTTTGCAGCCTCATTTCTCATTCAAGTCTTTTGGAAAACTTTGCTCTCAACACAATGCCCAAGGGACGCATTAGGTTTTTTTAGGAGCAACACATCAAGTAAAGGAAATTGGTTGCAAGACTCTAGTTCTTTGGTGAAGGAGATGCACGACACAAGCCACCCATACTAATTTATACCTCCATTCTTCCTCTCATCATCACCCTATCTAAAAGCTTGGAATCCTCAAAACTCGATGCCCAAGGGACCCATCAGGTTTTTTGAGGAGCAACACATCAAGGAAAGGCAATTGGTTGCAAGAATCAAGCTCTTTGGTGAAGGAGATGCATGACACAAGCCACCCATATTGAATTATACATCCATTCTTCCTCTCATCATCGCCCTAGCCAAAATCTTGGAATGCTCAAAACCCAACGCCCAAGGTACCCATCAGGTTTTTTGAGCAACACATCAAGGAAATGAAATTGGTTGCAAGACTCAAGCTCTTTGGTGAAGAATATGCACAACACAAGCCACCCATACTGATTTATACTTCAATTCTTCCTCTCATCATCACCCTAGCCAAAAGCTTGGGATCCTCAAAACCCTATCCTCTAGAGCCTATAGAATTTGTGACCAAGAAAACCTAAACCAAGAGTTGGACCATCTTCAGTCAATATTTAGGTCAAATGGGTACACCAACAAGCAAATCAATAGATCTTAAACCATTCCAAATCCCCATTCTCCCCCGTCTCTTTTTCCTCGAAACCTAGATTTCTTCCTAGGGCCTCCTTACCATTTTTCAAAGGCATATCCCAAAAAATCTCCAAAATCCTTCTTAAGAAGGGCTTGTGATGTGCTTTAAAACCCATCTCTAAATTGAAGAATTGTCTCCATCACCTTAAACACCATAAGGATATCCTTTTGGACTCGGTGGTCTACAAGGTAGTTTTTTCCTCTAGTAACCCATACATTAGAGAAATGGGATGATCATTTAATGCCAAAATCAAAGAGCATAGTGCTGACATAAGGCATGAGCGGGTTGTTAAATCGGCCCTTTCAAGGTACTCCTCTTTAACCAAACACAATATTTGTTTAGAAAACACCCAAATCTTATTCAAAGAAGAAAATTTCTTTAAGGGAAAGCTTAAAGAAGCCATTGAAATTGACAACCACCCCGCTAACCTCAATCACAATGAAGGGTGGAGCTTAAGCCTCTCTTGGCAGCCACTTTTTTCCAACCTCAAGAACCACCAACATTGCCCTTCTTGACCTTCCTTCGTAGCTAATTTTTATTTCCTCTCTTGGCCTCCCTTGTTTTTCTTACCTATTCCTTCCTTTCTTTGCTTCTCTAAGCCTCCCCTCAACCCCCTTTTCCTTTGTTTTCCTATCCATTTGTATCCCTGGCCTCATCTCATTCATCTAGCCTCCTTGCCTTCTTCCCGTTTGAGTTGTCCCCCTCCCCATTCTCTCCTTTTGTTCTCTTTCTCTCTTTCCTGTCACAACCGGTTGTTGGTTCTTTTCTTGGTGTTTAGTTCTTACCTAAATTGCATATAATTTGGAACCTTTGTGCATTTTTCACTCTTTGTTCTTCCCGTATTATGTTGTTTGTTCAATTTTTTTAATTCGATTTATTTCTTATCTGGGTACCATATTATTGCCTCTCCTGCCTAGTTGCTTTGCATTTAGTTTTTTTCCTTTTGCATGAATTTGAAGATTCTTTGGTTTTTTCACTCCTTGTTCTTCTTGTTTTATGTTGGTTGATGTTCAATTTATTTAAAATTCTTTTTTTTTTTAGTTCTTACCTTTTTTTGCTTCCTTTTAGTTTCTAGGTGGTCATTGGTCTTTTGGTTTTTCTCCTTTGGATATGTTTTCTTAAGCAATTATTTTTCATTGTTCCCTTAATTTATTATGATTGGTTGTTTTTCAATATCACATGGTAGTAATTTAATTGCTTCTTATAAATTCTTTTTGGTGGTTTTATTTTCATTTATTAAAATTGTATTTTTGTATTTAATTAAATATGCTTTGCTTTTTTGTATTTCAGGGTTTATAGTCATCTTCTTCTTGATTTTATTGTTTTCTTTCGTTAAGTCTTCTTGAAAGAATTCTTGTCTCCTTTGGCCTTAATTGGGTCCTCTTATGTTTTTTATCAATTTATTATTTGGGTCATCACATTGCATTTATTTTTATATATTTTTTTCTTTTTATATTTTTGTTGGTTCATTTTATATTTTCTTACTTTGTTTTCAAAATTGCTTGTTTGTAATTTACATGCTTCTTATAATTTCCTTTTGGTAGTTTTGTTTTCATTTACTAAATTTCTAAATTTGCTTTGTTTTTATATTTTTATAAGTTTTATAGTCATCATCTTCTTTAATTTTATTTTTGTTTTCATTTACTAAAATTGTATTTTGTATTTATTCAAATTTGCTTTGTTCTTTTTTAAAAAAAAGCTTTATTGTCATCATATTCTTTAATTTTATTGTTTCTTTTGGTATGTCTTCTTGAAATAATTCTTGTCTCCTTTAGCATTATTTGGGTCCTCTTGTGATTTTATCATTTTATTATTTGGGCTCTCTTGCATTTTTTAATAATTTTGTATTCTTGTTAGATTTTTGTTTGTTTATTTTATATTTACTTTCTTTGTTTTCTCATAGTTCCTCTTTCTTTTAGTTTTAATCTTTTGAATAGCTTATTAATACTTTTACTCTCTTCTTGTTATTTTATCTTTTTGATCAATTTATTTTGATCTTCTATTTGGTTTGCCTTGTTTCTTGAATTAGATCTTTTTTGTTTCTTTAATTTAAAATTCTTCTTTTCATTTTTATTTATGTTGGTGTCTTGTTTCTTGTTTCTTGTGCCCCTTATCTCTCTCCCTCTTTCCTACCTTTTTATGTCTTGTTGGGTCTACAACATCTCATTTTATTCCTCATGCTCTTTTTTACATCCTAATGATGGATCACGAAGTGTGATCTGAAATGTTGACAAAAAAAAACTTGCACACAACTGAATCTAGAAGAAACAAAAATAATTTCATGATGGAATGTGGAGATCTCATATCATTAAACTTTTCTCTGTACTACACCACCATGAAGGTTATGGTTTGAGGTCAAATTCTTCACCATTTTTGTAGTTGAACTGAGAGATTTTTCATAAAGATTTTGAAACGAAATTGCAGAGGGTAAGTATTCCCAGCTGTGATTTTTTTTCTCCATTTCTAAAGCAATTTTGGGCTTCCAAGCCGTACATCTCCATTCTTTTCTAATGTGTTTTGGTTTGCTTACATTCTGTTGATGTCCCTCTTGGCTTGAGGTCTACATTTGAAGAGCTTTTGGGAGCTTTGAATGCAGCATAGTGACTATATTTCTCTTCAAGAAAAAAGAAGGTAAGCCCCCTTTTCCATCAAATCTCTATAGTTCTTCTTTTCATTTTTAAAAAGATACTTTATTCAAGCCCAACAATGATGAGTATTATTTCTTGCTTTCTCCATGTGTTATTTTCATTATTTTTGAATTTTACTCATACCCATGGCCATGGCTCCATGAAGGAAATTCTAGGTATTTTTCTCTATGCTTGATGTAACTTGAGGTTTCTCCATTTTATGAAAATGCAAAATGAGACAATACTTCATTTTCTCCTTGAATGAAAGCGGAAGAAAATGCTTCACCATATAGGGCCATGGAATCTAGACCTTCTACTTTCCTCTCAACTTTGCACAAAACTAATGGTTTTATTTATCATGTATTTTTCAAATTCTTATGTGAAACAAAACCCTCATACTTGTTGTGTACAATGATTTTGGCTCCTAACTTCTTTCTTGCACTTCTAGCATTTTTCACCTAAAAGGAGAAAGAAATGGGCCAAAATGGGAATGTTTACACTCAAAGTTAATGTGAATGAGGTGTATTATGTCTAATTAAGATGATCTAATGCTCTAATCTGAAAATGAAATGATCTAATGATACAAAATCTAAGAAATACAAATTATTTGAAACACAGTGTGATATGCAGAAAGATGAAATAGATGTAATACAAGAATTATGCACCTGGGAATTGATAATGAGATAATTGGGGAGTGCAGAGACCTCTAAAATTTTGTAAATTCTAATTTTTGAGTCAACTGGGACACTTACGCTAGGCTAGGCGACTTAGACCCAGATCAAGGAAACTACACAAAAATTTGTTTCATAAAATTTGAGTGGTTTGAGTGGTATTTGTTAGGATTTAAGTGGTTTGTGAGTGAAATAGGCCTTAAAGTCCAAAATAATGAGCATTAGGAGCCTATAAATGTAGTTTACAAGGGGTGATTGAAACAAGGTGTCTAAAGTAGGACCAAGTTTACCAAAAAATTGTCTCTTTCTTCAAGACTACAAAATTTTTGGTGACACACTTGTTTCACATTTTTACCACCTTGCTCAAAGCCCTAACACTATTATAATGCTCTATTTGATATTTTTGAGAAATGTATACTCTTTCTTCAGAATGTTGTGGGTGGATGATAACATTGTTTATCTTTCCACATAAATGAATAGCATTTTAATTCAATTTGGATCTGTATTATAAAGCACTTTTGATTACTTGCATTATTTTCAAAACTCTTCATGGCTACCACCTTTCTTGCATTTCCATTTTATAAAAAATGAACATGTTTTGCACTCGGAAAAAAATGCACTTACAAGTATCATTTGGGCTCCACAACTATTTGTTGTAGTTCATTCTCTATTCAGAAAGCATGCATTCAAACACTACTTCTCTTCAAGGGCACAACTATAGGCTTTCCTCTATGAATTTCTTTTCCAAAGGATTTAAATATGTCACAATGTTGAAACCAAGACTCAAATAATGTGCTTTATTTTTCCTCCATGATGTTGTCCTATATGCAAAATTATCATTTCTTATTCAAACTTGCATACTCATAGAATATTTTGAAATATGTGATAGCTTCATCACTATGTCTTGAGGCTTCTCCAATTGCTTTAGTTGCAGTTTTGATTGTGAACTTTTGTTATGTATGCTTGTACACTATCACACCCCATGGAAATGTACTCCTTGCTGCCTTATATGCAAGCATCACTTGTAGGCACCTTGATGAACAAGTTTACGATAAATCCTCCATGTTTGCATCATTGCAATCAACACAAACAATCACATTCTCTATTGTACTCTTAATGTGAGCACTTCAAATAGCATAACATTGAAATGAAAATTTTATATGGTAGCAAACAACATGCAATATTGCTTGCACAACATAAATTTTTGAAAGATAGTGGAATTTATCTCTATTCTACACATTCATTGTGTACTCAAAAGGATTCCTTGATCATCTGTGACCTTCATTTTCATTGAACTTCTGGATTGGAATGTCATGAATGGGAAATGAATCTACTTCTTTGTATTTACTTTATGATTTACTCCTTCTTTTAAGAATATTTCTATTCGAGCATTATGAATATGAATTCCTATTTTAATCCCCTCTTGAGAATTAGGGGCATCATGTTGAGTTCAACCCTTGAGGGAGCCCATTTTTGCGCCACAGGCTATGATGTGTTTAGAAATGGACCAACAACATGATTTCTCCTATACCTGCATAGTGAACAAACATGCTAGATAAAAAATAATGAAGCTCAATGCTCTTGTGATATTTCATTTTTTAGGTTTTTTTGCAGTGTATATGCAGGATCATCATGGAAAAAACAGGCCCTTAAGTGGCTAAAAATTCAGAAAAATCAGCGTTAGGTAACTTGACATAAAAATTTGAATAAGTTATCTTTATTATTTCAAAAATATGTAACAATATAATTTGTAGCCAATTGAATGTAGTTTCTAAACTACTAGGTTTATTTTT
Organism: Sequoia sempervirens; assembly: GCA_007258455.2. NCBI lineage: Eukaryota > Viridiplantae > Streptophyta > Pinopsida > Cupressales > Cupressaceae > Sequoia > Sequoia sempervirens. Next base: position 92,967 of record VDFB02338351.1, on the reverse strand, counting down.
TTTTAAATAAAATCTATTTGGTGAAAATTTGAAATTTCAATGCAGTAGTACTTAAATTTTAGGGAAAAAATAAGAAGTAGGTGTTTGTCTGACCACCCTAACCACAATAAAATGATAATATTTTTTTATAATATTTTATATATAAGTAGATGACTCACGTCCCGATGTGATGCACATTTTTTTGTAATTTATTTCCAAGTAAATAATTAATTATGATTTTTTTATTACAACTTTTTAAAAATATAAAACCTGGTATGTCTAACCACCTTAGCTTGGTCAAAACTTCATGAAATTCAATTTTTATTTTTTTAATCCTATAGTATACGAAGAATAGAATTTGATGCATATTTTGGATTTAAAAAATGTGATACCATTTTGAAAGCTATGATTTTTTTTCAATCAGCCTATCAATCAAGACTTTATTCGTAATTCAAATAGAAAATGAATAATAATTATTTATTAAATTCAAAGTAAAGCATAATTTATATTGGTGGAAAGTTGAGAATATCCTTTAAAAACCCTTTTCATTTCATTAATTTTGGGTTAAAAAAAGTCGCCAGTCACATACCCTACAAATACCCATCATATCGCCACATTTTGGCCCATCATGATGCTACACATACCCTGCATACAAATGTTTTTTGATCTAATGTATTATAGGAAATGTACTATATTTCTACTGAGAGAGCACATAGGAAGAGTCATATCTGTAGATCTAGTAGATTTTCTCATCATGATGCAGGTTCACTCAAGATTGGGAGCAAGGAGGAGTAGTTGCAATGAAGACAAAAACCAAACACAAATAGATAATGATGGATATGTTTTTTCTTATACACTTCATTTCCTTCCTTTATATTTAGATGCATAGTACATTATTTATAATGTTTTGGTTCAGCTATTACCATGACTTGTGTGAGACACTTGATCTTTCTTTTCTTTCCAATGAAAATGAAAAACAACATTTTTTGCAATCTTGTACAATTCTATGTATACTTCATTTGCAAGATGAATGCAACATTGTGAATTAAATAAATCATTATAGAATTGAATGAAAGTAATATTCTTATATCTCATGTAGTCTATTTTATGTTGTAAAACATTGAATAGAAAATTGAATGCTTTCTTTTGTTGAAAACACATTACACAATAAAAATGAACTCTTTCTCTTAAACCTAACATATGCAATGGTTAGTCAAAATAGAAATAAGTTGAAATATTTTCACCTTTAATATGATCAAACGAATTTAGCTCTGCCAATTTGAGATGTAGGTGAAATATTGGTAACAACAACTTTAAATGATCTTTAAGTCTTCAACCTAAATCTATATTAAAAAGACATGTAAGAGGAGAAAAACTTGTTGATTGTTAATGAATGGGGGTTTTCCTTGTTCAAACCCCTTGTTGGTAATTAAAACTTGTAATGAAATGAAATAATGAAGGGAAATGATGAATGAACAACATGCAATGTTACAACTCACCAAACCCTTTTAATAAGATGCTGCAAAATTGTGTGAAATGGATAGCTTGGATATGTATCCTAAATCAATGAAATGCTTGATAGATATGAACTTGAATTGCTTGCTTGAATCAAAACCCTACATCACAACCTTAGCACAAAAACACACATGATGCAAGAAGATCTTTGATATGATGCTTGAATCTTGATGATGGCTCCAAATGCTTTATGAATTGCTCTTGAATGCTCTTGAATGCTTGGATGCTTGGATTGCTTGTTATGAGAAAACTGGAGAACAAACCTTGTATTTATAGTTATCTATGCTTAATATCCAAAAATTACACCACACCATGCTGATCTATGAATTCATTAATTAAAGGAGGCTAAATCCCACTAGAATTTGAAATTAAATCCTAAAAAATGCCTTAAGGGGGACTAAGATTCTCTAGGTGGAATCTTAGTCCTAAGGCATGAAACTCATGGCATAGACTCCAAAAAGGGACCTTTTTAAGATGCCCCAAAATTAGGTTCCCAAGACCTATAGGGGACAAAGATGCCCTAGGTGGCATTTGAGTCCTGACCTAAAAATAAGGGACATTCAGATAGAATCACTAAATTACCATTTATCCATTGGAGAATGTCAGGATTAGCCAAAAAAAGATATAATTCATAGGGCTTGTGGATGCAAAATAAGACCAATTAAGACATAAATAGGGATAAATAAAGCAATGCAGGCCCATACAAGTGTGAAAATACAAGGGTATGCAATTTGTTGCACTACAGTGTGGCCTAGATTTAGTGATTTGGGACTCATACGCCACCTTGGGCGTATGAGTCCCACCCAGGTTTTTGGGTCCTGATCCTGATTTTACACCTTTCTAAGAAGTTTTGAATTTGGTCCCATAAATTATGCCTAATGGGACTCATACTCCACCTTAGGTGTATGAGTCCCCTGTGGCCCAAAATTAAAATTAATTCAAATTCTTGGAAGGATTTTATCCTCAAAAAGATTCATTAATTAAGGCTTGTGGATGCAAAATAAGGCCAATTAAAGCATAAAGAAGTCCAATTATTTATGAAAACCCTAGGAAAGTGTGAAAGTGTGTTACAACACTTTATAACACTCTAAATAAGGAATGATTAATTTTATTTAGTTTATAAGGGCCTAAGACCTAATGTGAGTGTGTTAAACACATTACAACACTAAGTTAAGGCATCATTAAGCTCAATTTTACGAGGGCCCAAACAAGTGTGAAAATGTCAGTGATGAAATTTTTGACACTACAAAAATATTTTAGTTCAATAAAAATATTTGATTGGGAAAGGGGATCTAGGTCCTAACTCACACCTTTCCTAATTTTTGGAAGTATTAGAAATGATCTCAAATGCACTTGACTATAAATCATACTAGGAAGAGTTAAAATTCTAGATCGAGGTTCTAGTCCTTGTTGTGATTGATGATGATGTGTAATGGATTTATGATTTCTAATTGACTGATTTTGTATGATGCAAATAAAATAACTAGGTAAACTATGAAAATATAGTTATTTGTTATGATTTCTAAGAAATTAGATACAAATAGATAAAATTAAATTCCAAAAATGAAAAGGGGAGACATCGATGCACCTAGAAAGTAAATTTGAGCTTCATATTTTTGGTCTAGAATTCCCTACACCTGTGAATATCCTCCTTTAATCTTAGATCTGAAAATACAATCCTTAAGACACCAGTCTATATCTTCTATTGTGTAGGTGTTGATTTCAAAACTTCATTTGTTAGTAAGAAAAGGCATATTTTATGACTTGTCAACTTGTAGGGTTTTTGATGCATGAATGAATGAGTTTTCTTGAATCTTACTCCAACTCACTTATAATTTACAATCTACACACATGATAGGAGAGGAAGGGTTTTTCCATAAAGGGGCTTGGCTAAGTCAAACGTTTTGTTGGTATTTCTACCTCCACAATGGAAAATTATGATGAAAGAGAGCCTATCCTTGGTTGGGTAGAGGCTAAATGATAAAGAGGTAATGAATTGGCAACCTTTTTGTAATACCACTTTGATATAATCTCTTTGATGGACTGAATTCATACTCATCACCTTCAAGGATTAATTGTTGCTTGACTTGAATTGATTTTATAACCTACAATGGTTAGTACACATAAACAAGATGCATGTAAACATGAACATAAAATCCCATAACATATGACATGATGCTTGAATGATAAAATTTTGTAATAATCTTGATAATTCTATTCTTGATTGCTCTTAAATTCCTTTTAGGATCTTCACTTGCTCAAATAAAATTACTGCTATCATAATGCTGAAAATACATTGTATTTATATGCATTTCTTCTAATTTTTTGAATTTCAAATGTTGACACCCAAAAATTTAAATTGGAAATTTTAAAAATAAATTACCAACACTGACATATTCAAATGTGGAGTAAAAAATGTTGGTCTATGATGCCATGTGCCCTAGACTAGATCCCAACTTTTTGAAATCAAAAGTTTTGAGGGTAAAATATTAAATGAATAAATTTGATTTCCCATGTTCGATTTTCCAAGATTGTTTATAAATTTGGAAATTAATTCAAAATTAGTTCCAAGCATATAGTGGTAGCTAAACCTAATGTGAATTTTTCAAGGGGGAAAATTTTTGATGCTACACTTTCTAGTGTAGAAAAATGTATCCCTTTACATTTTCACACTTGTTTGGGCCCTCCCTACTAAAATTTTGGTCTTCTTTATGCCTTATTTAATGCTTCTTTATGAGGATATTACTGACACTTAACTAATGACCAATCATAATTCATGGTTTTTGGTTATGTATCCTAGATTTAGTGACCTAGGACTCATACGCCACCTTGGGCATATGGGTCCCACCTAAGTCTTGGGGCCTGATCCTGAATATGACATAGAAATTAACATTTCTTGAAACTTGTGTCCCAAGATTAGGTTATTGGGACTCATATGCCCCAATTGGTGTATGATTCCCACTTTATCTTGGACCTATTTTTAATTCAATTCTTGGTGGTATTTTATTCTCCTAGATCTGATGTCAGCTTGTAGTGTTGTAATTTCACGAAATTTGGCATAAACAAGTATAATTACAAGCTTATTTCACATAATTTATCCTAGCAATTTTCATGAGCAAGTGTAATCTAGAAAATAATAATTCTATGAGATCAAGAGCATTCAAGAGCTAATTATTAAGCATTTTGGAGTTAAATTCAAGATGCAAGCATCATTTAAAATTCATCATGCATTATGTGTGTTTTTGAGCTAACAATTGTGATGTAGGCTAAATAATGATTCAAGCAAGCATTCAAAGACATTATCTCATATCAACAATCAAGAGTCAATATATAAATTCATGCTAGCCATTTCATACAATATTGCAACCTTTATTCCAAGGGTTTGATATTGTTCATTCATCATTCCTTCATGTTTTTCTATTTTATTTCAAGGATCAATTACAAAAACAGGGTTTGACCAAGGAAAAACCATATCCACTAAAAAGTCAACTTCCCTCTACACGATTGTAGATCTAGGTGTTTTGAGACTTCAAGATCCTTTGAAGAAAAATTTGTGAGATTGAAGAAAAGTTGTGAAGAAGTCATCATCTTCACAGAAACTCACCTACAAGATAGAATACAAACTTTTAGACTCGAAGATCAGACAAGAGAGACTTGATACAAAAGATCACTAGAGGATACTAGAGTTTTAGTAAAACCCTAATACTGGGACTAAATCATCACCATGGGCATATGAGTCCCAGTATACCACTTTTTAGCAATTTTTTGTAGATCCTAGTTTACCAGTTGCAGATTCCAAATTCAGTCAAAATCCTTAAACTAGGACTAAATCACCCAGACTGGTGTATGATATTCCTAGTTCACATCAAAAGTAATAAATTTAGGATATTAAAATAATGGAACAACATGAACAATAAAGAGAGAATTATAACAAAGGACAAAGAGAGAGAAGAGGACACAAGATTGATTATGGAGTTCATCTGAGTGGACTATGTCTCTGGGTCTATCTCAACTGAGTGACCAATATATTAGCAATGCTCCAAATGTAGTACAATCTCTAAAAAGAGCCTCTTGGAAATTGCTTTACAATATTTTATAGCCTGTCCACAAAGTCGTGGTACAAAATTCCTCACTCAAATCACCTCGCATAAAGGCTTTCAAAACCACAAGGATAATTTACAAAGAGAAAGAATTTTTTTTTCCTAAAGGCTCTGATATAGAATCAAAGAATTATTACATCAAAAATTCCCTCTACAAGAATTCTTCTCACAAGAGAAAATTCTCTCCCAATTCTTTTCTCTAAATTTTCTCCCCATTCTCTACCCCCCTTACAAATTTCATTCCCCTTTTATGCACAAAGTTTACTCAATATGGTAGATAACCATATGATTTAAAAAATTGGGCCTATCTCCCAATTACAACAAAATCCTTAACAATTCCCCCAATTTACATGGATAAATCTTTATAAATCTTCTTTTAAAAACATATTAAATCCCTTATGATTTTTACATAATATTTGTAAATTATTCTAGCCCTCATTTTTATCTTATTCTTAGGATCATTCATATGAGGGATGAAGTTTTTTTAGGAGATTAGTTTATTTTTAAATTAAAAAGGGGATAAATCTTTTAAAAATAGGGGATATTGGGTTCTTAACAATGTTTAAAAAGAACCAATCCCAAATACTTTTCAAAGCCATATGATGGCTTAACGGTGGGTAGTATTTTTCTACAATTAGAAGGTCGGGGGGTCGAACCCGCCAACCTTAATTTACACCAAATCCTTTCCAAAACACAACAAAACAAACCACTTACCTATTATAGTTAGCAGATTATGCGTGGCTTAGCGGTGGATCGTGTGCATAGCAGATGGGAGGTATGGGATTCGAGACTCCACATGATTTTTTTTGAACAAATGAAACCAACAACCTGCTTGCTTGCTAGAGGAGGGAGAGGGTGCCACATGGCACCCAATTGATGTGCCATGTGGCAACTTCTCATTTCTCTACGTCATCCATTCATCCATCCAGTCAACCCATGTCATTGCTTTGTTTGCTTGCCAATTGGTAGTACGGCTACCACGTGTCCAAAGTTAGCTTGTCCATTTGTCTGTATGGATGCTACATCATCTTAGACATGTCATCATATAGACTAAAAAATTTCAGCACCTGATTGGTCCTCATCATCATCTGTATGGTATGACCCACCATGTCAGCATGCTAATGTCATGCTGACATCATCGACTATACACCTGGTCCACCCTAGTCAACTAAAAGTTTGACTGGCCATATCTTTGCCATATGAGCTCCATTTTTGATAGATTCTGAGATGATCAATTTTTTTGCCTTTCTAAGTAGCCCCTTGTTCCTATTTGACCCCAAATTTGACTGACGATAACTTGGAAATACAAACTCCTTTTTTCATGATTCAAGCAGCATTGGAATCATGATTCCAAGCATTACACCATGGTGTTGACTTCCCAAGCATTGGGGACAACTGCTTTTTCAAGGTTCATAGATCCTTCTAGATCAAACCTCCCTACTAAAGAGCTTTTGGTCCTCCAAAAGTTATCTTGTAGAACCTTTGACTCCCTCGGTTTGAATTAACTTTGTTGTCACCTTCAAAGCTTCACTGCAATTCTACTACTAGCTCCACCTTCGACAACTAATTATGATTCTAGTCTTGGTTCCACCATGCTTCAAAACTTACATTTACCCTCCATGGGTCTTACACTTCGGCTATGCCTTGATACTATCCCATCTACTCGCTAGGGGTCTTACACTTCCGAAAATACGAGGACTTCAAAGGATGTAGTTCAAAATGGAACTTGACATACCAAAAAGAAAGAAGAAAACTAAGCATGATAAACCTTTCTCTCGATGCTTCTCTCGGCAGTGGTTCTCATTCTGCATAACAACCTAGCCAATTTCTTGGGCATGATTATGATGCTCCTCCTTGTTTACAAACTACATGAGCAATGGCAACTGTGTCTCAGCCTAAAACATTCCTTCTCAACTTTGCACTTCAGAATAGCTAATTACAAGCTTCACCATACAACCCTTCCTATGTTCATCTAAGCAACAAGGCCATAGAAAAAGACCTTCAAGAGCCTCAGTCATTAATTGAATGAGTCAGACTAAGTCTTAAAGCTGAGAACATATAGGAAAATTCTTAGCCGTTCTCTACAACTCTGGGTCCCAACATGGAGTGATCATCTAGATCTATCCAAGTTTCAATGAATTTCATCAAGTGCTTCTTTTCCTTAAACATGAACAATGGACATCTTCTTGCCTCAAGAATTGTCATCAACTAAGCACTCTTCAGTTTCAAAAATTTTCCATTCTGCAAAAATAAGTCCTCAAGCATTTTCTTTTCTAATTACATGAGATATGGCTTAAACAAACTTTCAAAATCTTAATTCCAAGAAAATACAACTTCATACAAATAGCATAATGATTTTACTTAAAAAACCCTGTCTACTTGTATCACCTAGCTCATAATCACAATGTGATATTTATTAATGAGCTAATAAAAAAGAAAATTTGATAGAACTATTTATATGATAGGTTATCCCAACTCTTACAGAGCTAGTCAAAAGCACTTTCCTTTTTCGGCTACTCCTTTGTTGGTTGAGGCACTCTTCCTTAGGGATTGTAGCCTCAGGTGCCACCTTCACCTCCTCCCTCAGGATTGTGGCTTTAGGTACCTCCTTCACCTCTTTCTCAACAACCTTCTATTGGTTAGGTCTCTCAATGGGCCTAGGTGAGTGTCAAAGCTCTGGATGCAGCTTCCAACACTTCTTGATCCAATGCCCACTTATCCTGTAGTGGGTACAGTAGTTCTGGGCTTTGTCCTGCCTCTTCACTTTCTTCTTTGGAGAAGAATTGGCTTCACTTCCACTATCATAGTCTAAAGCGTGTGCCTGAGGATAATCCTTTTTAAAGGCTTTGGAGGATTCACCGGTCCCTCCATATCCTAATCCTTGATCACGAGGTCTTTGCTTCACCTCTATAGGATTTATCACACCTTGTTTGCTGATCCCAAGGCCTTTACCGTTGTAACCCATCTTGGTAAAAAAATTCATGCCAATGCCCTTGGTGTGCCTTTCAAAGCCTTCAAAAATAGAGTTCTGATCATTTTCCACCTCTTGATCTAATGTAGGAGACTCTTCCAAGTAACCACTTTGGTTACCAAAAATATTAAAAATCTTTAGGTACTCCACATGTCGACAAAAAGCACACTGACCAACATTCTCCTAACTTGAGCCATAATTGGCCCACTTCCCATGACCACAATCAAATCCTAACTTTGGACTCTTTGTTGTGGACTTTGATATAGATGACACATCCAAGCTAACATATGGAGTGAGTGGAGAGTATGAGGAAGTATCCTCTAAATGTGGGAAAAAATCACATATGCCTACATTCTCTGATGCAAGACTCCTCCTCCTGTGCTGCTCCTCCATGAGCTTTTGCAACTTCCCATGCAGCTCCTGATTCTCATTTTTTTCCTTTTCAAGAAAACCTCTAAGCTCAACATTCTCAGGCTAAGTGCATTGGTTGGCTTCCTCTAGCTTCTGAAGCCTATCAACCTTGTCCCGGTGCTCTCGGTAGAGTTATTCAACCATTCTCTTCATGGAAAAGATATCATCCACCATGGATGTAGATAGAGCCAATGTCACCCTAGACAATTCTACTTTCCCTAGTGCCATCTTTGCTACAGAACTCCAAATGTCCACTTGTCAACTTGCACACTGACATTGAAAACTAGTAAACTGTCAAACTGACAAACTAATTAAACTAAAAAGCTGACTAACAATCACTTCTACAAAACCAACCAAATTGGGCTTTGATACCACTTGATCTGATGTAGGAGGGGATCGATAATGAACATTGCTAAAGTGAATGTGTGTAAAGGTGAACAAATCCTTAATGCCTAAAGCTTAACTGAAAAGACATTAAAATAATGGAACAACATGAACAATAAAGAGAGAGAATTATAACAAAGGACAAAGAGAGAAAAGAGGACACAAGATCGATTATGGAGTTCATCTAAGTGGACTACGTCTCCAGGTCTATCTCAATTGAGTGACCAATCTATTAACAATTCTCCAAATGTAGTACAATCTCTAAAAATAGCCTCTTGGAAACTGCTTTACAATTTTCTATAGCTTGTCCACAAAGTCATGGTACAAAATTCCTCACTCAAATCACCTCACATAAAGGCTCTCAAAACCACAAGGCTGATTTACAAAGAGCAAGGAAAAAAAACTTTTCCTAAAGGCTCTACTACAAAATTAGAGCATTATTACATTAAAAATTCCCTCTAAAAGAATTCTTCTCACAAGAGAAAATCCTCTCCCAATTCTCTTCCCCAAATTTTCTCCCCATTCTCTACCCCCCATTAAAAATTTCATTCCCCTTTTATACACAAATTTTACTCAATATGGTAGATAACCATATGATTTACAAAATCAGGCCTATCTCCCAATTACAACAAAATCCTTAATAATTCCCCCAATTTGCATGGAGAAATCTTTATAAATATCCTTTTAAAAACATATAAAATCCCTTATCATTTTTACATAATGTTTGTAAATTATTCTAGCCCTCATTTTTATCTTATTCTCAGGGTCATTCATATCAGGGATGAAGTTTGTTTAGGAGATTAGTTTATTTGTAAATTTAAAAAAAGGGGTTAAATATTTTTAAAATAGGAGATATTCAGTTCCTAACAGTGTTTAACAGTGGGTAGTATTTTGCTACAATTAGAAGGTCAGTGTGTCAAACTCACCAGCCCTAATTTCTGCCAAATCCTCACCAAAAAACAACGAGACAAACCACTTACCTATTATAGTTAGTGGATTATGCATAGCTTAGCAGTGGAGAGTGTGCATAGTAGATGAGAGCTCTGGGGTTTGAGACTCTCTATGAACTTTTTTGAACAAACGAAACCAACAACTGACTTGCTTGCCAGAGGAGGGAGAGGGCGCCACGTGGCGCCCATCTGATGCACCATGTGGCAACTACTCATTCATCTATGCCATCCAGCCAGCTGTCTAGTCATCCCATGTCATTGCCTCATCTGCTTGCCAATTGTGAATACAACTACCACATGTCCAATGCTAGCTCTTCCATGTGTCTATATGGATGTTGACATGACTGGTGACTATATGTACGATTGCTATGTCATCTTTGAAAAGTCATCATATGGACTAACATGTGTCAGCTCCTTATTGGACCTCATCATCGTCTGTATAGTATGACCTACCGCGTCAGCATGTTGACATCATGCTGATGTCATCAGTTGTACACTTGGTCCACACTAGTCAACTACAAGTTGGATTGGCCATATCTTCACTATTCAAGCTCTATTTTTGATGAAATGAGTAGTGTTGGGATCAGTTGGATGAGCTCTTCAATTTGATGTTGTTTTTGATGGATTTCGAGATGATTAATTATTTTCCTTTTGAACTGGCCCCTGGTTCCTATTTGACCCCAACTTTGACTGATGATAACTTGGGCATATGGAGTCTATTTTTCACAATTCAAGTGGTGCTGGAATTGTGCTTCCAAGCATTACGCCATGGTGTTGACTTCCCAAGCATTGGAAGCAATTAATTTTTCAAGAATCATAGATTCTCCTAGATCATACAAACCTTGTTTTGGACATCTCCACTATTCTAAGTGCTTCTTTGGTCCTTCTGAGTTTATTATTCATAATTCAAGTTTCATTTTCTAGGTCACATAATTAGATTTGCATATTTCTTTTATTTCATTATTTCTAAGAATTTTCTTAGTAGCGAACCCCTCTATAATCACACCTAAGGAATCCCTTTGTATTCCTTCCCTCAACTAAGTCACTTGGATGAGGGATATCTAGGGTTTCCTTTAATGAACTAAAAAATAAATAGGAGCCCTCTTATGTGTTCCATCTCCTAAAAGGTGGAGCACCCTATTTCCTTGTGTTCATTTTAGTGAACCTGACATTTGGACACTTGCATTTCCGATTTGGAAAACATTGTAGTCCTAGATCTAGCTTACATTAACTTTGCATTAGAATTTGCATTACTTAATTTGAATTTAGGGCTTCCAAATCTTGCATTAGTGAAAAGTACATATAGGATGCATTTTTGCATCTTAAATCATTCAATTTTACTAAAATTCTACAATGCAAATAGTCAAGACAATATACAAGTTGGAAAACTTCACATTCACTCAGAATTTTCTAAATTTAGTGTCAAAACCCTAATTTGGGACTCATTCACTCACTTAGGAACTTTATTCCTAATAGAGGTTGTTTTATTTGATTTCTGGGAATTAGGTGTTGTCTGCTATTAACTGTTTGAACCTTCCAAAAACCCTACTTAGGATTCATTGAACCCTTTGGGCAATTTAGACTTGTATTAGACCTTAAACTACAATTTATAACATAAAAAACCTCATTTTTTATCTTATGTTTGTTGTTATTAGATCTTTGTTTCAATTTGTTGAGTTTCCATTGCATTCATTTGATTATATCTAGCTTAATTTTAAAATTGCATTTACAACATTTCATTTTCAAATTGTTGCATAGCGTAATCAGTAAATTACCTTGTTTAGAATCTAAAAGTTGCATTTACACATTACATTCTAGGTCATTGCATTGAATTTCAATGCTAACACCATAATGCATAATCAAACTAAGATAACTTTCACTTTGAAACATCCTGAATTGATTGATACATGTGAGGAATATGAATATTTGAAATAAATGTTAGGATTTTATGATGAGTCATCTACTCCCCCTAAGAAACAGTGAGTCAGTTGTGCTATGGTTAGTACTAAATAAGAGAATGAACAAGAGGAAATAAATGAAGTTAACAATAGTAATGATCAAGGTAATAAGTCCACTGCCCCTCCCAAACAAAACTTGCAAATATTTACCAACCCTATCCAAATCATAATATTTCATTTGTCAAAGCTAGTGAAACTAAGAAGAATGATGTGATGAATGTTGACACGGATGATGAAAACATGGATCCTAATTAATAAAGTCCTATGAATAGTATGGTTGGATTGATTGAAATTCTACCTTGTAAAGGTTGAACTAAAAATCCTCTTGAAATAGCTTTCTCATCTAAATATATAATTAGAAATGAACCTGATGGTCCTCTTTACATACCCGGTTGAATCAATGACAAGCCCACTAATGGAATATTAATTGATCCCGTCTATGGAGAGAATGTGATCACTAAATAATTATTACCTATGCATGAACTCTATCAAGAAACATATGACAAACTGAAAGCATGGATAAAAATGCCTAATGGTTTTTCTTTCCCTATGATGGGATTGATCAGACTTCGTATAAGCATCAGACTAAAACAATTAGATGTCTCATTGTCCATCATCCTAATTTTGAATCAATTTTATGTGAAGCTTGGTTACCCATAGCTACGTTCCATGAAATTCATCACATTGGTTGTGCATAAATGTTTAAAGTTTCCCTTTGACAATGAAATCTTTATTGTGCACCATAGTGGCTTTAATTTTGTGTCTTCTCTAGGGAACTTTTCATTGGATTTTTTTTGGCCTGAGCCTATGGAACCTATTAAACCTCATGGAGAATTCTTTTTCAAAACCTAAAAAAATATTAAGGAAAATTTTATAGTAGAGTTATCCCTTCAAAACATACCTCAACCTATGATAGAGCCTCCTATCCTTCACGAAACCATGATAGAACCAAAAAATGTTCCAAATAACCAATCTTCTCCTTTAAAAACACAACTTGAAAATCATACCAAAAGAAACATAAATGCTAGAGAGCATTAGAGCAGACGATGTGCTATTGCTCAAAGGTTAAATGAAGAAAACAACAAATAAATTCAACATCCAAACATAAGTGAAGCAATACAAGTTGAGTCTCCCTCTTTGCCACAACAAAAAGATCCTATATTGCAATCACAACAAGGACTAGCACCTTCTTTGGACATTATCATTTGACCTCTCATTGTGATTAACTTGGATGATGATGATGAGATTAATAGAATTGATGAAGAAGTGCATAATGAGTTGAATGCATTATTTTCCTCTTCTATGAGCTTAAATGACAGTTCTCCTAACAAGAGTGTTGAACTTGGTGATACCCCTAGTTTAGCACTTATTGTTGTACCTTTAGCTATTAGTCTACCTTTTGTATATGATAAACAAGATTGGGATATAGATTACCTACTATAGGTTCACTCACATGTACACCTTACTAGTCTCGTCTTTTTTTTTCATTTTCATGTTATGTGTGTGATTTCATGTGTGTAATGTGATCTCTCCATACTATTTCATTTGATGTATCTCTCTCTTTGTGAAATTCCTCTATTTGTATCTACTATATGTCATAATCTTTAATCTTTTTATTTGTCTTGTTTTTTCATTTTTGGGATGATGCAAGGTGTCGAGACATTTAGTTCTCTTCCATGTTGACCCAAAAAGCTTTCCTCTAATATTTTCTTCATCTTGAATTTTCCTTTTGGGGATTATGCAAGGCATCAATACATTTAGGTCTCTTCCATGTTGACCCAAAATATTTTCCTTTATCTTTTCTTTGTCTTGTGTTTTCCTCTTAGGGATGACACAAGGCGTCAAGACATTTAGGTCTCTTCCATGTTGACCTAAAGGTTTTTATTTTTTTTCACTCTCTATGTGTCATTCTTCCTACTCCATGAGTATTTTGGGAATGATGATAGTTCTGAGCTCTATAGAAATATTATATAAAAGACCTACTAGCCCTGATTTTGTGGATCCCTTATGTGTTATTTTTTGGGATTTCATTTTTGGGGAAACCCCTTTCATGATGTAGCTTTATTTTGAAACATATGACTTGGAATAGGGTTTTCCAAATAAGCTCTCATGTCCTCTTTATTGTTAGCATTTATCTTTTGCTACTTTAAATTAATTTCTCATAGCATGGTATTTAGCTACATTTCTTTAAAATGGGGACATACATTGGCTTTATTCTTTTACATATCAATTACAACTCATGTTTCATTGTACAGTGTTCTTAATTCATGTGATGCATATTTCTCTTGGTGATGACATTGGGTGTGATGTCCTTCAAGAGCGTGATCTCTCTTAGCATATTTTATTCCTCTTAGTGCCTTGATGTGAAACACTGCATCCCCTAAGTTGTGAATCTTATATTCTTTGATTGGTCCTCTCTTGGAGACATTAGTCATGATGTTCCCTAACTTGAGACCTTACATGAGCTAATAAAAATTCCTTTGAGAATAACTTACACTATTTTTCATTTACAATAACTATTATACGACCACCTTGCACAACACACTTTTCTTACCTGTGGAGCCATCTTGTTTGTTCATGAGTGTCAAGTATAAAAAGTTTTTCTTGCCTCATGAATCCTACTATTTTTATTCTGTGGTGCCTTATCAAAGTCATCAGGAGGTATAACTTTGATATAGTTAGCCTGTTGGAGCTTAACTTGGGCATGATATTCCCATAACCACTTGCTTGTGTGTGTGAGTACATACTAGCTGCATGCATATGTGTCTTGCCTATCTAGAAGCTCACCTAGTGTTCGGATTGAGGTTCCACTATCCCTTGTGAGCATGCATTTGGTTTACATAGTAGACATCACACTCCACTTGTAAATGTTTTTGGATAAAAAGATTACATTTGATCCAAATCACATTGGACAAATGGTCGAGGCTTGATCCACCCCTTTTTTTGTTTCTCTTTCTTCATTATGTCTTTGGCAGTCTATACTTGTATCATTTAGTTGATCTTTACATTATTCACATGTGTTTTCTTTTGTTCCTATGTTAGTTTTCCATAGGATCTTGATCTTGGGGGCTTATGCAACCCTCTTGGTCATTTTCATCCTATCTCACTAGCATTGGTATGCTTGGACCCCTCTTGATGAGAGTATTTCTACTTTAGTGTGAGTTTGAAGCAAGTTCCTCCTCTCACTAAAGTGGAGGATAAATGAAGTGTAGAAAAATGTATCTCTTTACATTGTCATACTTGTTTGGGTCCTCCCTACTAAAATTTTGGGCTTATTTATGCCTTATTTGGTCCTATTTTGCATCCAAAATCCTTATTTAATGCATCTTTCTTAGGATAATCACAAAAAATAACTAATGACCAATCATAATTCAAGTTTTTGGGTTATGTTTCCCAAATTTAGAGGTAAGGGACTCATACACCACCTTGAGAATATGGGTCACACCTAAGTCTCAAGGCCGGATCCTGAATATGATATAGAACTTAATATTTCTTGAAATTTGTGTCCCAATATTAGGCTACTAGCACTCATATGCCCCAACTAGCATATGAGTCCTGCTTTAGCTTGGACCTATCTTGAGTTCAATTCTTGGTGGGATTTTATTCTCCTAGATCCGATGTTAGCTTGTAGTGTTGTAATTTTAGGAAATTTAGCATAAACAAGTATAAATACAAGCTTATTTCACATAATTTTTTCTAAAAAATTTCATGAACAAGTGCTATCTAGTAAATAGCAATTTTATGAGATCGAGAGAATTCATGATTTTTCAAGATCTGATTATCAAACATTTTGGAGCTATATTCAAGATCCAAGTATCATGTCAAAGTCATCATGCATCATGTGTGTTTTTGAGCTAACATTTGTAGTGTAGGTTTTCATGATTCAAGCAAGAATTCAAAGAAATTATCTCATATCAAAAATAAAGAGTCAATATCTACATTCATGTGGCTATTTCATGCAAGATTGTAGCCTTTATTCTAAGGGTTTGGTGAGTTGCAACATTTCATATTGTTCATTCATCATTCCTTCATGATTTTCTATTTTATTTCAAGGTTTGATTACGAAAATGGGGTCTGACCAAGGAAAACCCCTATCCACTAACAAATCAACTTTTCCCTCTACATGTGTGGTTGCAGATCTAGGAGTTTTGAGACTTGAAGATCCTTTGAAGACAATTTTGCAAGATTGAAGAAAAGTTGTCAAGAAGTCATCATCTTCATGAAAGCTCAAATTCAAACTTTCAAACTCATATATTGGACATGAGAGAAGCTATAGAAGATAACTAGAGGATACCAAAGTTTTAGCCAAACCCTAATACAAGGACTAAATCTCCACCTTGGGAATATGAGTCCTAGTATACCACTTTTTAGCAATTTTTTGTAGATCCCGGTTCATCAGTTGTAGATTCCATATTCAGTTTGAAACCCTAAATTAGGACTAAATAGCTTAGTCTAGTGCATGAGTCCTAATTCACATCAAAATTCATAACTTTGGGATTTCATACCTTGTTTTTGACATCTCCAATCTTATAGGTTCTTCTATGTTCATTCTTAGTTTATTATTCTAATTTCAAGTTTCATTTTCTAGGTCATATAATTAGATTTGCAAATTTCTTTTCTTTCTTTCTTTCTGAGCATTTTCTTAGTGGTGAAGCCCTCCTTAATAACACCTAAGTAAGCCCCTTGTAGTCCTTCCCTCCATTGAGTCACTTGGTTGAGGGAACTCTAGGGTTTCCTTTAATGAACCAAGAGTGAAATAGGAGAACCCCCCTTGTGTGTTCCATCTCCTAAAAGGTGGAGCACCCTATTTCCTTGTGTTCACACCTATAACTAAAATAAGGGTTCCCCTAAAAAATTATGAGAAAATATTACATTTTTTTCAAAATTAGATCTCAAAATCATGCATTTATAACTCATATATACATTTATAATTTTTAAGAAAATGTGGCTATCAAAATCTTGAATTTAATTAAAATTTTGTGATACTTATAAAATTATGATAAATTTAAAATTTAAAAAAAAAATAATTGAGGTGAAAGTTTTTCCTTGTTGAAAATTATGAAAATCTTGACTTATAAGGTCTAAAAGTTAGTTAAAATGGTACAATTTGGAAAAAATAATTTAACCACTATGTTGGTGATAGAATTAGCTTTTGGTTGAAAATTTGTCCATAATACACCTAGATAAAAAAATATGAAAAAATTAAAATACATCCCCTTTTGTACACTTTGGAGGGTTTGGTAGGTATCATAAAATTCTAGTGGTTAACAAACCACTAGTAGTTGAATTTTAGGACAATATAGGTTATATTAATCATTTTAAAGAAATAAATGCAATTATAATACTAGTGGTAAGATACTATTGTTAACACAAAACATTAAAACATTTGATTTTATAAAAAAGTTTAACTACTATCTTTAAATTTTAAACATAAATATGGCATAAAAATAGTAGGTTCTTGTAGTTAGGGAATTATGTGTGGCTTAGAGGCCACAAGAGTTGTGGGAACTACCTGTGAGGTGGCTCAATTATAAAATTGGAGAGGTTGTGATAATGGGTGAAGGCATGAGATTATACCAATCATTTGTTAGAATTGTTATCTATTACAATTGTTCATTTGTAACCTGCCAATTGTATATAATCAAAGTAATCTTCCACATCTATAATAATAGATTCTACAAACAAGGAGGATATATCCAATATATGTGAATCATAAGGAGCTATATCTCAAATAATATGAATGTACTATTACAATTAATTAATAAGGGCCATGAATATGGTGATACTAATCTAATCATGAAGAATATAAAATATATATTGGGTCTTGATATGAGTGGAATAAAGAAGAAAAGTATTAAAATGCTCTAAATATATAAGACCTATAATATACTAAAGATGTCTTAAAATATCATAATCAAAGGATATGTTACCTATATCATCAAGGGGAATGAGAAAATATACTATAAGATCCTTTGGGAATGAAGAGATATGAAGGTCTTCATGTATTTTCAAAAGCCTAGTGCACAATGTGGGGACAATCAATTTCAGATACAACACATTTAGTGTCATGATCAATGCTAGAAAACATAAATCCTACAACATGAACAATAATATTACCCCAAGTTGATCCACTCCCTAGTTTTTCTAGCTTAATTATGAGTCCCTAAGAATAAGTAAAAATATTAAGCCACTTGAGATGTGTCATGATGTCATTTTTCAAGATTCATTATTACTTTTGTAGGATTACCATAGAAGGATGAATAGAAAAATCCATTATACATTCTAATATGATGATAAATAAGCTCAATTCATATAAATAATATCAAATGAAGTCATCTCATGCAAATACAACATTCCCAAGTTCCAACATATTCAATTAATTGACTATAATATGAAATAATGTCAAACTAAATAAAAAACCTAAAACACATTCTAGAAAAAGTGCATGGATAGATCTAAAGAACTATAAAAATACCTTTACAATGTCATAAGAATTGTGAAAATCAAATATACATGAAAAAATTTATAATCTTGAAAGACAAAAATGATTTTCTAACTTCAAAAGGAAATAAACTATAGCAATAAAAAATTAATGATGAGACTTGCACTATTTAAAAGTATGTAAAATAAATTTTCTAATGATATCTCGTTTGCTAATTTTTGACATAGTATGCCCAAGTTCTACCAAAGTGAAATAAAATAGCTCCTTTAGGCATAAAAACTAGAGTTTGATGTTAGTCAAGGTATTGAACTAATGTCAGTGTGGCATCATGATGATGCCAATATGTAGAATATATTTTAGGAATTGTATTATTCCTCCATCATAAACAACTATTGACTACCTAAACTGGTTAGAGGTGTTAGGAAACCATAGAAACCCAATAAACCACTCGTTGTGGTAAAAAACCACTATTATTCTCAAATATGGTTTGATGGGGAATATTATAATATTATTTTCCTAGATTTTCTATTGCTACCAACAAATGTAAGGTGTCATTGGTACAAAATAAATTTCTCTTCCTTTGATTTTGTTTTCTAGTAGTAATGGCTACCAATGACCACATGAGGTATAAAAAATGAGTGAGAACATGTTGACACCTATCACATGGTACTTTGCATACCCTATAAAAAAATTCACCTCCTTTCATTTTTAATTTAAAAAAAAAAAAACAATAGTTTTTTAAAAACCCTCATACTAGTGATGCGGGTGAGCATCATTAATGGTAGCCTTTATATGGCGGCCTGCAATTATACAACCATATATATCCTTATGATTGTATATAATTTCGCACACATATTTTGAAGACTCTAAGATTTTTTTTCTCTTGCTTGTATTTTTATGATTGGATAGTTGTTCTTAATATTTTTTATCCTTATGGGTGCAATAATGATGCCTATTTTTCTACATGATGCAACAATTTTTTCCTCATAGATCAATCTCCATGAAAAGGGATTGAAACTCATAGATTTTTTAATTTGATACCATGTTGGATTTTATTACTATAACCCACAACTCCTAAAAAATACCTACAACAAAATAACCTATCAAAATGGAGAGAAAAAGGAATAATTTTTCTATGTAACATTTAAAACTTAATTGATCCAAAAATAATTGATTAACTTTTTATATTTAAAGCATAATTGGATACTTGTAGTGATGAATCATTAGGAAAGAAAGGAAGAAAAAATCTAGTATAGATGAAACCCTATATGAGTATTAAATAAGATCATGAAAAGTGTTCTCATCCTATGTTATGAGACAAAAACACATGAACTAAAAATAGAAAATAACTTCATAATTTTATGTTGAGTGTGATAAAGTAAAAATGGGAGTGTATTAAATAATAATTAATTATTTAATCAGGTTATTTTCTTACTTTACTCTAACAATGTGGACATCTTTGTGCCATAAAAAAACATCTAATTTCAATAAAAAAAATCTATTATTTGTTTCATAGACTTTATAGGCTCAATACCAATTTCTATTTGGATGTATGATTCTCTATTGATAAGGCTAAGTACTAGATTCACCAAAATGTGGGAGGGAACTTACAATTCATGGCTCTAATACTATTTTCGAGAAACACAGATATGAATGTAAATTCAAGATAAACCTCAACAAATGAAATAAACATAAATATTTATATCTATCAAATAATCAAAAAGTGTGTAAAATGTATAATGAGAGTCTTGAATATAAAGCAACAAAATAGAAAATAAGAAGGTAGAAATAAATTCCTAACTACCCCTCTAAATTTGCTACACTTGTTAGCCGGTATGAGTAAAGTGTGAGGAAATATGTAAATTTAACATGAGGTCATACAAATGAGAGGAAAAATTCTAATTAAACTTAAGATAAGTGTGAATAGGTCAACCTAGAAAAGGTGATAAAATATCTAGATGGATAATGACCCTACTCACACTAACAAGAACAAATTAGGAAAAAGAAACATTTGATAAAATCAAAGAGGTAACGAGTTCAAGTTCAATGCTTTCTATTATTGATTCCTCACTACCATTTAAGGTACAGTTTAATTCTTTAGTTGAAATTATTGTAGTACTTGTACAAAACGGAATCCAATACCATTTGAATGAAGGATATTTATATAGTTAGAAAAGGTTTCTCTATATACTATAGTGTAGAAAAAACTAACCCTTTTTCACACTTTATTTGGGAATAATTAATAGGAAACTAAGCCTAATATTGTCTTGATTTAGTGTTGTAATGTGTTTACACATTCACATTAAGTTTAGGGCCCTTTTTAACTAAGTAGACCTAATTTTTCCTTAATTTAGTGTTGTAAAGTGTACTTATTTACACCTTCACACTAAGTTTTGGGTCCTCTTGCATTTATGACCTTCAAATCATCATTAATAGGACCTTAAGACCCTTTATTACACATCCCAAGGCTTATTTCAACCAAAATCCTGACAAATTCAATAAATGCATTCAATATTCTAACACCCTAGCATTCTCTCACCTCAAAAATCTAGGGTGGTACTCATACACCACCTTGGGCATATGAGTCCCTCTAGGAGGGACCCATATGTTATGTAGGAGCATCCAACGATGTAGGGAAATCTTGCATCACCCAAAAAAAAATGTTTTCTTTATTTTCTTTAGTTGTTTTGAGTCCCATGATGGCACTTAAAGGGGTATAAGACTATCAACCATCAAAAATAGAAAAAAATGGGCACTTACTATTTTTAGTAAGTTGGCCTAAATGGGCTCATATGGACATGAAAATTTACCCCAAGGAGTAGAGCTGAAAAAAAATTTGGTCGCAAAAGAATCACCTCAATACCTTGCACGGTTTGGGAGAAATTAAAGTTTTTGTCTTGAGAAATTTCTCCAATGTAGCTTCAAATTCAGATATAAAACTTTAGAGGCCCTAAAATATCTCAAACATTGGTTGAACCAACCTACGATGTATTTTTGCATTGTAGAGCTCGTTGAGAGCTTTCCAACGATACGCTTTAATAGCCAATCAGGCACCTTGATCAAAAGTTATGGCCCTACGAAGTTGGTCCTCTAAAAAGTGAATTTGATAAAAATTTCTTCCTAGGCCAGAAATTAAACGATGGGACTTTTGGAACCAAAAACAAAAGGGAGAAATTTGAACTTTCTAGAATATTCTAGGGAAGTTATTGGGGAAAATAGAAAGGGTTAACTGGGGGGTTGTAGGATGTGGCCCTGATAGTGTAGATTGTGGCTCTGAATAGTATATTTTCTTTCTAGAGTTGATATTGTTGTAATGAATTGAGCCCATGTGGCTATAACATGTAAGCTTTGAATCTGTAATTTCATTTTATGAAAATAATTGAAAGTGAGTCATTTTTTTTGTCTCACATTTTTTGTGTTTGTATCTATTGTTGTGATTTCTATGGGTTTTGGGTTGAGTGTCCCTCATCAATATGCCACCTTGGGCGGATGAGTCCCATTTAGGGCATTTTTAGGGTTTTGAGTGGTAAATCTAGGTTTGTAACTCAAATTTTGTGAATGTTAGCATTTGGGATCTAATAAATGATAAATTAGATGGAATTCCTATATGAATAAGGTTTCAAACCATTATTTCACATAAGAAATCCTATGAAGCATTCCTATAGAAAATTTTATGATCAGGAGGATTCAAGAGTGTTCAAAGGACAAATTTGAAGAAGATAATTGTAGCAATCAAGATCCATTATCATGTCAAGGGCTTGATGTATCATGCATGTGGTTTTGAGCTAATGTTGTGATGTATTGTTCAAGATAAATTCAAGTATTCAAAGGAATTATCTTATATCAAGAATCATGATCAAGACCTACTTCCATTGAGGCCACTTCATGCTTGTTTGCAGATCTACAAGGTTTGAAACAAGGTTCTATTATTTCATCTTATGTTTCATGTCTCATTTCATTCATGCTTCATTTCTCATTAAGGTTAGATTACCAAAATGAGGTTTGACCAAGGAAAACCCCCATTACCTAACAAAACAATACTTATTCTCTCTCTTTGTGTGATTGCACAGGTTTATAGGTTCGAGAAAAAGTGGATCTGAAGCCTTCAAAAGTACCAAAATGTCAAAGTCACAAATGTTGCAAAAGTTATCATTAAAAGTTGTCAAGGCTCATGGAAACTTAGATCTAGAGCAAGATATCCAACCTATCTACATGAATCTAGTGGGAAAATGCTTATCTAATCCATCTTTAGAGGCTCCCAAAGTTTTGCTTCAGAATTCTGATCCTGGGACACTTCGCGACAATATGGGAAACTTTGTAATAGTCTAGGCGTATGAGTCCCAGTACATCCATTTTAGCAGTTTTAGAAGATCTAGATTAGTGATTGAGAGATTCTTGATTCTGCCTAGAAACCCTATAATGGTACTAAATCACCCAATTTGGCGTATGAGTTCTAGTGCACCTCAAAAGCAACAATTTTTAGGTTTTTTAGGCATTGCTTAGTCATCTTCATTTCTCCAGTTACTTTCTATTTTATTTTGTTGACCAGCCTGATTACATTCTTTCAAATTCCATTTTCTATGTCATATAGCTAGATTTGCATATTACATTCATCAGTTTCTTTCTAAAAAATTTCTTAGTGGTGAATCCCTTCATTAGCCACACCTAAGGAAACCCTCCTAGTAGTCCTTCCCTCAATTGAGTCACTTGGTTGATGGATCTCTAGGGTTTCCTAATGAACTAAGAGTGAAATAGGTCCCCTAGTACATCTCCCAAAAGGTGGAGCCCTATTTCCTTGTTTTCATTTTGGTGAACTCAACCTTTGAACCCTTTATTTTTTATTTAGAGTGCATTAAAGTCCTATATTTAGCTTGCATTAACTTTGCATTAGATCTTGCATTAGTTAATTTACATTTAGTGATTCTAATCATTAAATTAGTGAAAATTGCATACAGTTTGCATTTTTGCATCTTGAGTCATTTAATTTTATTGACAATCTATAACTACACATAATCAAGAGAACATACAACCTAGAAACCCTAAAATGAACTCAAAATTTGCTTATTCAAGTTTAGAAACCCTAATCAGGACTCATTCGCCCATCTGGGAAATTTAGTTCTGGTACAAGTATTTTCACCTAATTTTTGGGTATTTTCTGTTGTCTATTTTTCAATATTTGAACTTGTTAAAAACCCTAAGTGGGACTCATACACCCAACTAGGAAAATGAGTCCTTGGAAGCCTAATAAAACTATTTTTTTTTAGTTTTCTGGTGATTTTTTGTACCTCATAAGCTTGTTGATAACCTGTAGTATCAGTTTGGAAAGTTTTAGGAACTTATGTTTTATGTATCTAGGTAAAAATCATCCATTTAGTGTAGTAATTTTTTAATCATTCCAAAATCATCATCAAATTTGAAATTGTTTACATTTCTAAAACTTTCCATAATGTTTACATTCATGAAGCTTTGCATAAGTTTGCTAAAGGTTCTTTTCATCTTTGGATATACATTGTTTGTATTCTTAAAGATTTGCATAAATTGGATAAAAGTACTTGTCATCTTTGGATATACATTGTTTACATTCTTGAAGCATTACATAAGATGGTTAGAAGTACTTTTCATTTTTGGTCAAACAATGTTAGTATCTTACCTTTCTAAGAATGCTAAGAAAAATTTCATATCCCCCATATGAGAATGCTTTAGTGAAAGAGAACACAATGGACAATCATGACAATCAAATTTGGTCTTCCCATAATATCTCTCATATTTGTGATGAAGATATTGTGATGTTAGAAGATCCAATTATTGAGTGTCATCAAAATCGTACTTGTTTCTCTTCCCCTACTAAGGAAAAAATCATTGATCAAGAGGATACCATCATTGATAAGCAAGACAAGGGTATGTGTAGGATCATGATGGGCCAAAAAGTGGTGATATGATGAGTATGTGTAGGGTATGTGGCTGACAACTTTTATTTTACCCAAAATTGATGAAATGAAAAGGGTTTTTAAAGGATATTCTCAACTTTCCACCAATATAAATTATGCTTTACTTTGAACTTAATAAATAATTATTATTTATTTTCTATTTAAATTACAACTAAAGTTCTAATTGATAGGCTAATTGAAAAAAATCTATAGCTTTCAAACAATATCAAAAAAATTTAATCCAAAAAGTATGTCACATTATATGCTTTGCATACTATAGGATTTAAAAAAAAATTGAATTTCATGAAGTTTTGACCAAGTTAAGGTGGTCAGACATACAAGTTTTTATATATTTGAAAAGTTGTAATAAAAAATTCATAATTAATTATTTACTTTAAAAAAAATTAAAAACAAATATGCATCACATCGAGATGTGAATCCTCTACTTATATCTAAAATATTATAAATTTTTTTATCATTTTATTGTGGTTAGGGTAGTCATATAGACACCTTATTTTTTACCTGAAATTTAAGTACTATTGCATTGAAATTTCAAATTTTTGCCAAATAGATTTTTTTTTAAATAAACCTAGTAGTTTAGCAACTACATTCAATTTTCTACATATTCTATTCTTACATATTTTTGAAATAATATAGATAGCTTATTCAAATTTTTATGTCAAGTTGTCTAACTCTGATTTTTCTAAATTTTTTGCCACTTAAGGGCTTTCTTTTTCCATGATGACCCTACACATACCCACAATCCAACCATTGATAACTCCCTTACTTGTGATGAATTCATTTTGGAAGAACCAACCTTTGAAAGTCATGAACATCTAGTTTGTAGCTCTCCTAAAAACTCTCCTACTAGGGAAGATATTATGATGGAAGAAAATGAGCAAATTGACACATGTCTTTCAAACACTAGTAATGAGTCTTCCTTAGATGAAGATGATGAAGTGACATTAAACTCTCCTTCACTAAGATAATTTAATATTATTCAACCTCAACTCATCCTTTACCTGCCTTCAAACAAACCTCAAACTCAAACCAAACCCATCCTCATCCTCAAACCACCTAAGAATAATATTTTGCAACAATTGAACTATAATACCATTTCTCATAGATATAACACTAGAAACAATCTGTAACCAAGAAAAACACCTTCAACATGCCTCCCATTTCCTAACCCTATATTTCTGAGTCCTCCTCATTTTCCTTTACATAATAAAAAGGAGTATAATCTTGTTCAACAACTAAAGAATACTCCTGCAAAGATATCCTTATGGGATATTATTCAAGCCTCTAGGCCTCATTATCATAACATGATTCAAATTTCCTTACAACAAGTTCCTACAATGCTTAACTTGCAATAAAATAAAGTAGCAACCCAAATTCAAGCTTCAACACCAAACAAATTAGATATTACTTTCCATCAAGCTAAGTTACCTTTGTTAGAAGCACAAAACCAAAATGAAGCTTTCATGATAATAGCTATACATAATCAGATTGGAATAAAGAGGGCCATAGTTGACAATGGTTCTACCCTTAGGATGTGAAGCATAAACCTTTTGGACATGATTAAAGTAGAAACTTGCCAAAAATAACTTGCCTCTTAATCTATTAGTGGGTTTGATAACGTGGGAAAATGATTGCTTGGTATGATCACATTACCTATTACAGTCAAGAAGGCCACATTACAAACCTCGATCCATGTTATGCCTCATGATCTTTCATATAATCTTCTTTTAGGTAGAAAATGGATAATTCATGCAATGAATGGAGTGCCTTCTACTCTTCATCATATCATGAAGTATGTCTACAACAATAAAGTGTACACAATTGAATTTTATCTTGAACCTTATAGTGTTTTACAACCTAAGAAAGACAAGGAATGTTCTTTGAAAACACTGACACCGACTACACAAGTGGAACCCACAAAAGATAAAGAAAAAGAAAATAATATTAAGGAATTCATGAGGTTATTGGAAGATGATTAGGGTTCCTAAGATTTTACACCTACATTCATAGGAAAATACAATATCATAACAAAGGGGTCTAAAAAGGGAAAATAAAAAGTAGTAATTAACACAAGATTCAAACGCATCCACTTCAACCACTTTAGATGAAGAAAAAAATTACAAAACAAAATTTGATGAAGCTGATTATGAACAACCACCAAAATTGAAAGAAATGAAAAAGCTTTATGATAAAGGTTATGAACTTATGAGACAACTTGGTTATAGTGGAAAAGGATGTGGTACTAGAGAACAAGCTATGTGTGTCCCTATAGAGCCTAAAAAATGAGAAACTAGTGGTCTTGGTTATTGTCCCTTGAAAGAAACAAGAAAGCATTCACTTAATATCAAAACTCTTACAAAAGATTATTCCAAGCCAACTTTAACATTAGTGCATCCTAAACTGATAGAAACTAGTGGTCTTGGTTATTTTCCTTTGAAAGAAGCAAAGAAATATTCACTTAACATCAATGTCATCCTGTAAAAAACTAATTATTGGAGTTCATTATATTTTACACCTTCTGTTCAAGGAGAGAACAAAATATCAAAATCTAAAGAGTATTGTATAAGTATGACACATTGTAATAAGAAAGAGATATATTTGTCACAAAATAAACAAACATATATTCTACTATTTATCAAGAGCGTATCTTGTTGAGACTCCTCCAAGAACATGAAAGAAATTTTACTAAAAGATTTTATTTTGTGCATATCATAGAGTTCATGATCATTCTATAAATGAATGTAAGACTTTGAGTAATCAAATTTAACATCTTAATGATTTTGGTGCTCTTCCTTGTGTTGATGCACCTAGTACCTGTAATTGATACTGATTTTCATGTTTTTCATCAATCATCTTGGCTCACCCTTTTCTTTCACTAAGTGGGGGAAAGGCAGTTAGGTAGCCTTGTCTTGGTATGGCACTTGTCATTATTTCTTTGGGCTAGTTGACTTCCTGCCATATATATTTAAGATAAATCTTGGGATGTGGATGACATGCCTTAAGTTGGCTCACATGTGACATACTAAGTAATCTTCAATTGTTGCATTTTGGGGGAAACCCCTTATCAATGATGTAGTTTCATTCGGGAACATACGACTTGGCATAGGGCTTTCCAAATAAGCTCTAATTTCTTCTACTTTTTTTAGAAATTTCTCACAACAATGGTATTAGAAACCACTTTAACGTGGGGGCATACATTGACACTCATGTTTCATTGTACGATTTTATTTATTCTTGATTTGTGCCCTTTTCTTGGTGGTGTCATTGGGTTTGGTTCCCTCTAAGAGAATGATATTTCTTTTATTGGTCCCATCTTGGAGACATTAGGCACGTTGTTCCCTAAGAAGAGACCTTGCATGAACTAAGAAAAATCCCTTTGAACATACCTTAAACTATTTTGTATTTATAATAACTTTTATATGGCCACCTTGCATAACACACTTTGCTTGCTTGTGGAGCCATCTTGTTTGTTCATGAGTTTCAAGCATATGAATTTTTTCTTGCCTCATGAATGCTACTATTCGTGTTGTGTGGTTCCTTATCAAATTTATTAGGAGGTATATAGTTTTGGTATGGTTAGTATGACAAGAAGCCTAAATGTCGGCATGACTTTCTCATTGTATGGTGAGAAGACAATAAAGATACATGACTTTCTCACTAAGCCACCCTTTTTGGATACTCACCCAATGGATAGACTGAATTTTCATTGCCTTAGAGTTAGTGTGTGTTTTGGATAAACAGCTTAAATCTTATCCACATTGTGTTGGAAAAATATTTGAGGCTTGATCCACCTATTTTTATTTGGTTTTTACTTTGTTTTGTTTTTCTCTTTTCTTTATTTAGGTCTTTGACATTGTATGTTTGTGTATCTTGATGTTGCATATCACACACCTAATGTGTGTCCCTTTGTACTTATGTTGGTTTGACGTAGGATCTTGGATCCTAGGGCTTGACCAGCCCCTTGATCTTTTTCATCCTATACCATCGACATTGGTTCACTTGAACCCCTCTTGATGTGAATTTGTCTACTTTAGTGTGATTTTGAAGCAAGTTCCTCCTCTCATTGAAGTGGGGGCTAAATTTTTAGTGTAGAAAAAAGTAACCCTTTTTCACACTTTATTTCAGAATACTTAATAGTCAACTAAGCCTAACATTTCCTTGATTTAGTGTTTTAATGTGTTTTACACATTCACATTAAGTTTAGGGCCCTTTTTAACTTAGTAGATGTAATTTTTGCTTAATTTAGTGTTGTAAAGTGTATTTATTTACACCTTCACACTAAGTTTCAAGCCCTCTTGCATTTATGACCTTCAAATAATCATTAATATTCCCTTAAGATCCTTTATTATGCATCCCAATGCTTATTTCAACTAAAATCTTGACAAAATCAATAAATGCATTCAATATTCTAACGTCGTGACATTCTCTCACCTCAAAAATCTAGGGTGGGACTCATACACCACCTTCGAAATATGATTCCCCCTAGGTGGGACCCATATGCGACCTTGGGCACATGAGTCACATTTGGGGCATATTTAGGGTTTTGAGCGAGAAATTAGAGTTTTCAATTCAAATTTTGTGAATATTGGAATTTGGGATCTAATAAATAGTAAATTAGATGGAATTCCTATATAGCTAAGGTTTCAAATCATTATTTCACCGAAGCAATCCTATGAAGCATTCCTATAGAAAATTTTATGGTCAAGAGCATTCAAGAGCATTTCAAGAGCATTCAAAGGGAAGATTTGAAGAAGATTATTGTAGCAATCAAGATCCATTATCATGTCAAGGGCTTGATGTATCCTACATGTGGTTTTGAGCTAATTTTGTGATATATTGTTCAAGATCAATTCAAGTAATCAAAGGCATTATCTTTCATCAAGAATCATGATCAATACCTACATCAATTGAGGCCACTTCAAGCTTATTTACAAATCAACAAAGATTTCAAACAAGGTTCTATTATTTCATCTTATGTTTCATGTGTCATTTCATTCATGCTTCATTTCTCATTAAGGTTTTATTACCAAAATGAGGTTTAACCAATGTAAACCCCCATTCCCTAATAAAACAACACTTTTTATCTCTCTTTGTGTGATTATAGGTTCATAGGTTGAAGAAAAACTAGATTTGAAGCCTTCAAAAGTACCAAAATGACAAAGTCACAAAAGTTGCAAAAGTTTTCATAAAAATTTGTCAAGGCTCATGGAAATTTAGATTTAGAGCAAGATATCCAACCTATTTACATGAAACTAGTGGGGGAATGCTTATCTAATCCATCTTCAGAGGCTCACAATATTTCACTTCATAATTCTTCTCCTGGGACAATTCACGACAATACAAGACAGCTTGCAATAGTCTGGGTGTATGAGTCCCAATACATCCATTTTATCAGTTTTCAAAAGATTCAAATTAGTCACTAAGAGATTCCTCTTCCTTCCTTGTAACCCTATATTAGGACAAAATCACACAATCTGGCATATGAGTCCCAATACACCTCAAAAGCAATAATTTTCAGGGTTTTCAGGCATTGCTTAGTCATCTTCATTTCTCTAGGTACTTCTCTATTTTAGTCTATTTACCAATCTGATTACATGCTTTCAAATTCCATTTTCTAGGTAATATATATAGATTTTCATATTGAATTCATCTCTTTCTTTCTAAGCATTTGCTTAGTGGTGCACCCCTTCATTAATCAAACCTGAGGAAACCCTCCTAGTAGTCCTTTCCTCAATTGAGTCATTTGGTTGAGAGATCTCTAGGGTTTCCTAATGAACTAAGAGTGAAATAGGTCCCCTAGTTCCATCTCCCAAAAGGTGGAAGCCTATTTCCTTGTGTTCATATACATTAAAGAAATGTTGGATATTATGCATGTTTTGGTGACGTTCAAATATGACTTTGTTTGAGGGAGATTCATAATAAAGACATATCAAAATAGTTTAATATTCCTTTTTGGATAACATGATGTAAATGGTAGATAAAATAAAGGGTAAATAAGCTTCAAGTTTGTGATTTTGACATAGATTACATGAAAGAGAAAAATAATATAGCTAATGATGTATTTTTTTTAATTCTAACTCTATACTCCATTGCTATTATTTCTACTAATTTTTAATCTAATATTACAATATAATTTATTAAAAAATTATTTACTACTAATCTCCTTCATGAGATAGTGAATGTTAATAAGTATACATTAATAGATGGTCTTATCCTCTACAAGTCAAAATATTCTTAATTTTATAGTTTAGGATGAAGGAGGAGAATTTAAGATCATTCCATAATACACCAATAGCAAGGAATCTGTGATATTAAAAATATCTAGATATATGAGGGAGAGGATATCATGGAAGGAATTAAAGAATGATGTGTTTAAGCACATTTGATAGTGCATATCCTACCAGAAAACCAAAGCATGTTTTTTATAGTAGAATTCTATAGCTATTGTCTAATAAAAAATAGAAATTGTAAACCATATATATGAGCTTAATTACATGATTTTATAATGAGTTAAATATTGCATTTATGTTTTTAAGGATATTCTAAGTATCTACAATTATTTTTTATTCTTTTGAAATTTAGAGCTATTCCAATGAAAATTTTACTCTTAAAAGTGTTTGGGCTACATGCATTACCTAAACTTTGGTTAGTGATAGAGAGTATATTTTTCAATTATTTTTTGGTATAAATTATTTCAATTTCCTGGTACACAAGTAACCGGCTACCATGAGTTATCATCCTCAAATTAATGGGAAAATAGAGCTGAAAATAAGTGATTTGATGAGTTCGCAAGGAAATATCATTAAGTTAATCAAACAATGTGAGTGAAATGGTTGTAACCACATGTCTATGATTATAACTTAAGTTATGGTATTAGATGAATATAATGTATTATTTTTTGATCTTATAGTAAAATATAATATAGTTTTAGCAATTAGTGACATGATAAAGCATATCCAAGACATTATATGGTAAGTCCAACATTATTTTTAGAAGGCCCAAAATTAGTAACAATTATAAGAAAAGGACAATTGCATAGGTTTTGATATTATTATGATATATGATATATTTCATCAAAAGAGTAGAGATGAAAATATTAAACTTGATTTATATGGATATTACAATATCATGAGGATAATTGATTATGTTGCATATGAGTTGTACATACTAGAGAACAATAGGATACATAGTATTTTCTATGTATTATGTCTCAAAAGGGAACTTGGAGAATATTCTCCATGTTTAGTGTATTTTCAACCTTTAGATGATTAGGGAAAGAGTTGTAGTACTTTAGGGTATGTGTAGGATCATGATGGGCCAAAAAGTGGCAATATGATGGGTATGTGGTTGAAGACTATTTTTTACACAAAATTGATGAAATGAAAAAGGTTTTAAAGGATATTGTAGCTTTCCTAATATAAATTATGCTTTAATTTGAATTTAATAAGTAGGTATTATTCATTTCTATTTGAATTCTGACTAAAGTCATGATTGATAAATTTGATTGAAAAACATCTATAACTTTTCAAATGGTATCACACTTTTCAATCAAAACATGCATCACATTCTATGGTTCTATACTATAGGATTAAAAAAAATTGAATTTAATGAAGTGTTGAGCAAGTTAAAGTGGTTAGACATCTGAGAGTTTTTATATTTTTTAAAAGTTGTAATAAAAAATTCATAATTAATTATTTATTTGAAAAAACTTACAAAAATATGCATCACATCAAAGACATGAGTCCTCTACTTATATCTAAAATCTTATAAAAAAGTATTATCATTTTTGTGAAAGTTAGGAGTAGTTAGATAGACACCTACTTCTTATTTTTTTCCACTGAGAATTCCAAGTACCTCTTTGCATTGAAATTTCAAATTTTCATAAATAGATTTTTTTTAAAACAAACCTAGTAGTTTAGAAACTAAAAAAATTCAATTTACTGGGTCCTATTCTTATAATTTTGAAGATAATATAGTTAACTTATTCAAATTTTACGTCAATTTCCTACCTACGATTTTTCTAAAATTTTTTGCCACTTAAAGTCACATTTTGCCATAGTGATCACACTTTTATACCTTTAATTAATTTTCATTTCATATTTACATATATTATCTAGTTTGGTGAGGTTCTATGCAAAAATTTTATGGTAAGAAAAATACTTTTCACTATATAATCTGCCTCTCTCTCATGAGCCCTTAGTGATATAAAATTATTTAATATCTAATTTAAGTATTCTATAGAAATTTCTACAAACATTTCAAGTCAAATTTCAATAAAATTAGTCATTT
This sequence comes from Sequoia sempervirens, assembly GCA_007258455.2. Taxonomy (NCBI): domain Eukaryota; kingdom Viridiplantae; phylum Streptophyta; class Pinopsida; order Cupressales; family Cupressaceae; genus Sequoia; species Sequoia sempervirens. The sequence goes on along the minus strand of VDFB02338351.1, from coordinate 60,020 downwards.
CAAGCATAATAGTGCAATGCTATTTTCTAATTAAAATTGTTGTGTAACTTGGATTGAAGAATATCTCAACTTTATTTTGATTGGAATCATTTTCATGTTTTAGATATTTTTATGTTTGATATAAAAATATAGTTTGGGACATTACATTAATATATTTCTTAAGATATAAACATTGACAAATAAGAAGGTTGAAGCTAATTATTGGGTGTGTTGCAATTAAATGATAACAATCTAATTTATTTTTACCATTTGGGTATAGCATAGATGTCATTAATGTTTGGAAAAGAAGCTAAAATTGCACAATATAATTAGTACATATACAATCTGAAACAAAAAAGGTATAATATATAGAAAAAACATTACATAATATTTACTCTTAGAAAATTCTTTTGCAAAAGTATCCAACACAACAAAAAATTTCATGTCATTGTGAATACATTATTTTCTAATATAACAATGAATCTTCCTCTTACTCCACTCTTAAGAATGTAGATATAAATAGGCATCTAGAAATTAATTTTACAAATTACATATAATAATGTAAAAGACAAACATGAGTGCATTAACACATGATCTAAAATAGAAATTACCTAAATAAAACCCATGGTTTTTTATACTCATTTTTTTTAAAAACCATTCCATCATGTTCAAAGTTTGATTCAATCAAAACTATTGATTCTACCAAGACTAAAATAGAAAATTTAGAATAATTATGTGATAGTTAAGTCTAATGTTTTCCCATCCTTAATCTTTGTTAAACATATTGCATATTACGTGTTAGAGTTTCTAATCCTAAGCTAGAATATTCAATTATTTATATGTACCATACACCTAACCAATATCTCTTTCATAGTGTAACCTCAATTCCCCCTATAACCACAAAATACTAATTAATTTTGGGGGGATCTATTTCTACACCCAAAATTTGGAATTTTGAATAGCAATTCAATTTTGTGGGAAAATTTAATGTTGGTACCTGAATTACAAATGATATGAGAAAAAAATAAAGTAGAGATGTGTTGGGGAAGGAGCAACAACAATAGTAGAAGATGAAGAACATAGTTGGAGAAGAGGATATGGTGCAAAAATAGTAGCTACAAGCACGCAGATGACAACTCCACAAGAGAGTTCATATATAGTAACCAATTTTTTAATTAGTTAGTAACCCCTTTTTGTAAAATTTAATTTCTAAATAAATATAAAACATGTTTTATTTATTTTTATGAGTCATTTTCTTACTCCTTTGGTCTAAATTATCTAATTGAAGGACACCAAAAGAAAAGATGCAAAATCCTTAAGTTTAAAAGTTGTAGTGTTGATAGAAAAAGTATTCTCTATAATACCAGTAGCTAATTATGTGAAGAAGGTTTGGGAAATACTCCAAAATAGTTTCAAGGTGATTGATAAGGTTAGGATATTTAAACTATTGATGATTATGAGAGATTTTTTACCTTTTCAAATGATGGAGATTTAATTTTAGAAACCCATACAATAGTTTCTATTTTAACAAATTAGTTGAGGGTAAATGGTGAAACTATTGAAGGGAAAAGAATTGTTGAAAAATCCTTATGTGCTGTAGAAAAATAGCCCTTTGACATTTTCATGGTCTTTTAGGTCTTTCTTCACAATGCTTGGTCCATTTTACTCTGGTTTAATGTTGTAATGTGGCTTAAAAATTTAGATTAGGTCCTTAAAATTCAAATTATGACATCTTGTGAAGGTGTTGTGAAGTGTTGTAAAAAATTTCTACACTTTTATAGACTCTATTCATTACAATTCACCTAAAAATCACCTTTTCATTACTTATCAAGTCCTATTTTGAAGTGTTGTAAAGTCTTGTAACAAGATTTCACACTTTTATAGACTTGATTTCACTATTTACACCTTTATTATGCTTTATTTGACCCCTTTATGCACTCATAAGGCTTAATTAAGTTTGTTTTTGAATGCAAACCTAACAAATAACATTAAATGTGACTTAATTCTTGACACCCACTTACAAGTCCAAGGTGGGACCCATTCGCCATGGGTGGCGAATGAGTCCCTCTTGGCTCCAAATTCAAAATATTTCAAGTTTTCTTTTGGGTTTTTATTCAAAATTACCTTATGTCAACCTGTGATGTGGTATTATTGGGTTACTAAGACACAAGTGTGTATAAATGTGTGTTTTTCTCCTTATTTTACATCTCCTAATCTCCTAATCCCCTAATCTCCTAATCTCCTTATTCATTCAAGCAATATTTTCATTCACTAAACATTCAATTAGCATTTGAGCACTTTGCATCATTAAGTCAAGCATCAATCAAGTATCTTGGAGCAACCATTGATATATCATTAGATTTTTTCAACAAGGTTGGTGAGTTTACGACATTCACATGTTGTTCATTCATCTTTCCTTTTTCATTTCATTCCATTTCTTCATTAAGGATTTGATTACCAAAGTGGGATTTGACCAAGGAAAATCCCTATAACCCAACCCTTAACAATTTTTCCCCTTTTGCATGTGTGTTTGTAGAATTTTGTGTGTAGATTTATCAAGTATTTAGGTGTTGAAAGGTGATCAAGAAGTAAACAAAGTGTTTCAAGTCAAATCAAAACTATTTCAAGCTTGGAGACAACCTACACTCTATTTTCTATAGATTTGACTCTGTCAACCCAACAAGAGGACAACCTCAAATATGGTGCTACAAAATTGGTCTCTGATTTCATAAAATTTTGGGAGAGGACTGATTCGCCATTAGTGGTGAATGAGTCCCACCTTAAGGCTGAAAATCTAGATTTTGTTAGATTCTGGATCCCGACACTCAGAAACTTATTTTTAGAAGTTTTCATCAGAAGCAAGACTGATTCGCCATCACTGGTGAATGAGTCCCACTAATGACTTTTAGTAATCTCTATCATCATTCAAGACACTTCATATTCTTCATTCTCTGTCCAGGTGCACTCTGATTCAACCTTCTTCATTTCTATTTTGTATTTGTTCATGTTTAGTTCATGATTGCATATCACATTGTGTTTTCAAACATTGCATATTCCTTAGATTTTGCATTCATAATCAGTCAAATGGTTCATTTAATTGCACTTAGATCATTTCATTTAGCCTTAATAACATCATACACATATTAATTTGAGTGAACCACATCGATTTTTCATGATGTTTATCTCTCTCCTTTGAGATGGAACATCCTAAGAGTGCAAGAGTATCCTATAAGCCAAACACCCAAAAATCTATGGTTCACCTTAGAATTTTTCCCTAAAAAATTGACCCAATATTCATTTCTATAGAAGAGGTTAAAAACCTCTCAAAGATGATAGTGGGTGAGTTGATGGGTTCTCTACAAACTCATGGGAAATTATTGAATTGGTATGGATCTTATTCCTAAGAGAAACCATTCAAAGCTCAAGCCAATGTAAGAGGAAGGGGGAGAGGAAGAACTAAATCCAAAAGAAACTCTAGAGGTAGAGGTAGAAGCAATTGTGGAAGGTGAAATTTAGGAGTAGATAGCTCCAAAAGAAAAAAACAATCAAGAGGTAGCAAGAAGTTCACACCCCATTTGTAAAACTAAGTTCACACCCCATCTGTAAAACTAAGAAAAATATTACTAGTTGAAATTAGAGGTATAGAAGAGCAATATGTAGTGTTATTATTGCCATAATTATGGTAATTATGCAAGTTAATACTAGAAAAAGTAGCATAAAAAGTAAAAAAAAAGTACAATGTGTCTAACAAGAAGGAGCTTGAAGCTAATCAATCGAAACATTCATCATTTGAAACATTGGTGAGAAGAATAGTGCTAAAGTACTTGGATAATGAATGTAACAATGACATGAGTGGATATATATATATATATTTTGCATTTTCATTCATAAGAATGTCAAGTATGAGATAAAAATGGGGAAAAATGAAACAATTTTTGGTATTGATCAAAGGGCCTACTCTAATCCACACCAAGAATGGTGAATAAAAAAATAAAAATAAAATATTATGCCCTACTTGGGTAAAACATAATCTCTTGAGTGTTGGATTGTTGGTCCAAATAGGCTACACAATGTTAATAGAGAAAAATAGTGTATCTTATTTGACAAGAATGATAGAAAGAATGGGGTACCAACACTCTAAATGAGAAGGAATCAAAATTTTCCTCTAAGAATAGAAGCTATTTTATCAACCTAGTTTGTAGTTGCTCCTCCCATGCATGAGAAGTGCATAGTAGTACAATAGCAAGTAGTCTTCAAGATGACCATTAAAGACCCCTTTAGGCTTTGGCATCTACGGTATGCACATTTGAGTTATTCAAGACTTAACCTTTTGTATAAGAAGAACATGGGGATCACCAACCATAGTAGAGTCGAATAGAAAATGCCAATCTTGTAGTTTAAGAAAATAACATAGACTGCCAGTTCAATCAAGTAACTCTAGATTCCCAAGAGCACCATTGGAGATGGTAAATATAAATTTGCGTAGTCCTATGCAAACTCTCACAATAGGCAAAAATCAATATTTTATGACCTTCATTGATGACTACAGTTGGAAAATATGGATCTACTTCTTGAAGCATAACTTTGAAGCCTTTGAAAAGTTTAAAGTGTTTAAAGCCACAACTAAGAAGGATGGTGGATACTTTATTAAGGTCCTCAGATCAAATAGAAGGGGGTAGTATACTTCCAAAAAAATTATGATTTCTTTTTTGGGTATGAAAGCATTAGGAGTGACCACAACCAATTACACTCCCTAGAAAAATAAAGTAGCAAAGAGAAATAATTGAACCATTGTTGAGATGGAAAGAAGCATGTTGAAGGGCAAGAGAATATGTATTGAATATTAGGGTGAAGATATTGCAACAATATATTTATTAAATAAATCTCCCACAACTATACATGATAAGATTCTATAGGAACCATGAAGAAAATACAAAAGCAGTATGGAGCATCTTAGAGCTTTTGGATGCTTTTCATATAGATTTGTGCCATAAGAAAAGCGACACAAATTGGATGACAAAGGAGAAAAACGTATCTTTGTAGGCTATAGTGAAGAATCTAAGACAGAAATTTAATGTCGTGGCTGAATTTGAAATGTGATGGAAAAAACAAAATGAAGTATAGAAATGTTGAAGAACGAATAGAAGCAGCAACAAAAGAGGAAAAACAAAGCAGTAGAAGGAGGAGGACAAAATAGGAGGGAAAAAAGGGAAGAAATGGAGCTAACACCAATAGCTACATGCACGTAAATAAAGCTCCCAAAGAGAGTATATAAAGTAGAACAATTTTGTAATCAGTTAGTAACCCCTTTTTATAAAAAATAATTTTGAGATATATATAAAATATGTTTTCTCTGTTTTCATGAGTCTTGATCTTCTTCCATTGATCTCCGTTGTTGTTTGGTTTGGATTTTAATTCCAACACTAAACTGATACCTCTCTGCTCTAATTTGGTATAGTGCATACATGAATTCAAGCTCGGGTACAGAAAAGTATCTTGCACATGTTTCACTTACCTTTGCAATCAGCCTGGCTGTTGAATTGTATCCTTCTGCTTGGACAATCAAACTTCGCATGAACCTTCTTACAGCAGTCTACTCTATAAGCTTTTAAAGTTAGCATGGGCATGCTTTCTGTTTATAGATTTGGAATAACACTGCTTAAACACCTAGCCCGTTCTTTGTCATTTCAAGTCATCACAGCAAAATAATAAACAACGTATGGGCTGTTTAAACTTCACTGCCTGTAATGGTATTAATGATTGCAGACAGAATTGGGTTACTGGATTGGATATTATGTGCAAGGATGGTGTATGACTCTCTACTTAGGCTGGTTTGTTTTTTCTTCTGATATTTGGTATTTCAACCAGTAAATCTATATCATATTATTCTATTGTTCTCAGAGGTCTGATCCAATGAATTGAATACAGCGTGGTGGGAGGAGTGGTGATAGTGGTGGGATTCTATGGTGTTCTGTGAGGCAGAGTGAAGGACATAAATTAGTCCATTGGTGCATTCTAGGAACAGCTCCCCTCTAGTCAATGGGATAATGATAAGAACAGACGTGAAAATATAGAAATGGGTGGAGTGGCACTTCCAGTCAGTGCTTCTCTCAACATCAAAAATAACAACCCATAGAACTGATAAAAGAATGGCGTTTCCAGTTGATTGTTAGTTGATGTAGAATATGGGTAGTGGGTTGAGAGTAGTGGAGAAAATGATTTCCTAATTTATCTAAAAAGACACCTACTTAAAATTGAGAAAATCTAATAAGTTGGTGGAACAAGCTTTTAGCACCACCATCAATACATCCACTAGAAAATAAGAAAATCTTCTAAATTGGAGTAAATTTTCAATTATTAGAAATTGAGAAAATCTCATAAGTTGGTGGAATAATTTTTTACAACCACCATCAATACATCCATTAAAATTTGAGAAAATATTCTAAATAGATAGAGTGAATTTTCAACTCTTATGAGAAAATGAAAAAATCTCATAAATTGATAGAATAAATTTTTAACACCACCATCAATACATCCACTAAAAATTAAGAACTTAAAAATGAGAGATCCTATTTTGAAAGAGAAAATTCCAATTTATCCCATAGTATTTTAATCAGCATACTGCATTCCATTAAAATAAAATGCCAAGTCTTTTCCATAATATCTCATCAGAATTATGCTTTCTAATTTTATTCCAAATTTTAATAAATTTAAATTAAAATGAAGAAATAAAAAGTAAGATTGCTGTAAGAAAGTATGTATATTTTTTAATGGTTAGAAATTACATTGGTGAAAGAAGGGAAATAAGAAAATGATACATAAATTATTTTAACTTGGTTTTTATGTTTAAAAAGTCTATATCTATATGGTTGTGCTTACAGCAAATGGCCCCTTGTCATTTCATGGCCTTTAAGTCTTGTTTCACGTGTTGGAACTATGTTGCTTTGATTTTATGTTGTAACACATACTTTAGCTGATGCTTATTTAGGTATTAAAACTCAAAGAAATACATCTTGTGAAGGTGTTGTGAAGTGTTGTAAGAAATTTCTACATTCTTCTAGACTCTATTTAATGCAATTTACTTAAAAATCACCTTTTTACTCATCAACAAGTCCTATTGTGAAGTGTTATAAAGTCTTGTAACAAGATTTCATGCTCTTCTAGGCATATTTTCACTATTTACACCTTTCTCATGCTTTATTTTGTCTCTTTATGCCCCCTTTATTAAGTTGTAATTATGTATTTTTGCATGTTATCCTAACAAACTACATTAAATACAACTTATTTCCCGCTGACATTTTTCAGTTCTAGAGGGACCGGCCCACTATGCGTGGTGGTACGTGAGTTCCCCTTTGGCCCTAAATTCAAAAATATTTCAAATTTCCTTTCTCGATTTTATTCAAAATCACTTGACGCCAACTCCTGGATGAGCCATGAATGGACACTCATAATTAGAATTGTATAAATAAGTGTTTTTCAATTTATTTTTACATCTTCCATAATCTCCTACAATCTCCTCACTCATTCAAGCATTTTATCTCATATCTCAAGCATTCAAGCACTCTACATCAACAATTCAAGTACTATTCAAGCACTTTGAAGCAGCCTTTGACATTACTTCATACTTGCATAATCAAGGGTTAGGTAAGTTGATAGCACTTGCATGTTATTAGTTTATCTCTTTCTCTTTAATGATAGGAGGCTAATGAATCAATCACTGATTCATGCTCTAGGTCTTGTTTGGAAGACCTCTAAGGTGTCTCACTTCACCACTTCAACCTATAGGATCTTCTAGTACTTAGGATCCCCTGGTCTAACTTTGCCAACCCCAACTACCAACACAAATCTTGCGACCAAGTCAAGACTTGGTGCAATCTTGCAACCCTAACCTTAGCCCTTAATTCACCCTAAAGGCTACGAACCTCCAAATTATTGAATTTAACTTTGCAGGGGTGTGGAGGTGCTTCAAAAGACTTCAATCCATCCTACTATGGTTCTTGAAAGTGTACCTGACTCCATTTCTTGGTCGCTTTCACCAAACCCTCATTTAGGTCTTAAGAAGGCTACTAGCCCTAGGAGCCCCAATTAGGCCTCCTTCTCCAAGAAAATAGGTTAGTTCTCCAAATCTTTCCAAAGAACCCCCTATCTTTCTTTGAGATTCCTAATTCATACGAACACCTCACAAAGATTTTTGGGGTCTTTGGTCTTAACTGTCCGTACAAAGCCTTAACTTGAAAATGGGCTATACTAGGGTTTTTAAGCCCTTTTCTGGTTTCTCTCAAACTGTCAAGTCTTTTCCCGACCAGATGAATTCATGGAGTTTCCTCCTGATTACCAGGTCTTGGCAAGACTCACTCTTGCCTTCCCCAAAAGGAAATTTGTCAAGAATTAGTCACCCCTGCAAATTATGTGCTCTGCACTTAAGTCTCCCTAGCCGGGCACTTCCCTGGCTCGCCTAGGGCAAGACTTCCACAGCAACTCCTATGCTCTCCAAGACCCTAAACTCTACAATATGTACACCCATGGAGTCTAGTCACTGTTCCCAAAGGACCGTACAATTTGTACGGTGGGAAAGTGAGCTAACACTCCATTTTCTCAAAACTGTCTGGTTCAGACCAGCAACAGTAAGAAAGCAAAACTATTTACAACAATGCTTGAAATTGAATTAGAAACCTATCTAAATGCCACACAAAGCTTGAAGAATAGCTACTCTACATCTTATACAATCTACAGTGCCATGTTCAATTCATTAGAGCAGCACTTCCAACAAAAAAACAGAAAATTCACACACAATCACCACTGTTTTCTTGAATTCAAAACTTCAACAATATCACAATGCTTCCCACCCTTCTCCCATGTCGAGGTCAACCCTAAATAGGGTCTCAAAAACAGCTATCCTCTCCTTGGCTCTACTTGGCCGCTTGAAACTCCAATTAGGCATTCTTTGCAAAAATTGAAAAGAAACTCCTAAAAACCTAAAAGGTCAAAACCTCATTTGTGCACAAGCCTTAAGCTTAACCAATGGTCAACATGACCTTCATCAGATGATCATCACCCAATCAAAAATGCCATTAAGGCTTATATCCAAATAAACTAAGTTTTATTGCCTAGCTGTCCTAGACAAGACTCATCCTAGACAACTCCATGATAACCCCTTTGGGTGTTCTCGCACCATTCTCCCACCAAACACTAATGATTGTGGGAGAGATCATAGATAAATCAATACATTCATTTTGAACTGAGCTTCATCCACCCATGTAGCCTTAGATTCTGGTTTGTCCTTCCATTTGATGAGATGTTCCATGTATTCCTTATGCCGGGTAGACTTCTTCACCCTTGATTCCAAGATATTCTCTGCTTGCAACTTGTCTTTAGGAGGTAAGGCTATGTTAATCACATCCTTCAAGACATCCACACTTTTCTGATCCAAGTCAGTGACTGGTCCTTTATACCTGATCAAATCAGCCACATTAAACACTAGTGAGATATTTAAGTCTGCAGGAAGCTCCACCTTGTAGGCATTCTTTCCATATTTTGCTAACACCTGACATGGTCCCACTCTCTTCATTTGCAACTTGGTTGATGTTCCTTTCTGCAACCTAGATTTTTTGAGATGGACCATGACATAGTCACCTACTGCAAATTGGAGATCTTTTCTAGACATATCCACCTTAGCTTTCAACTTGTGAGTAGCCTATGTGATTGTCTTTTTCACTTGCTCCTGAATCTCCTTCATGGTCTGAGTGAAATCCTCTGCATGGCCACTCCTATGCTCCATAGCTCCTAAATCTCTAAGTTCACACACACCTCTTGGGTGCATTCCATACACTATTTCAAAAGGACTTCTACCTATGGTCTGGTTCACACTGTCATTGTAAGCATATTTAGCTTGTGATATGACCATGTCCCATGTTTGTCCATACTCCTTGGTGAGGCACCTTAGAAGGTTCCTTAACACTCTATTAACCACCTTAGTTTGTCCATCGGTCTGAGGATGGTAGGCTAATCCAAAAGACAAATTAGTACCTAATTTGCTCCATAGAGTCTTCCAAAAATGACTCATGAACTTCACATCCCTATCTGAGACAATGCTCAATGGTAATCCATGGATCCTCACAATCTCTTTGAAGAAAAGATGAGCAATATAGCTAGCATCATGGGTGGTCTTGCAAGGAATAAAATGACTCATTTTGCTAAACCTATCTACCACCACATAGACACTATCAAACCCTGTCTTAGTTTTAGGGAGTCCTACCACAAAGTCCATGCTAATACATTCCCATGGTCTATTGGGAATGGGTAGAGGTTGATACAAACCTGCATTGCTAGTTCCCCCCTAGGCTTTCACACAAACTACACACTATTCCACATACCTTTTGACATCCCTTGGCAATTTGGGCCAATAATAGAACCTCTGCACTAGTTCCATTGTCTTGTTGATACCAAAATGACCACTAAGACTACCATTGTGCTTCTCTTGGATGAGATTCTCTCTCATTGAACCTTTTGGAACACATAACTGATTCCCTTTGAACAAAAGTCCACTTTGCAATGTATACACTGAGAATTGACTATGAAAGTGATTCTCAAAATTAGAACATACCTTATATTCCTTCGAGAAGTCTTCATCTTCTCCATAGAGATCCTTGAAACTTTCTATCCCAATGCTCTTTATTTGTATCTCTTGCACTGTCAGCAACCTCCTACTTAATGCATCTGCCACCTCGTTAAACTATCCCTTCTTGTGCTTAAAGGTAAATGTGAAGGCTTGGAGGTATTCCATCCATTTCAAATGTATATTGCTCAACTTCTCTTATGTGTTGATGTAGATAAGTGCCTGATTATCAGTAAACACTACAAAATATTTAGGTAGGAGATAATGCCTCCACTTTCTAAGTGACTGTACTAAAGCATATAGTTCCAAGTCATAAGTAGAATAATTTTTTTTAGCTTCATTGAGCTTTTCACTAAAGAAAGCTATAGGCCTTCCTTCTTGGCTTAGCACTCCTCCTACTGCAATTCCACTGGCATCACATTCCATAATGAATAACTTATCAAAACTAGGTAACAAAAGGATGGGTTTGGAGTTGCTACTTCTTGTTTTAGTTTCTCAAAACCCTTCTACACTTCAGAGTCCATTTGAACTTAGTTTTAGGACACCTTTATTGTATCAAAAAATGCTTGGTGCACACTTATGCCACTAAAGTTCATATAAACTTCCTATAAGCCCAGGCCTAACCGCGAAAACTTCTTACCTCTATCGATGGTTGGTGTAGGCCAATTTAAGGATAGCTTCCACCTTCTTGGGTCCATCTTCAAATGATCCTTGGGATACTACAAACCCCAAATACACAAGCTCTTGTTTGAAGAACTCACACTTTTCTAGGTTGATGGCTAACCTCTCCTCACCGCAGCCTTTTAAGAACCAACTCCACATGCTTTAGATGTTCTTCTGTTGTCTTGCTAAAATAGGTATATCATCAAGATACCACCACAAAATAACCATTGAGAAATCCTTTGGCACTTCATTCATGAGGCCTCTCATAGATGTGCTAGAAGCATTAGAGGCAAAATGGCATAACTCTCCACTCATATATAACTTACATCAATTGTCTTAAAGGGCACGTCTTCCACTCATCTCCCTCTTTGATTCTAATCTGGTGGTATCCACTCTTGAGATCCAACTTGGTGAAATACTAAGCTCCTCCAAGACAATCCATCAAATCCTCAATCCTAGGAATAGGGAACCTATATCTGATTGTAATTCTATTTATAGCCCGATCATTACACTTAACTCCACTTACCACCTTTTCTTGATTTTGCTAAGACCCAGCTGATGCTTGCACCGCAGTTGATGCTCTTCCTAATCAATCCTTGATCTAACAACTCCTGCACTTGTCTAGCTGCCTCTAGATTTTGATCCAGTGTGAGCTTATAAGTTGCTTTATTTGGAAATGAAGCTCCTGGTATGAAGTCAATTTGATGGCTAATGGCTCTCTTTGGAGGTAAGGTTGCTGGTGATCCATCACTAACTATATCTTTGAATTGTTCAAGCAACTTTTGGACTACTCCTGGTATGATTGTTTCTTAGTCTTATCTTCCTCCTTGGGTTGCACCATGACCACATATCCTTCCCCTCCTTGTTGTAGAGTGTTGATAAACTCCTTGCCACTACTTAACAAGACACTAGGGGTATTTGACTGTCCTTCTTCCTCATCTAACAGTGACTGCAGTTTGAATGTTTTTCCATCCTTCTTGAATGAGATAGTGTTCTCCTTTCCATCATAGATGGCTCCTCTGTCATACTGCCATGGTCTGCCCAATAGAAGATGGCATGCATCCATGGGCAACACATCACAAATCAACTTGTCCTTATACCCTCCAATGGATAATTCCACCATTTTCTATTCATTTACAAGAACACTCTACCCTTTATTCAACCATGTCACCTTGTAAGGGTTAGTGTGGGGTACTTTCTCCAACTTCAACTTCCTCACTGCCTCCTCAGAGATTATGTTATCAGTAGACCTAGAATTCACTATAACCTTGCACACCTTTCCAAGTATTTTGCATCTTGCCTTGAATAAGGCTCTCCTCTGCTTTGGCTCTTCTTTGATTGGTTGTCTGATTAGAACCCTGCTAAACATCAAATTCTCCCCCATTTCTAACTCAATGTGACTAACCTCGGTGACTTGACACTCATAGTATATTATTGAGCATATGCTACTCTCTTTTTTGTATTTGAGGAAGATTATTTCTCCGAGCACCTATAAGCTAGATGACCTACTTGACCACAGTTGTAACACTTCATACTAGAAAAGTATGAGTTACTTCTGCCTACTCCTCTCCCTCTATTCAAACCTCCTTGAGGTCCTCTACCTCTTCCATAACCTCCTCTAGAAGTTGTTTCACCTCCATGCTCTGTGAGTTTAGACTCTCCCTGATTTCTTTGTTCAGTTCCTCTACCTTGGTATCCACCTCTATGTCCTCTTTGATCTCTGCCTTTTCCTCTGCTCTTAGAAGCCTGATCTTGTTTCCTCTTACTCCTCTCTTCAATCTTTATAGCCAATTGATAGCATTGGTGCACTATTTTGGGACTTAGAAGAGTCATCTCTTCTTGAATGTTCCACTTCAAGCCATTAAGATACCTAGCCACCTTAAGACTTTCATCCTCAGTTACATTAGACCTCATGCAAAGTTTTTGAAACTCTTCAATATAAGAGTTCACATCTTCGTCTCTTTGTCTCAAGCTCTGTCTTTTCTTATGCAACTGAATCTCATAATCATCTAGCATGTATGCTTCTTTCACTTTGGAAACCATTCCCTTCCAAGTAGAAATAGGCTTCTTGCCTTCCTTTTCTCTCTCTGTCTGAATGAACTTCCACCATGTCAAGGCAGTACCTCTTAATCTTGATTTGGCCACCTTTACCTTCTGTGCTTCAGAGACTCCATCACACTCAAAATGGTTTTCCATTCCCTCTATCCAATCCATGACTAGATCAACTTCCATTTTCCCACTAAATAGTGGTATGCCTTCAAGTGCTTTTCCACTCAAAGCCTTCAATGCCTTCAAGAAAGGCTCTTCTTGCAAAATAGGGTCAGGTTCAGGGATCTTGTCTTCCTCTGCAACCTCTTCTTTCTTTGGTACCCTTCCTTCTAATTGCACATTACTCATTGCTTGCTCAAGTTGGGCTATTCTTTCCCTCAATAGCCTATTGTCTTCCTCTTGTTCTTCGACCTTCTTGGCCAGTTCTGCATTTGTCACCATGTCTGTAGAACCACTAGACTCAATCTCTGACATATATGATTTTATCCCAAATCTTTTGATGCTCTCATACCAATCTGATAGGGAGGTTGGATGAAATAATCACAGTTTCATACTCTAAATCTTGTTGGAAGACTTCTATGGTGTCTCTCTCCACCACTTCAACCTATAGGACCTTTCTTTACTTAGGATCCCCTCGCTTTGCCTTGCCAACCCCAACTACCAACATAAATCTTCCTACCAAATCCACTTTGGTACAAACTTGCAACTCTACACTTAGCCCTTAATCCACCCTAAAGGCTACAAAACCTCCAAATTTTAAATTTAACTTTGTAGGGGTGTGGAGGTGCTTCTCACATCATCAATCCATCCCATTAAAGGTATTAGGGGTCCACCTAAGTCCATCTGCAAGTCACTTTCATCAAACCCTATTTTAGGCCTAAAAAGGCTACTAGCCCTAGGAGCCCCAATTAGGCCTCCTTCCCCGAGAAAATAGGTATGTTCTCAAATATTCCCAAAGAACATCCCAATCTTTTCTTGGGATTCCTGGTTTAGTTTCCCACCTCTCAAATATTTTTGAGGTCTTAAGTCTCAACTGTCCGTACAACACCCTAACTTGATAATGGGCAGAATTAGGTCTTTTTAGCCTTTCTTGGCTTCTTTCCAAACTGTTAAACGTTTCTTACATCAATTGATTTGATGGAGCTTCCTTCTTCATACTATATCCAGGCAAGACACTTACCTACCCTCTCCACCCTGTGATTTGTCAGGAAATAGACACCCCTGCAAATCAAGTGCTCTGCACTTTCTGTCTTCCCTAGCCGGACTCTTCCTGGCTCGCCTAGGGCAGGACTTTCACAGCAACTCCCATGCTCTCTAAGACCCTAAACTATACAATATGTACAACCATGGAGTCTAGTCACTGTTCCCAAAGGGCCATACAATTTGTACGGTGGGAAAGTGAACTAACACTCCATTTTCTCACAACTGCCTGGTTCATACCAGCAACAGTATGGAAACCAAATTATTTACAAATTATGCCTAAAACTACACAAAGGAGCTATTTAATGCTACAAAAAGCTTGAAGAAACACTACTCTACATCCTACATAGATTTTAGTGCTATGATCAATCCATCAAGCAACACTACAATGCAAAAATCAGGAAATTCTCACAAAAACATAGTTGTTTCTTCTTCAATTCAAAACTTCAACAATTTCAAATGCTTCCAACCCTACTCCAATGTCGAGGCATTCCATAAATAGGGCCTCCAATTCAGTTATCACTCCCTTGGGCTCTTCTTGGCCGTATGAAACTCTAATTGAGCATTATTTGCAAAAAATGAAAAGCAATTCCTAAAATCCTAAAAAAAACAAAACCTTACTTGGCAAAAGCCTTAGGCCTAACTATTGGTCAACATGACCTTCATCAGATGATCAACACCTAATCAAAAATGCCATTAAGGCTTACATCCAAATGAACTAAATTTGCTTGCTTAGTTGTCCTAGACAAGACTGTCCTAGGCAACCTGTGAGATAACCTATGGGTGCTCTTGCACCAATTTACTAGCCCATCAATTGTTCCATAGAATTCCTCATCTATCTAACCATTGAGGAAGGTTGAATTCACATCCATTTAACATACATTCCACTTGTATTGTGTAGGAATTTCCAAGATAATCTTGTTGGTATTAATTTTGGCAACTAGAACATGGTTTTTGAATAATCCACTCTAGATGTTTGTGCAAATCCCTTGGAAACTAATATTTCCTTATGCCATGTCATAGAACCAGCAGCATGATATTTTACCTTATAAATACATTTGACACAAATCAACTATTTATCTTTTAAAAGCTATACTAATTCCCATGAATTATTTTTTTCAATTTCTTTCATCTCCCCATTCATAACATCAATCCATACTTTCTTTGTGATTGCTTCTTCATACATAGAGGGTTCAAGTTGAGTTTGATGAAGTAAAACAAAATTAACATCTTGGTTCATATTACTACTTTTCACTTAAGCTTCTTACCTTTCATGAAAGACTTGGACTTGATTCTATACTTGAGCTAGCACTTGAATTTGTATTGTTAGAACTTGGTGGAATTGAACTTGGAGAACATGAGCACGAGATAATATTGGAGCATGAATGATGTAGGAGCATCCAGTGGTGTGAGGGAAATCCTACATCACCCAAAAAAAGGAAAGATTTTAATTTTCAGTTGGTTTTTTCTTAGATGTTTTTGCATTTCTAGATACCCCTTTAGCTATTAATATATTTGAAGCCAAATTTGAGGCCCTTAGAGGCACCAGATGGGCCCAAAAATTTGTGAAAAGCCCAAAATATTGGCCATAGGCCCTACTTAACACCACATCTTCTTTTCGAGAGCTTTCTGAAAAGGTATTATAATTGAAAATTCGACGATCAAATTAAAAGTTATGGCTTCTAGAAGTTGGTGCATTTTTAGAAATGTGCTAATTTTCGAATGTGAATTCAAATGTGAATTTTCAATTTGTAATTTGGGTGCCAAACCGCCAAAACTCAAATTTAAATGTTGTTTTTGCTCCAAATTAGAAAGGAGCTCTATTTATGGGTGAGATTTTTAATTTTTGATAGCTTTTTGGGGAAAAGAGTTCACATGCTACGAAAAGGGATTTTCTGTAGTTTCTGTAATTTATGTAACTTGTGGGCAAATACCAGCTTTATAGATTTGGATCCTTTGTATGTAAGAGATTTTAATATTGAATAATAAAAGTTTTACCAGCGATTATTTTGGTGTCTGGCCTTTCTCCCCACCAAGTGAAAATTGCAGAGTGGGTTTTCGAGCGTGTGGACAAATCATCGACAGATGCAAATTTTGCACCAGCATGTAAAGGGTTTTGGGGCCTGAGAGACCAAGATCCTCCAAGATAGCCTAGGTGTGGTGGTGCCGTAGCTGGCAAAAATGATGGTAAGAGACCCATTTGTTACCAGGCCTCTGCAGCCTAAAGACAAATTGATGCATTGCAGGAACAAATGAAGAGGGCTAGACCTGGAAGGAGAGGAGAAAGCAAAGATGAAGAAGAGGTGGAAGATATAGACATAGAAGAGGAAGAAGAAGCTATTGATGAAGATCAAATGTGGCTAATTAGGGCCATTTTGAAGATCAAAAAAAGACCTAGAATAGAAGTCTTGGAATATTCGTGGTTTGAATCGAAGAGTTGATTGACCTGACTGTAACGAAAGCTAGAAGAGCATTTTGAGTATGAAGAAGTGAGGGACCTAAATCAGCGGTTTGCAAAATGAAGTTTAAAGGGCCATGCTATTTGGTGAGTGAGGTCCAAATGGAGAAAAATCAGCAAAACAAAATCAGCAGCTTGGGATCACAGGAGAAACCAAAGAAGCAGGTTCAAATAATGACTACAGTTAGGATCTCACCAAGAAATTGCAAGGCTGAAGCAAGGGAGTAGATCTTGATGAAAGAAGAGAATATTTTCAGCAAGATGATCATTAAAGAGCCAAATATGAGAAGGTATCCCAAATATCTGGCTGAAGCACCGGCATCAAGAGGATGTGTTTGAACAAATGACCACCATTGAGGATGCGTTCCAATTTTCTCTGAAAGTTGAGGAGAAGTTGAACAAAAGATTTGAAAGCAAGCAAAAAGGATGAGGAGGTCAAAGCGGAAGGAGTAGTGGAAGATCTTCTAGAAGCCGAAATGAGGATGAAAGGAAAAATGAAGATGTGGGTACCAGTCGAAGCTAAAAGAATGATAACTTCTACCACCCTCGTGATCAAAATAGTGGTGATCAAAGAGGTAGAGGATGAGGAAGATCTGGGCCAGGACCTAGAAGAGGTGGTTTCAGAGGAACTTGTTTCCATTATGGTGAAGAAGGGCATCGAGCCTATAAATGTCCACAACACCAAGGAAGGACAAACAGAAGGCCAAAAGGTCATGGAAGGGTTGCACATGCAGATGAGGAGGCTCAATCCGAGCATTCTGATGATGCAGAAAGGGGAGAACCCCTAGTGGTTAGAAGAGTCCTAGTGACTGAAGAGAAGGAACCAAAACAGAGGAAGAATCTATTTCGCACAAGGTGCAAGTGTGAAGACAAATCTTGTGATGTTATTATTGACAGTGGGAGCACCGATAATCTGATGTTAAAAGAGATGGTTATGAAGTTGAAGCTAAAAAGGGAAAGGCATCCACATCCATATCGGATTGCCTGGTTGCAGAAAGACCACAAAGTTCTAGTCAATGAGCAGTGCTTGGTGAAGTTCAAGATCAGAAACTATCGTGATGAGGTACTTGTTGGTATGTGGCGACTGATCATGCTATACTATATAGCCCATGGTAAATTGTACACCCTGACATGTATCCTACTTTTTTGCATTGTCATAGAAAAATGAAAAAATCAATGAAAAAGGAAAAATCCGATTTGTAGAACCCAAATCTAGAAGTCAGAATGTTGCGTCTGATGGTGTTACAGATGAAAAACATGATTATTCACAAAATTGTAAGAGATTTTGCATTGATAATAAAAGTATTGATGGTCATGGAAGCCATGATGTAGCCTGGGACAGTGAACCACACAATCTCCGTTATAATTCTATTCTATGTACTAGTTTCTCCTCGCTTATTAATAAATTATATTTAATTGTTAGATATCTACCTTCTAACCCCACAAGTGGTATCGAGTGGCTGTAGTTTCTGATTATCATCTCAGAGGAAGGTCTCACTTGCTTGAGTGGGGAGTCTCACCCATTGAGTGGGAGAATAAAGACGAGGGGTATGCTGAGAAGTTTAATGGGAAGAACTATCAGTTATGGAAGATGCAGATGGAGGACTATCTCTATCAGAAGGATTTATGGTAGCCATTGGAAGGGAAAACTAAGAAACCCGCAGCAATGTCTGATGAGGACTAGGAGATTTTGGATAGAAAGGCTCTTGGTAGTATTCGTTTATGCCTAGCACTAACAATGGCATTCAATATTACAAAATCAAAGACAACTCAAGAGTTGATGGAAACCTTGGCGAAGTTATATGAAAAGCCTTCCACTTTAAATAAGGTATTTCTTATGAAGCGTTTATTTAATATGAAAATGGTAGAAGGTGGGTCAGTTATAGATCATTTAAATGAGTTTAATACGGTCACCAGTCAATTAACTTCTGTAAAAGTAAACTTTGATGAAGAAGTTAGGGCTCTTTTGATTTTGTATTCTTTTCCTAAAAGTTGGAATAGCTTGGTAATGGCTATTAGCAATTCTATTTTTGGTTCGAATACATTGAAATTTGATGATGTTGTTGATGTTCTTTTGAGCGAAGAATTCCATAGGAAAAGCTCAGGTGGAACATCCACATTAGGCAGTGTTTTGAATGCAGAAAGCAAGGGCAAAACAAAGGAGAGAGGAAATTTTTTTGGAAATCGTGGGAAGTCACGAGGAAAATCAAAGGACAAAAGGTCCCAATCTAGAGACAAGAGGGATTGTTGGTACTGTGGTAAGCCGAGTCATTTGAAGAAAGATTGTTGGTCTTAGAAAAATAAAGGAGGTAAAAAGGAAGGAAGTAAAGAGGCAAATGTGGTAAATAATAAATCTGATGAGGATGCTTTGATTCTTTCCCTTGATAATGCTGATGATTCTTGGGTGTTAGATTCAAGGGCTTCATTTCATGCTACCCCCCATAGAAGTTATTTTCTTGATTATGTTTAAGGGGATTTTAGGTTAGTTTATTTAGGAGATAACGAACCCAGTCAGATTGTTAGAAAATGAAGAATCAATATTAAGTTGCAGAATGGGAATCATTGGCTACTACGTGAGGTAAGGCATGTTCCAAAGTTAAGCAGAAATTTAATTTTAGCAGGGCAACTAGATGATGAAGGTTGTGTTGTTACATTTAGTGATAAAAATTAGTTGCAAGGGTGCCTTAGTGGTAGCAAAAGGTGAAAGTAGACAATTTTACATTCCTTTTGTACAGTTACATTGTTCCTTCTACTTAATTGTTATGGAAAAGGTCATCGTTCAAGAACAAGCTAATTCAAGGTGTAGAAGTGATCATACAGCTTGTTGTGGACTCTAAACTGCTAATCAGTGGGCATAATAGACTTGGGGCATATGAGTGCAAAAGGAAAGTACTTCATTGAAATAATGTTTTACCAGGTCTAAAATGTGTTAATATGGATTTCTGTGAAAGTTGTGTGTATGAAAAACAAAAGAGAGTAAGTTTTCTCAAGGATGCGAAGCAAAAGAAAGATGAGAAATTGGAGCTCGTGCATACAGATGTATGGGGACCAGCTCAGGTATCTTCTCTCGGTGGCTCTCTGTATTATGTTACATTCATTGATGATGCAACTAGGAAGGTATGGATTTATTTCCTTAAGCATAAATCTGATGTATTTAAAACTTTTTAAAAATGGAGAAGCTTGGTTGAGAATGAGATGAGTAAAAAGCTAAAATGTCTCAGATCTGATAATGGTGGTGAGTATTACAGCAAAGAGTTTGAAGATTATTGTTCCTCTAATGGTATTCATAGACAAAAAATGGTTCCAAGGACTCCACAAGAAAATGGAATGGCTGAGCGCATGAATAGAACAATGGAGCGTGCACGAACTATGAGATTGCATGTTGGGCTACCTTTAAAAATGTGGGTAGAGACTGTAAACATTGTTGTTTATTTAATTAATAGAGGTCCCTCTAATCCTTTGGGTTGTGGTATTTCAGAGGAAGCATGGAAAGGTAAGAAGGTGAGTTATTCTTTTCTCAAAACCTTCGGTTGTGAAGCATTTGCACATATAGATTCTGAAAATAGAACCAAGCTTAATGCAAAATCAAAGAAATGTGTATTTGTTGGATATGGCATTAATGAATTTGGTTATAGGCTTTGAGATTTTGAAAATCAAAAAATTGTGAGAAGTATGGATGTCATATTCAATGAGAAAGTGTTGTACAAAGATCTGTTGTTGCAGCATGAGAAGAAAGAAAATGATTATGCAGTGTTGGATGATATTCAAAATAATGATATTTCAATGGTTCCTCATGTTGGGCAACAACAACAACAACAAATACCACAAACTCCTGTTAGATGATCTTCAAGGATAAGTAGACCTCTAGAAAGATTCTCTCCCTCTTTGTATACTATTTTGCTAACCGATGCTGGTGAACCAGAATATTATGATGAAGCTATGCAAGTGGATACCAAGGTTCAGTGGGAGCATGGAATGGAAGAAAAAATGGACTCCTTGCTAAAAAACCAGACTTAGGAATTATGCAAGTTGTCTGCAGGTAAAAAGGATTTACTAAACAAATGGGTTTATAGGCTGAAAGAGGAGGATGAAGGTAAGAAAATATTTAAATCTAGATTAGTTGTAAAGGGATTTGCACAAAAAAATGGTATTGATTTTGATGAGATTTTTTCTCTAGTTGTTAAAATGACTTCTATTCGTATTGTTTTAAGTATTGTGGCTACTGAAGATTTGCATTTAGAATAGCTTGATGTTAAAAAAACCTTTCTCCATGGTGATTTGGAAGAGGAAATATATATGGACTAGCCACAAGGATTTGAGGTCAATGGTAAGGAGAAACTAGTGTGCAGATTGAAGAAAAGTTTATATGGCTTGAAGCAAGCACCTCGGCAATGGTACTTGAAATTTGATAGTTTTATGGTTGAGCAAGGATACAACAGGTGTAATTCTGACCATTGTGTTTATTTTAAGAGGTTGGATAATGACAACTACATTATTTTGTGTTTATATGTTGATGACATGCTTGTAGTTGGGTCTAACATGGATCACATACATGAGCTAAAACAACAATTAGCAAAATATTTTGCTATGAAGGATTTGGGGGCAGCAAAACAAATCCTTAGTATGAAAATTTGTAGAGATAGGAAAAACAGAAAATTGCTTTTATCATAGATTAATTATGTTGAAAAGGTGTTGCAAAGATTTCATATGGAGAATGCAAAAGTTGCCAGCACACCTTTGCCCAGTCATGTTAAATTGACTAAGGATACGTGTCCAAAGACACAAGAGGAAGAAAAAATTTCTAAGGTACCATATGCTTCAACTATAGGCAATTTAATGTATGCCATGGTATGCACAAGACTGGATATTCCACATGTTGTAGGAGTTGTTAGCAGGTATTTGAGTCATCCCAGAGTTGAGCATTGGAATGCGGTAAAATAGATTCTCAAGTACTTGAGAGGTACATCCAATAATTGTTTATGTTTTGGGGGCTCTAATACTGATTTAAAAGGCTATGTTGACTCAAATTTGGCAAGGGATATAGATACCAGGTGGAGTACCACAGGTTATGTATTTATAGTTGGTGGGACAGTAGTGAGTTGGATTTCTCGATTGTAGAAGGTGGTTGCTTTATCCACCACAAAGGTAGAGTATGTTGTTGCAATAGAGGTGGAAAAGAAGATGATATGGCTCTAACTTTTTATGGATGAGTTGGGAAAACAACAGGTTATAAATTACTTATTTACAAATAGCCAGAGTGTTATACATCTTGCAAAGAATTCTACCTTGCATTCTAAAACAAAACACATATAGTTGAGATATCATTTCATTCGGTCAGTGTTGGAGGATGGACAAGTCAAGCTGGACAAGATACATACAGATGTCAATCTAGTGGATATGTTTATGAAGGTGGTGACAAGGGAGAAGTTGAGCTCCTCTTCAGCTTCAATTGGCCTTCAAGGTTGAATTGAAGTATAACAAAGTAGCAGGGTTCTAGGTACTTATTTCTAGTTGAAGCTATAATTGCAGCAGTGTCGTCCAGGATCAGTCTCCAAGTGGGAGATTGTTGGTATGTGGTGACTGATCATGCTATATTGTATAGCCCATGGTATACTATACACCCCAACACGTATCCTTTCCAGGGTCCAGGGCCAGGCTAGGCCCTAGGTGGGGGTTCGAGGGCGGAAGCTCCCGAGAAAAAATTTTCTCCTACTTTTTTGCGTTGTCACAGAAAAATAGAAAAATCAACAAAAAAGCAAAAATCCAATTTTGTAGAACCCAAAATCTAGAAGCTTCTAAGCTTGTTAAAAATGGGTTTAGATGGGTGTTACAGTATGATGAAAAATGTGATTATTTGCAAGATTGTAATAGGTTTTTGCACTAGATAATAAAAGTATTGGATGGCTACGGTTTGGTGGATGTAGCCCAAATTGGGTGAACCACGTTAAATTCTCTATGTTATAATTTATTCTGTGTGTTTTAGTTTCTTTGTTTATTACTTAAATTTGTATTTAATTGTTAGATATCTGCCTTTCTAACCCTAACAGTACTCTGTGATATCATCCCCATGGATGCATGTCACATGTTGTTGGGGAGGTCATGGCAATTCGATAGACGTGTTGTACATGATGGCCATGAAAATATTTATTCCTTGATGAAGGATGGAGCCCGCCATAATTTTAAACCCCTAAAGAAGGATGAAGAAAAGGTATGCAATAGTGCTAAAAAAAAATTTGTCGATGGAAGGAAATTTTTAGAAGGCATGAAGCATGAGTGTATTTGTTATGCATTGATTACTAGAGTGGATAAGGAAGATAGTGAGAAGGTTCCAGTAAAAGTTTTTGGACTATTGGATGAATTTCAGGAGATTATTTTTTATAACATACCTGAGGGTTTACCACCAATGAGGAAGATCAGTCATCAGATTGACTTGATTCCTAGAGCCAGTTTGTCAAATAAGGCAGCTCACAGAATGACTCCTGCAGAAAATGAGGAGTTGAACAGATAGGTTCAAGAGTTGTTGAGAAAGGGTTTGATTTGAGAGAGTCTAAGCCCATGTGCAATACCTATAGTACTAGCACCGAAGAAGAATGGGGAATGGAGGATGTGTACAGACTCTCGAGCCATAAATAAGATAACAATCAAGTATGAATTTCCCCTACCAAGGATGGATGACCTAATAGACTGTTTGAGTGGAGCACAGTACTTCATGAAGATTGATTTGAAAAGCGGATATCACCAGATCCTGATTCGAGAGGGTGATGAATGGAAGACTTCCTTCAAGACCAAGGAGGGCATGTATGAGTGGTTAGTCATGCCCTTTGGGCTAACCAATGCACCGAGCACATTCATGCAGCTCATGAATGAGGTATTGAAAGAGTTTCTAGGGATTTTGTTATAGTGTACTTAGATGATATTTTAATATTAGTAAGTCCTTGGGTGAGCATTTGATGCATATTCGTAGAGTCTTTGAAAAGTTGAGAGAAGAGAAATTGTTGATTAATCTGAAGAAGTGTAGTTTTTTGAAGGAGTTAGTGTACTTGGGGTTTGTTGTCTCAATAGAAGGTCTCAAGATGGACCCAGAGAAGGTGAAGGCTATTCTGAATGGCCTACCCCAAAGAGTGCTACTGAGGTGAGATCTTTCCATGGTTTGGCCAATTTTACAGAAAGTTCATTAAAAACTTCAATAGTATTTGTGCACCCCTAACTGAAACAATGAGAGGGGATAGAAAAGAGTTCAAGTGGAGCACTGGAGCAGCAAAGAGTTTTGATCTGTTGAAGCAGAAGGTGACAGAGCAACTAGTTTTAGCCCTCCCAGATTTCAATAAGTTGTTTCAGGTAGATTGTGATGCTAGTGGTTGTGCCATTGGAGCAGTGATGAGTCAAGAAGGTAAGCCTAGTGCCTATTTCAGTGAAAAGTTAAATGATGCAAAAAGAAAGTACTCTAAATATGATCAGGAATTTTATTCAATAGTTCAAGCATTAAAGAAATGGAGACATTATCTATTGCTGAAGAAATTTGTTTTGTATACTGATCATCAAGCATTACAATACCTGATTAGTCAGGGAAAATTAAATCAAAGGCATATGAAATAGGTATAATTTTTTCAAAGTTATACCTTTGTTTTAAAACATAGGAGTGGTAAGTCGAATAGGGTTGCAAATGCCTTAAGTAGGAGACAAACATTGTTGATAGAGATGCATATTGAAGTGGTTGGGTTCAATGAACTCAAGACATTGTACCCTGAAGATCCTGATTTCACAGAGGCTTGGAAAGCTTGCAAGGAGCCTGTTACAGTTGACAGGATGAAGTGGCTGGATTTCATAATCCAGGATGGCATGTTGTTTAAGGGAAGCCAATTGTGTATTCTGAGGAGTTCCATGAGGGAGAACCTGATAAAGGAGAAGCACAGTGGAGGAATGGCAGGACATTTTGGTTAGGATAAGACCATTTTCATTATCAGTGAGCATTATTATTAGCCTCAGTTATCACAAGATGTGAAAAATTTTGTGCAGAGTTGCAGGGTATGTCAAATGGCTAAAGGAGTGAGCTAGAATACTGGGTTGTATCAGCCCTTACTTGTACCAGAGAGGTCATGGGAGGATATAAGTATGGACTTTGTTCTTGCTTTACCAAGGACACAAAGAGGGAATAATTCAGTATTTGTGGTAGTTGACAGGTTTTCAAAAATGGCACATTTCATCCCATGCCAGAAGACCCATAATGCAGTCCATATTGTTGACTTGTTCTTCAGAGAGGTGGTGATGCTACATGGTTTTCCAAAGAGTATAATCTCATATCGTGACACAAAATTTGTTGGGCACTTTTGGAGGACCTTGTGGAAGAAGTTGAAAAGTTGAAGTTCAGTTCTACACACCATCCACAAACTAATGGATAGACTGAGGTTGTGAATAGAAGTTTGGGTAACCTACTTAGATGCTTGGTAGGAGATAGACCCAAGGGATGGGACTTGATCTCACCCCAGGAAGAATTTTCTTACAACAATTCTATCAATATAAGCACTAGTAGATCACCATTCTAGATTGTGTGTGGAGGCAGTCCCAAGACCGTTCCAGAATTGAAAAAGGTGGACCAATAGAAGAAGACAAGTGTTGAAGCCGAAGAATTTGTAGAGAACATCAAGAATATACATGAGAAGGTAAGAGAACATATTAACAAGATGAATATGCAGTATAAGACTAAGGCGGATTAGAAGAGGAGGTATAAGGAGTTTCAAATTGGTGATGAAGTAATGGTCCACTTGAGAAAAGAAAGGTTTTCAGTGAGAACCTATAACAAATTGAAGATGAAGAAGTTCGGTCCTTGTAAAATTTTGAAGAGACATGATTCAGGGAATGCATATGAGGTAGAGTTGTCGGATGGAGTCAACATTTTCCTCGTGTTTAATATTTCAGATTTGACAGAGTATCATGAAGGTGGTGCAGAGGAAGTGCCAACAATGGAACAATGTGGCATTTCAACACCTACTTCAGAAAAGGAGGAGATTGAAGAAATCCTAGATAGCCGTGTTGGAAGGAGTACTAGAAACAGGAAGTATGAAGAATATCTGGTGAAGTGGAGAGGAAGGCATGTGGAAGATTCATCTTGGCTGTCTAAGGTAGAGGTTGATCTTTTGGGTTTTCCTCAACCATCTGAGACGTGACGGGGTCACTTATCAAATTACCCTGGGTGTCTGATGTAGAAGCATCTAGTGGTGTGAGGGCAATCCTACATCAACCAAAAAAAAGAAAGATTTTAATTTTCAATTGGTTGTTTCTTAGTTGTTTTTGCATTTTTGGATACCCATTTAGCTATTAAAATATTTGAAGCCAAATTTGAGTCCCTTAGAGGCCCCGAATGGTCCCGAAAATTTGCAAAAAGCCCAAAGCATTGGGCCAAATCATCTTTTCGAGAGCTTTCTAAAAAGGTATTATCATTGAAAATTTAATGGTCGGATTAAAAGTTATGGCTTCCGGAAGTTGGTGCATTTTTAGAAATGTGCTAATTTTCAAATGTGAATTCAAATGTGAATTTCAATTTGTAATTTGGGTGCCAAACTGCCAAAACTCAAATTTGAATGTTGTTTTGGCTCCAAATTGGAAAGGAGCTCTATTTATGGGCGAGATTTTTGATTTTTTGTAGCTTTTTGGGGAAAAGAGTTTGCATGCTACGAAAGGGGATTTTCTATAGTTTCTGTAATTTTTCTGTAATTTATGTAACTTGTATGTATTACAGAGCTTGAGGATTTGGGATCCTCTGCATGTAAGATTTCCATTATTGAATAATAATAAAGTTTTCTACTTGTGCGCATTATTTTTGTGTCTCGAGTTTACTCCCTCATCAATGAACTTCCATTTGAGATTGTAAGGAGAGGAGGAACATAGCCATATATTTCCATAATTATTGGTGTTTTTAACTGTACACATCCTTACCATTACCACACTTCCCCTTTATCATAGCCCATTTCCTAACTTATAATTTATCTCTTTATGATAAGATTATAAAATATGTACCCTTTAGTTGCATTATACTATCCTATAAAGATAAAAAGTTGAGATTTTACATCTAACTTCTTTTGCATCTATATTTGAATATGTACATATGTTAGACAACCAAAGACATGGATATGAGCTAAAATAGGATCCTAACCAAGTGGGTGACCCCCTTAGGTCTTATAGAGCTTTAAGTGTGGAGGATGATAGTTTAATATCTATCTCTTGTTTGTTGGCCAACTTCCTGAGGGCTTTAATCATAATATTTGGCTAGTCTTTAGAAGTCTTCAGGAAATTAGTTGGAGTATTTAAATAGTCTGCTAGGGATAGACTATTTAAATTTACATATCTTATGAGTCCTTTGAGTCCAGTAGCTAATTATGGGTAGAGTTAAAGAAATACTGACATAAGGGTTATTTTCTATCATATATTTTGAAATTGGTTTTGGGTATTTGTCAGTATTTGTTCAACTTCTTTTAGTATTTGTAAGGTATTTTTCCAATTCTTCGTTACAACTAAAAATTTATAAACTGATGAAGTGCATTTGCAAATATGGATGGAAGAATTTCATTATTCAATAATTATCCTTGAAATAAGTTGGCTAGAGGTCTCTCGAGTTTGAAGAAAAAATGGAAGGCTAAGGATACAAATAAGTCTTCCACTCCCATTATTGATTCCTTTTCAATATAAAATATGGAAATAAGTGATAATACTACCCCTATTAGAGATAGTAGTGCAAAGACCCCTTTGTTTAATGCTTAATATTTGAGAGATGAAAGGATGTGGATGGGTCCATAGAATGATGAGATGTTAAATAAATTGAGAAGGAAAGAGAACAAATCCAAAGGGAATATGATCTTAAGGAAAATTTATCTTTCTAGACTAACCCTCACAATACTAGTTTCTCTAAGAATATGTAGCATCGTAAATTGTCACCCTTAACAATTTCACACTATATTTTGATCCCCCCTAAGTGTGTGGATCTAATTGTACAACTAGTGTGGACTAAATTATGCATTCCATGGCCCATTTGGATATTTATCAAGAAAACCCATGTGGAAAAACAAAGCAAGCACTTAATATTTTTCTCTTGACACTTTACACTTTACAAAATAAGAGTAGGACTAAGTCACCCTAGGTGACTTATTCACCCTATTCTACCTCTAAAATTGAATATTTCAGAGTGGGAATTTTATTATTTTAATTTCAATTGTCCAATGTAAACTATTGGGATTTAATTTTTGTTAAATTAGAATAATTACATATAAATACCTAGTCATTTCGCCATTTGAAAACTAAGTAGAAATTATTGGAGAAATTATGCTCAAGAGCATTATCAAGCAAGTCAAGAGCAACATTTTAGAGATTTATTGCAGCAATTCAATATCAAAGCATCATTTCAAAGTGTATGTGAGTTTTTTCATATGGAAGAGTGCAGAAATATGGGGGGCCAAAAAGTGGCCAACCATCTTCATTTTTTTAAAAAAATCATAACGTGCTCGCGCTATAACACGAGCGTGTTATAGCCTCTATAAAAAAAGAAACTTTTAATTCATTCTTAGTTCTATATTTTTCTGCTAACCTGTGGCTTGTAAACCCTCAAGAGCACGCTTGCATTATTGGAGAGCTATTTCTTCACCAAATTGTTATTGAATCTATGCTAAAATGTCACCACGATATCAAGGAGGTCAAAGGAGTAAGTTTTGTTTTTTTGTGTGAATTTGTTTCTAAATAGGTAGATTTTCAATGTTTTTTTATGTAAATTTATTTGATTTACAATAATTGAAATGCACCTCCTTCTCCTCAAAATCCTCCTTTACCTCAACCCGAAATACCTGTTGAAGAACAACCCCAACAAACACCTCCAAAAATTTGTCAATATGCTCTAGGAATTTAAGAAAATTTAATGGGGCAAATTGAAAACAACAAAAGAAAAATTGAGGATATAATTGCAAGGTTGAAAGATCCTATAAGCTCAACCTTGCATAGAACCACACTTGCTCAATCACTTGAATCAATTTCATCAAATGTAGATTCAATTAGAAAGCAAATGACTAGTTGGTCAGATAAGAGAAGAGAGTATAGACAATTGTATATTGATAAATTATCCTATAAACAAGTGAAAGATGAAAAAATTACAAAATTTGACTTGTGTTCCCTATTCGCAAACCCTAAAACAAATCAAGTTTACACCCTTCAAGAAAGAGGTTCCCTATCCATTGGTGCAACCACTAAGGGGTAAAGAACCATTTTTTGCAAAGGTGATGGATGGTTTTTGACCATCTTCTGAATGCAACAAAAATGATGTTCCACAATGTTTTTTGAGGAAAATCTATTGTGAGTTTATCCTCAATAAAATCCCAAACTGTTTTGATATGCAAGACTTCTAGGGTAAAGTTGGAGGCTCCACATAGGATAGAGCAGGGGCACATCTTGACCCACAACAGCCAGCAAGACAAGCACTCCCTAGACTAGTATATGAGCATGTGGTTATCCCTTCCATTGTGAAAGAGAGTGTTGAGGTTGAGACACTACAATCAATTAGTTTCGTGACCCAGACCATCATACAACATGTCAATCATGTAGCACAAGGTGAGTAGGGCGAGTCTCTGAGTAGTAGAGTTCCACCTCATATTTTTCAAGCTTTTGGGACACTCTATGGTTATGACCCCATGCATAGTCAAGAAATAGGTGTGTAGGGTACATCTACAACTAATCAAATGGTGATGATAAATGCCCTCCTTAATGAGGCATTCAACCTTGATAGTCAGGTAAATGTTAGCAAGTTCATTGAATTTACTTTATTAAGTTTTGTTTTTGAAATGCAAGATTAACTAAATTATTTTAATGATTATAATGAAATTTTAAGGTCATAGTGTTCATTCAATTTTCAGT
Source organism: Sequoia sempervirens (assembly GCA_007258455.2). Taxonomy (NCBI): domain Eukaryota; kingdom Viridiplantae; phylum Streptophyta; class Pinopsida; order Cupressales; family Cupressaceae; genus Sequoia; species Sequoia sempervirens. Next base: position 30,168 of record VDFB02338351.1, on the reverse strand, counting down.
GGTCCTCCACCTCCTTTTTACACGACATATACTATCGAGGTATGTAACTAGTAAATAATTATAAATATTACATGTGAATAGCATTGCTATATGAATTGTATTTTTATATCCGATTTTGGATGTTGAATAGGTTAATCTTAGAGATTTGACAGCAACACCTCCAAGTGAAGGTGGACATCGAAGCTTCACTCAGGTAATAAAATAAAGAGTTTAACTAATGAATTGTAAAAACTAGATTCTTGTAGTTTATATTCATATCATTGATTACATTGCATTGCACATCTTTCAAACTCAAAGCATTACTTCACATCGCATAACTAATAACTAGATGTTGATAGATGACAAAATTTTAATTACAATATAGTTTTTTACAAAGTCAATAAAAGCAGTTATGCAAGTACTTCACATTGCATAACTAATAACTAGGAGCAACTGTTGATTGCATTTGCTTGTCATGGCATTCCATGAGACCATATTTATTTGAGGCATTTTTTCAAATAATTCACTGCCTTGTCTATGCTATGGATGCTTGGAAAAAATCTATCAAAGCATAATAGTAAGCTATAGCATAGACAAGGCAGTGAACTGTTTGAAAAAATGCCTCAAAGAAATGTGGTCTCATGGTAATTTTTTTGGTCGTTTTTCCAAATGTTCGACATATAGTTGTATGAGTCATAATTTCTAGTTTTGGATAGTTGTGTTCGACAAGGACTACAACTTGGATTTCTTATACTCTATTGAAGTCACGTTTTTTGTAACTTTTCAAAAGATTGTTGTAATTGTGAATTTCCTGAGAAATAAAATATGAAAGATCTTTGCCTGTGGTTTTTTCCTGGTGTAATTTTACTAGGTTTTTCACGTAAATACTATGTTAATATTGTGCTTATTGTTTTTCTCTATTTTTCTACACTATAAATTTTCTTACAGGTTTTTGCGCAGTTAAAGAAAAATTTGAAATGTTGTAGATCTGAAAACTATTTTCTGGATCATGGATGATTCTAGATGTAAGATAGTTGCAGCTCTACATGCATGCTTCGTGCATGGTGATTGGATTAAAATGTGGGTTGATAAATTTCTCTTGTGACCCTATCAAGTTGGTACATGTGTTTAGGTTTGTCTTTGGGTATTTTATGGTAATTTCCTTAGTTTATCCTTTAATTGTCAATCTAGGAGTCATAAACTTATGAAGGGTGTTGCGGCAATCTACCTAAGGGTTGAAACTAATGAACTAAGGGGGGATGGATGCATTTCAAAGCTAAATTAAAACACACTTTTTAATCTAAATTTCAAATCAAAGCAAACTTCTCAATCTACAAATGAATAAAATCCTATCTTTGATCACTATCTTCCTATTTCAATCCAACACACACTCTTGAATCTTTATTTAGATTATTAAAACTAGAATTACACAGTAAACTTCTAATTAGATTTGATTCTGCTATTTCTGCTTCCTGGCAGAAATTGAGACAAGAGGAATGCTAGAAACTATGACAATAATCACAATAACAAGAATTATAATAGAAAGTGTGATAACATAATAAGAATAATTTTGAAATGATGTGTTATCAACAATGAATTCCAATCTCCACGAACCAAATCTTTAATCCTCAAATTATTAACAAATACATTAATGAGTAAAGAAACCAATCTTGGAAACTGTCCTACATTCATTCATGAAGGTACCCCTAATGGATTTAATACCATATCCACCGGTGTTCCATTCTGTAAATAAGGCATATCTTGTCTGGGAAATTTTTTTGAAATAATACCTTTATTACCATGCCTTCCAGCTACTTTATCACCCACTTGTATTTTATGTTTTTGTGAAATATATACATGAACTTTTTCTACACTATCACCAAGATAATCTTCTTCCTCAAACTCTTGGAAGCATCTCACATTGAGAACTCGGCCTTTTACACCTTTAGGGACTCTAAAACAATTTTCTTTTCCAGTAGGTGCCTTAATATCAAATAATTCTTGTAAGAATTTTCCTTCTGGAGTATTTAATAGTGACTCTTCTTCTGCTTCCAATATTAATTTACCTACTAATACATCACCTGTTTCTACCCAAGATCCTATCATTACAAGGCCATTTTCGTCCATATGACGGAGTAAGTAAGCATCTAAATGAGGTATTTTTCTAGTGATTACTTCAGGGCCCTGCTTCGTAATATAAACTCCAATTTCGTATCTTACGATCTGGAAAGAAGTAAAAATGTCTTCATATACTAGACATTCACTAATAAGTATTGCATCTTCAAAATTGTAGCCTTCCCATGGCATATAAGCGACTAAGATGTTTTTTCCCAAAGAAAGTTCTCCCCCTGCTGTAGTTACACTGTATGCTATAATTTGCCCCCTCTTTACATGTTCCCCTTGGCGAACTCGGGGTTTTTGATGCACACAAGTGTCACTATTAGAACATTGATATAGAATCCATTCTGTTTCTATATTCTCTCGAAGAACGGATGAAGTTATAGTTATATTTCCACCATCAATATACTTTATTTTTCCCCCTTGCTTCGTTATAGCTATACTTCCTGAATCTAGAGCTGCTTGACCCTCCAATCCAGTTCCAACAATACACTTCTCAGGTTGAAGAAGTGGAACTGCTTGACGCTGCATATTAGAACCCATTAAAGCACGATTCGCATCATTATGTTCGATAAAAGGAATAAGGCAAACTCCAACAGAAAAATATTGAGAAGGAAAAATACTTCTGAAATGAATTTGGTCCCATGCAAAAAATAAAAATTCTTGCTGAAATCGAGCGGGAGTAAATTGTTCCTCTGGAACTCCTTGATTTAATGCCAGATCACACACTGAAATCAAATCACACACATCAAATTACCACACTGAAACTACAAAAAGATCACCAATTGACGTGGGGAGTGGGCCCTGCCTCCTTGGTTGATTGATGATAGAATGCTAACACACTCTTTTAATTCATCTCAATCATATTTGCATATGATGAATCCAGAATGATTTTGTGAACAACAAGACAATATTGTATTATCATATATCTGAAGTCTTTAGGCTTATACATATTTATAATAAAACAAGCATTGATAGACCTCCATATGGTTTGTTTATGGCCTACGGCCAACAAACCATTTAAGTTCGATAAAACAACAAAACATATGAGTCTGATAAAACTAACAAGTGGTCGTTGGCCAGAAATATAAAATAGTCTTTACAAGTATTATCCTCAAAAATAAGTATGAACAAAAACAACTTGATCACTCCTCGTCTGTGTCCTCAACCATCTCAGCAACTTTTTGATTACTTCCTGCCATTTTAGCCATAGATTAGTTAGCATTTCAACTGACATTGGAACTTTCTTAATCATTTTACTTTCCTATTACATTTCATAAAATACCTATACTTCCTGTGACAAATAATGACAGGATGGTAGAAAAGGTGAAGGAAAAAGAAAAACAAAGGGTAAATTTAGTGGAACACTTGAACCCTCATCATTTCCCCCCCAACTTAAGATCTTGCATGTCCCAGTGCAAGGAAGGGAAAATTACAAACCAAGTTAACCTGGTTAATTTCTAAATGGTACTCAAAATCTCAAAGGACCACTATTGTCACAACTCTTCCATTTGTATCTCATGGTCACTAACAAGCATATACTCATCCTTGGAGGTTGTTACCTGTTCCAATTCTACTTTTAACTTTTGAATTTCATTCCCTTGGAATTGAGAGTTGGAACAAGCTTGATGAAGCTGATCCTGCAACTTTTTATTTTACTCTTGTAATTTCACAATTGAATTCTACAATTCTTTGACTTGTTTGAGGAGAATTTCATTTTCCTCAAACTCTTCTTCAGCTTCAACCTCTGTTTTAATATTTTTTTTCATCTTGGTGTCATCCCTTTTCTCTTCTTGGTCAAGGAATTTTCCCTCATTTCTCTATTCAACATACTCCACTATCATCAAGTTTTCTACACCAAACTATTCAACAAGGGAAAGGGGACTTTCAGACCTACCTTGTTTATCTGCATTAGTAGCAATAGGGCTTATGGATACCATTTTTTCTTTTTCTCCATCTATATCCTCATTAGCTTGCTTGTTATCCAATTTTGTTTCCCCTGTAACACTCAATTTCTTAGACCCTATTTGTATAGTTGATGCATTAATTCCTACTCCCTCATCAACTTCATTAAATTGCTCCTCATTAAATTGATGTATTGGGGAAACATGATTATCATGCTTTTTTTTCTCTCTTGCATCTAGTTCTCCTTCTTCTACATTAATCTAGGAAAACTGGTCTTTACCAATCTGGTGCAGGATTTCTTCAATTTCCACATCAATTTCATTGTTCTAATGTAATGACTCTTTTTCAATTATGTGTTCTATTTCTATATTGGTCTCACCAACCTACCCTTCATCATTATAATGCAATGGAGAGGGACTTTGTGATGCAGATGGAATATGGTCTTGCTTAGCTAGGGGTTCTTTTGCAGGAGACTCACTAATAGAATCTTTAGAGTTTTGAGGAGACATGTTTGCTTTTTGCTTATTTTCCTTTTTCTTTCTTCTTGGTTCAGAGGCAGTTTTCCTTTTTTCCCTCCTATGTTCCCTACTTTATTTTCCTTTTATCTTCAAGACCTTAGAAAAAATCTCAACATCTAAATCTAGGTCATCATTCTTAGGACTTCCCATATGACTACCCACATTGGTAAAGTCTTCTAGTCAACCGATAGGACTAGTGGCAACCTGTTTAATTTTCTTGGTACAGGGAAACTCAAGACCAGATTATTTTGAACATCCTTCAGACAAGGTTTTTTTTCTCCTAACTGCTTTACCAAATGACCCTGATGCTTTAGAAGACTTACCATTGGAAGTTTCAATTTCTTTAATGTTCAAGGACTTCCTAGGTGATTTCCTAGTGGTTCATTTCTTTGAAGGGTTTTCACTAGATTCGTGATTTTCTTTAGGGCCTTCTTTAGGTGTGCTAGGAATTCTCTCTTCCTCATCAGAATCTTCAAAGAAAGATTTACCAGAAGATTATTTAGAGGCATCAGAGCTAGTATGATCATTTAGGTTAACAAATGTATCCCAGTCACCTGGGGGTGTGAGCTTCTTAAGAGCATCAATAACTAACAACTGAATCAAGCCATGATGAGCTAATGATTAATTTTCCCTTTTTGAACAGCTTTACTCATTTTATGTAGAGAGAAATGTAGGAAATAAGGTACATTTACAAGTTGATTCCACCTTAAATGGTTCAACAATCTAAAATGTTGAGCATATACATAAACATACCTTCCCTCACAGGTGACATACTGAATCACAAAGTTGACTACACCATTCCAAATACCTAGCAATGAACCCAATTTAGTTCCTTCTCCTTGCACTATCTCCACTTACTCGCCCCTCCTTAGAAATGTTGTGTGTATGGGATTTAAGTCTGTTACTTTCTTCGGGCCACTGGGAAAATAATTCTCACTAGTTAATGGAAAGTCTGTGATGTCAGACACTATTGCAGTGGTGATAGGAAATTCCAAAAGAAACCTTTTTCCCATTAAAACTCAAAGAAAATTCTTGGGAAAGCCTTTTATCAAAACCTCTCAACTTCTTGAAAAAAACATCCCACTTTGCCTCTTTGAATATTGCACAAATTTCCTTGTTTTCATGAACCCGTAGTTCTTCCAATGAGGTGGGTTCATAACAAGGCCTCTATCCTTCACCATGGTAAATCTTTTCCAGAAAGTGTGACAATAGTTTAATAGGGTGTAACAAAGGATGATTTTAAAAATAATAACAAGAATTTCTCAAAAAATAAGAGTGGTTTATCAAAACAAGGAAAAATAATTTCAAACTTAGTAATCATGATAGGCAGAGATGGATTTACGGTGAAAGATTTGGGCAAGTATGGTGAATCCAATTGAAATTAAGTTGCTATAATGAAGGAGAGTGGCAGATGTCGAGGAAGTGATGGGAAAGATAAAATAATAATGAGATTATCTTACCCCTCCAGCTTAGTGATGGACCATCCATGGGGCATGTCATCATTGGCCACAAGAAATAAATGCATTTAATAAATGTAAAAGAAAAATAAAACTTTCAAAAAGTACGAATACCAATATGAAGTGCAAGTCTTGTCATGGAGTATAGAGCTGAAATGGAAATCGTGAACCATTGTAATAAATCCACGTCATCATGAGAAAAGACAAGCAGAGCAGTGGACATGTGAGAAAAGGACGCATGACCAAAAATAGTGAAAAATGTTGATGGGATGGAAGAGTCGTATTGTTGACAAGGGTGGAGACGTGGAAAGGACAATAGAGCACTGAAGTGGAAACAAGGTTGGCAACGATGATCAATGGAAATGACTAAGGATAAAAACAAAGAGGAAGTTCCTATCTGAAGAATGCTAGTAATGACAAGAGTTGGTGCCAACCATGAAAGTGACGATGGGAGATAGATGGTCCTACCTGAAGAAGAACAAGAACAAATGTCAATCAAACTAGAGTGGAAATGATCAAGAAGGAAGCAAAAAATAATGGCATTCCTATTGCACCATAGAATAGGCAGCAATAGGAATGATGACCTCCACCAAGGTTCCTAGCATAAAGGTGACATGAAACTATTTTTTCTTCTTTTCTCTTTTTTTTTAGTATTTTAATCTCAATGATAGACCTTGAGTAACTTGGTTTTCACCCTATCACCGCCTAGAAGCATCAAGAAACTAGTTTTTACCCCTAAGATTATTTAGCAATTAACGCTCGTCGGAAATTGGTTTTCAAGTGTTAACTGGCCACCAATGCCCTAAGGTTTTCATTGTTGGATCTTTTATTACCATTTTTTTTTATTTTTTTGATAGATATCATTACTTAGAATAAGTGAGAGGAACAAGAGTCAATTCCTCCATCATAGTACAAGAAATTTGTTTTCCTTCAAAAGGGGTTGTTTGTAAAGCTTCAAATGATGCCCATTAACAAGAAGATTCATGCATTTAGAATCCATAGTACACATTCTAACACCATTGTCGTACACAATCTAAATTTCATAAGGATTGAGCCAGTGAGTATGGAACTTCCCTTTAAATTCTTAGAATCAGGAGTCATCACCCAATCCCTGGGTTGGAATGTTCATGACTGAATAAAGCATTCATACCACTACACTCTTTACTTCTGCACCACTTATGCATGAAAAAGGGCCTCCTAAGACATTTAATGTAAAGAATGGATTTGAGAAAGTCTCTCTTTCTATTATTCACTAAGACTCATCCCAAGCTAGAGAGCGATGCAAAGAATCTTCAATTTGAATTCAATTGGCAAGAAAACCTTCTTGCCATAGACAACCTCATATGGTGTCAGTCTCATGATCATCTTCCAAGTTGTGTGATAGGCACAAACTGCTTCATGAAGTCATTCTCCCAGTTGTTCTTGTGCAATGCTATGTCTTCATGAGAATATTCTCCAATTATCAGTTGGTTACTTCCACTTTCCCATTAGCTTACAGATGGTATGGAGAGGACTTCCACTGCTTGATTTCATATTCTCGTACCAATGAAGAAATCTAGTTAGAGGTGAATTGTGCCCCTTGGTCCATGACAATTTTTTAAGGCACACCATACCTAGTAAAAATCTTTTAATACAAGAAGTTAGCAACCTTAGTATCCCTAGCATGCTTTAAGGCTACTACCTCTACCGATTTAGTGACATAATCTATACAAACCAAAATGTATTCTTTATTTTGAGGAGGATTAATGGTCCCTACAATATCTAACCCCCATTTTTCAAATGGCTCTATGGATAACTGGGGGTGTAGAGGTATTTCATCAGAGCGGGTAGGTCGACCCATACATTGACATTTATCACAATGTTGAACATATAGCTTACAATCATTATAGAGTGTAGACCAATAGTAGTCGACGGTTAAGATCTTATGGGCAGTCCTCTAAGCAGCAAAATATCCTCCGCAAGGTTCTATGTGGCATGCATTAATTATGTCAAATACATCATCTTCAGGAACACATCAACGCATGATGTTGTCATGGCCATGTCAGAAGAGCAATCCATTGATCCACGTATAATCACAATTGAGTCCAACCAACTTTTGACATTCCCTCGGAGAGAAATGAGGTGGGAATATGCAAGTAACCACGTAATTTTCCATGTCAACACACCATAGACTTTTTGTTGATATAGAAAAGAGATGCTCATCTAGAAAAGTATCATCCACAAGAACTGGTTCATCATCACACTACAGTCTAGATAGAAAATTAGCCACTACATTCTCTCATCCTTTTTTGTCAAGAATGGTAATGTTAAATTATTGCAAGAGAAGCAACAACTGGATTACACATCCTATAACAACTAGTTTTTTCATCCAATAACTAATAGCAGAGTGATTTGTATGCACAAAAACTTTGTATCTAGTGATATAGTGGAAAAAATTATTTATTGCATAAACTACCTTTTCAATGATAGTATATTTACCTCAACACCAATAAAATTCTTACTGATATAGTAGATAGAGTAAAAGAGTGTCTTCCTTTTGTTTGAGTACGACTCCCATAGAATTATCTAATGTGTTGATATGTATATGGAATGACAGTTCCCAATTGGGTCCTTGCAACACAGGTGTAATTATAAGTTTAACTTTTATTTCCTCGAAGGCTTGCTGGCATTCGGGTGTCCATTAGAAATCTGCATCTTTTCCTAGCAACACAAAGAGGGGTGAGAGGAAATCTTGCTAAAATTTTGAATAAACCTCCTATAATAACCAACATGTCCTAGGAAACTACGCACATCCTTTGGAGAGGTGGGAACAAACAATTCTTGAATTATTTTTTACCTTTTTAGGATCCACTTCAATTCCTTTTGTAGAGATATAATGGCCTAAAATAATTCCTTTAGTCATTAAAATATGACATTTTTATGACTTAAAGAAGGGTTGGTATCAATACATTGTTTAAGCACTTATTCAAGATTTTCCTTAGCTTCACATTATGTGTCACCATAAATAGTAAAGTCATCCATTTACACTTCTACATAATCATGAATTAAAACAGAAAAAATACTTAGAACAACTCGCTGTAAAGTAGTGGGTGCATTAAACAATCTAAAAGGTAAGACATTATAGGAAAATGTTCCCCATGGGCAGGTAAAAGCAGTTTCATCTTGGTCTTCCAAGGCAATATGGATTTGGTTATATCCACTAAATCCATCGAGAAAGGAAAAGAACTTTCTAGCTAGGGTGTTTAGAACTTGGTCAATGAAAGGAAGTGGGAAATGGTATTTCTTAGTGGCCTTGTTAAGGGCCCTATAATCATCACATATTCACCATTTTCCATTCTTTTTAGGAACTACTACAAGTGGGAACACCCATTGGCTATCTGATATCAGATAAATAAATCCTACATTAAGCAACTTCTGAAGTTCATCCTTAACAATTTCCGGTAAGACTGGGTTTAACCTTCTATGGGGTTGTCGCACAGGTCTACTTCTTTCTTCTATATAGATATGGTGTGTATAGGTAATGGGATGAATACCTTTCATGTCTTGGTAAACCCAAGCAAAGGCTTCTTTTTGTGTACGCAACATCTCAATCAGTTCTTTTAATTGGGAGGCATTCAAATTGGGATTGATGTTAAGCATTTTACCAGGAAAGATTTCAGTAACTTGGGACTGTATAGGGGTATCTATAGCAAGTATTTGTGAATTAGATGAAGATGGATAAAAATTTCTAGATATCAAAAATGTATTGTATATATGAGTATGTGGCAATAATTAATGTAAAGTAATAAAATACTAAATAGACTGAGATACTAACTAATGGAAAGTTTCCAAACAGGAAATTATCACTTATACCCATAGGAAAAATCATTGTCTCTAAAATATATCAACCAAATAATAATTTTGCAATAAATGATTAATAATAATGTCTTCTAAAATATCTTCAAATTCCCTACTTTGATCTATTGTCAAAATAGGTAAAGACTCCTCTAAGTTGTTATCGATCCATAAGGGATCCTCCATTTCCAACAATGGTTGTATTGGAGGGTACAACATTAATTTCTTGATTTGCTCCCCATTTGAAATCACCATATTTCTAGACTTGTAATTAATGAAAGCATTAGCAACAGCTAACCAAGGTCTTCCTAGAATTAAGGGGTATCCCGCTAGCTTAATTTTTGGTTGCAAAATCATGAAATATGTTGGATACTCCCAAGACTCAATCGTAATAATGATATCTTCAATCATACCTTCTAGTTTTATGAGGGAGCGATTATCCATTTGCAAGTCCATTGGAGTAGTTCTAAGCCCTTGAAGGGCCAACCTCTCCTTAGTCTCATTAGTCATTACATTTATAGTTGCTCTTAGATCCACAAGTATATTTGGAATGATTGCATCACCAATACATACCTTAATCATTGAACTTTTTAGATCTACATACTTAGGACCAAATATTCTTCCCAACATCAAGTCTGTGAATTTTCCAATGACTTGGACTATCTTGGGGTCTTGCTTATTCTATTATCTCCTCCCATAGAGTTCTTTGACTACTTTAGTGTACATTGAAACATCTTGAATATCCTGTAACAAAGGAATTTCAATGTTAACGTTACGTAATTCATTCATAAAATCAAAATCAGATTGATATGTTTCATGTTGTGTTGGTCGCTCTTGCAACCAATCTGGGAATGGGGGCTTTGGTTGCTCTTCCTTTGGCTCAATTGGAGAATCTTCAACTTTTTTGATGCTTGGACCTTGAAGGTTCTTCCCTGACCTTAGGTGTACACCATCAATCTATAATGCATTGATAAGGTAAGTTAGAAATACTGCCACTTCATTATTATAGACCAGTTGCACCACCTTATTATTTGGATTTGGTGATGGTTGTGCAAGCATTGGTGTGGCTTTTGGGGGTTGAGTTGAGCTAGATGGTTGATTATATGATGGGACAAGTGGCAAGTGTTGTTGGGATTATTGATATGGATTTATTGTTGGAGGTGGTAGATACAAAGGGAACGACTGATATTTTGGATAAGGTGGTGGTGGTGCTCGCCATGCTTGCAATGATTGTGGAGCAGGCAGGGATTGTTGTGACCACTAGGGATAGTGTGGAGGTTGTTTCCAATCTCCATACCATCCAGGTTGGTTTGGGAAAGAATTTTGTTGAAAAGGATTTTGGGGTGCAACTTGATAATTGGTTGGGGGCATTGCTCTTGGTTGCTAAGGTCTTCAATGGGCCATGAAGTAAATAGGTTCATTTGTGTACTCTACCTCGGTCATCCCTACAGGAAGAGGTTTTAAAGTAGTGTCCCGACTTGCTTCCTCTAAATAAGATAACTTTGTTCTATTATATGTACACTCTTCACCACTATGCCTCTTTTGACAAACAAGACAAAAGACAACTAAGGCTTTTTCAGCCTCCTCCTGCTTCCTTCATGTATACAAAGTGTCTATCTATTTACCCAAATGATTTAATAAATCAGTCTTGAGGTCTTCAAGTAGATTACCTATCTCACACTTTGTTATACCTATTGTATTTCCTGAGGAAGAGAACTTACATAATTCCTCTCCAAATGTTGAGACCTCGAGTAATTTCTACAAATATCACAAATATCATCAAATCTCAATTTAGAGACATTACCTTTACCTATTAAATTTAAGGCGTCCATTGTATCATCCCTTATTCTCCTAACAAACAAAATTTTAATGGTATCAATAGTTATCCCTGGTTTTTGTGATCATTGAAAGCTGAACATGAAGTGTTCGAGGTAATATTCTATGGACTTATCTTATTTTTGTGTCATATAGAAGATCTCATCCCAAACCTCTTTTGTTTTGCAATACTCTTGGTATTTGGTCAAAAATAATTCCTTCATGACTTCCCATGTTCCGATATTCCTGAGGTTCAAGAACCAACATGGTGTTGCATCCTTTAATGTGGTTGGGAACAATTTTATCTTTTGTGTGTTGCTTTGGTAATCATAGTTGTGGCACAACACATCAAAATCAAATAAGAACATATTAGGATCCTCAATAGAAAGACCACAAAAAATAGGAAAAGTAGAATGAGGAATGTTTTTCATAAGGGCATCTCCTTCAAGATGTACAATTGGAAACTCAAAAGTGATCGGATTATTGTTGGCCAATGCTCTCTCATTGTTATTGTTGTTGTTATTGTTGAGATCAGCCATGACTTGAGATTCCCAAGGAGTGAAGAATGTTTTAAATGGATTTTGATTTCCTAAAGATAGACCAGCCCTAGACTCACAAGATTCTTGAAATAACTTGGTAACCCTTTTTTGTAATTCTTCAGAAGACTCTAGATGGATACTTGTTGCAGGAGCATCCAATGGTGTAAGGGCAATCTTGCATCACCCAAAAATAGTTAAATTTCAAGTTTCTTAGTTTTTAGATTTTTTTATATTTTTGGATACCCTTTTCATCATATTGAAGTTCCCAATTTACGGTTTTTATTTTCTATTCCTGGGTTGAAAGATATGGCAATTTTAGTTTCCCAGATTTGCACCTGAAAATCTTCTAGGTTAGATTTGAGGCACTTAGATTTCTTGAATCGACCCTAAAACTTTCCAAAATCAGTGTAACAAATTTCAAGTGTGTTTTTTACTTCGAGACCTTTCCAACGGTTCAAACGGTTCACGAATCAGAGTCCCGGATCAAAAGTTATGGCCCTGGGAAGTTGGCGCACTTTCTAGAAGATACAATTGCAAATGTTCTTTTGAAATTTGAACTTCAAGTTGTAATTTTTTGGCGCCAAACCACCTAAACTCAAATTTGAATGTTGTTTTGGCTCCAAACAAAAGAGGAGCTCTATTTATGGGCGGGTTTCTAATTTTTCGGTAACTTTTTGGGGACAAACTCGCATATTGCGAAAGGGTGATTCTATAGCTTTCTATAACTTGTATGTATTGTAGAACTTGGGGATTTGAGATCCTCTGCATGTAAGAAGCTCTATTTCTGAATAATAAAATTATTCTCTTGTTTGTGGGTTATTTTTCTAAGTCTCGGGCTGCGTCCTCATCAAGTGGTATATCGGGCGAGGTTTTCTTGAGCGTGTGGAGCCAGGGTCGCCCGATCGTGAGGCGGTTCGCACCAGGACCGTGGTTGTGGGTAGAGGTCAAGAAAGATGCCTCCAAGAGTGATTCTGGTAGGCATGAGGTGGTGCAAGGTGAGTGAGCAGAAATGTTGGTGGAATTGGTAGCCCTCCAGAGACAAATTGATGCGTTACAAGAGTAGTTGAGAAAGGGTTAAACCCGAGGGAGGAAAGTGAGGATGAAGGAGAGGAAGAAGGTTCAAATGTAGAAGAGGAAGAAGAAGCAATTGATCAAGACCAAATGCCAATAAGGGCCATTTCAAAGATCGGAAAATACCTAGAGCAGAAGTCCCAGTTATTCAGGAAGTTAAACCCGGGAAGAGTTGATGGTGGATCAATGAGCTAGAAGAATATTTTTGAGTATGAAATGGAGGACCAGATCAGGTTAAGTTTGCAAAAATGAAATTTGAAGGAGCCATGCCAATATTTGGTGGAAAGAAGTCCGAGCTGGAAAGAAATGAAGAGGAAAAGGAAATATCACCACATGGGATGCATGGTAGAGAAATTGAAGAAGCAGTTCATACAGTGGACTACGAGTTAAATTTGTTGAAGAAATTGCAAGGGTTGAAGCAAAGGAAGCGGATCTGTGAAAGAGATATCTGAAGATTTTTACAAGATAATCATCCCGGAATGGGCCCACATGAGGCCAATAAGGAGAAGGTAGCCTGATATCTTAATGGGTTACGACCGAGCATTCAGGAGGAGTTAAGCCTAGTCAGAATGACCACCATTGAGGATGTGTATCAGTTTTCTCTGAAGGTGGAAGAGAAGCTAAACAAAAGATTTGATTTCAAGCAAAAAGGACGAGGAGGTCAAAGTGGAAGGGGCAGTGGAAGACCTTCAGGAAGTCGAAATGATGATGAAAAGAAAAGTAAAGATGTGGGTACCAGCCGAAGCCAAAGGAATGACAACTTTTATCACCCTCGTGATCAAAATAGTGGTGATCAAAGAGGTAGAGGACGAGGGAGATATGGACAAGGATTTAGAAGAGGTGGTTTCAAAGGAACATGTTTCAATGTGGTGAAGAAGGGCATCGAGCCTATGAATGTCCACAACACCAAGGAAGGATAGCAGAAAAGGCCAGAAGGTCGTAGAAGGGTTGCGCATGAGATGAGGAGGCCCAATCTGAACATTCAGATAATGCTAAAGGGGAGAAGCCCTAGTGATTAGGAGAGCCCTAGTGACTGAGGAAACAAAGGAAGAATCATTTCACACAAGATGCAAGTGTGAAGGAAAATGTTGTGATGTCATTATTGATGGTGGGAGCATTGATAAATGCAGTGTCGAGGAGATGGTCACAAAGTTAAGTGAAGAGGAAAGGCACATCCATATCCAGTGCTTGGTTGCAGAAAGACCACAAATTTTTGGTCAATGGCGATTGCCTAGTAAAGTTTGAGATCGAGAGCTACCATGATGAGGTACTCTATGATATCATTCCCATGGATGCATGTCAAATATTGTTGGGGAGGTGTGGCAGTTCGATAGGCGAGCTATACATGATGGCCATGCAAACACTTATTCCTTGACAAAGGATGGGGTTCATCACAAGTTGAAACCCCTAAAAGAGACAAAGAAAATGTATCACGTGGTATAAATTTGTTATGTCAATAGAAGAAAAATTTTAGAAGGTATGAAGCATGGCGTGTGTGTTATGCATTGATTCTAGAGTGAGTAAGGAGGATAGTGAAGGTTCGAAGAAGTTTAAGGATGTTGGATGAGTTTAGGATATTGTTTTGATAATTTCCTAGGGTTTACCACTAATAAGGAAGATCAGTCATCAGTTGACTTGATTCTGAGCAGTTGCCAAATAAAGGCGGCTCATAGAATGACTCAGCTGAAAATGAAGAGTTGATCAAATAAGTTCAGGAAGTTGTTGAGAAAAGGTTGATATAGGAGGTGAGTGTAATGCGAGTGCACAAATTACTAGCACAAAGAAAAGGATGGGGAATTGGAGGATGGTAATGCAGTTCTCGAGCCATAAGCTCTGAATAACAATCAAATCTGAGGAGGATTTCCCCACACTTAAGGATGGATGACTGATAAATTTGTTTGAGTGGAGCTTCGGTACTTCACAAAAGATTGATCTAAAGAGTGGATATCACCAGATCTAGATTCGAGAGGGAGATGAATGGAAGACTACCTTCAAGACCAAAGAGGGCCTGTACGAGTGGTTAGTCATGCCTTTTGGGCTAACCAATGCACCGAGCACATTCATGCGGCTCATGAACAAGGTACTAAAAGAATTTATAGGAAGTTTTGTTATTGTGTATTTAGATGATATTTTGATTTTCAGTAAGATGTTGGATGAGCATCTGATGCATATTTAGAGAGCCTTTGAGAAGTTAAGAGAAGAGAAACTACTGATTAATCTGAAGAAGTGCAGTTTTGTGAAGAGGGAGTTAGTGTACTTGGGTTTTGTTGTCTCAGTAGAAGGTCTCAAGATGGACCTAGAGAAGGTGAAGGCTATTCTGGAATGGACTACCCCAAGAACTGCTACCAAGGTGAGATCTTTCCTGGGTTGACTAGTTTTATGAAATTTCATTAGAAACCCCAGGTAGTATTTGTAGGACCCACTGAAACAATGAGAGGGATGAAAAGAATTCAAGTGGAGCGTTAGGTGGCAAAAGTTTTGAATTGTTGAGCCGAAGGTGATGAGCAGCTGGAACAGCCTCCCATATTTCAACAAGGTGTTTGAAATTAGTTAATGATGCGATTGGATTTGTACCATTGGAAGCGATGTTGGAAGGCAAGAAGGTAAGCCCATTGCCTATTTCAATGAAAAGTTAAATGATGCAAAGAGAAAGTACTCTGTATATGATTAGGAATTTTATGCAATAGTTCAAGTATTAAAGAAATGGAGACATTATCTATTGCCGAAGGAATTTGTTTTGTATATTGATCATCAAGCATTATAGTACCTGAGTAGTTAGAGAAAATTAAATCGAAGGCATATGAAATGGGTAGAATTTGTGTAGAGTTATACCTTTGTTTTAAAGCATAGGAGTGGCAAGTCGAAAAGGGTTGCATATGCCTTAAGTAGGAGGCAAACATTGATGACAAAGATGTAGATTGAAGTGGTTGGGTTAATGAACTTGAACCAACATGCATTAGAAGATCCACGGTTTCTCGGAGGCTTGGAAATCTTTACAGGAACACATTCACGATTGGGCAGGGACAAGGTAGTTAGTTCATAATCAAGATGGCATGTTATTATTTAAAGGAAGTAATTGTGTATCCCAAAGGAGTTCCATGAGGAGAACGATAAAGGGAAAATATAGTGGAGAGGAATAGCAAGACATTTTTAATTAGGGATAAGACCATTTGCCCATTATAAATGAGCATATTATTGGCCTCAGTTATCCCGCAAGGATGTGAAGAAGTTTATTACAAGTTCACCGAAGTCGTCCCAGGATAGCTAAAAAGAATTGGAGTGAGAATCTGAGCTTATATCAACCTGTACGAGAGAGGCCATGGGAGGATATAAGTATGGACTTTTGTTCTTGGTTTGCCAAGGATGCAAAGAGGGAATGATTCAGTATTTGTGGTAGTTGACAGGTTTTCGAAGATGGCACATTTCATTCCATGTCGGAAGACCCATGATGCAGTCCACATTGCTGACTTGTTCTTCAAAGAGGTGGTGAGGCTACATGGTCTGCCAAAGAGTATTGTTTCAGATCGTGACACCAAATTTGTAAGGTACTTTTGGAGGACCTTGTGGAAGAAGTTGAAGACAAAGTTGAAGTTTAGTTCTGCACACCACCATCCTGGCGGATGGGCCCGGGAGCCGAGAGGTTGTGCCAGGAGTTTGGGTAACCCTCTTGAGATGTACAGTAGGAGATAAACCCAAGGGATGGGACTTGATCTTACCCTAGGCAGAATTTTCTTACAACAATTCTGTCAACAAAAGCACTGGTAGATCACCATTCCAGATTGTGTATGGAGGTAGCCCCAGAACAGCTCCAAAATTGAGGAAGATGAACCAATAGAAGAAAATAAGTGTTGAAGCTGAAGATTTTGTAAAACACATCAAGGATATACATGAGAAGGTAAGAGAATATATTAACAAGATGAATATGTAGTATAAGGCTAAGGCAGATTAGAAGAGGAGGTATAAGGAGTTTCAGATTGGTGATGAAGTGATGGTCCACTTGAGGAAAGAAAGGTTTCTAGTGGGAACATATAACAAATTGAAGATGAAGAAGTTCGGTCCCTATAAAATTTTGAAGAAGCATGATTTAGGGAATGCATATGAGGTAGAGTTGCCGGATGGATTCAACATTCCCCCTGTGTTCAACATTTCAGATTTGATAGAGTATCATGAAGGTGGCGCAGAAGAAGTACCAACAATGGAACAATGTGGTATTTCAGCACCTACTTCAGAAAAGGAGGAGATTGAAGAAATCCTAGATAGTCATGTGGGAAGGAGTACTAGGAATAGGTAGTATGAAGAATATCTGGTGAAATGGAAAGGAAGGCCTGTTGAAGATTCATCCTAGTTGCCTAAGGAAGAGGTCGACCATTTGGGTTTTCCTCCACCATCTGAGACGTGACAGGGTCACTTCTCAAATTACCCTGGGTGTCTGATGCAGGAGCATCCAGTGGTGTAAGGGCAATCTTGCATCACCCAAAAATAGTTAAATTTCAAGTTTCTCAGTTTTTAGATGTTTTTACATTTTTGGATACCCTTTTCATCATATTGAAGTTCCCAATTTATGGTTTTTATTTTCTATTCCTGGGTTGAAAGATATGGCAGTTTTAGTTTCCCAGATTTGCACCTGAAAATCTTCTAGGTTAGATTTGAGGCACTTAGATTTCCCGAATCAGCCCTGAAACTTTTTGAAATTGGCATAGCAATTTTGAGTGCATTTTTGATTTTGAGACCTTTCCAACGGTTCAAACGGTTCGCAAATCGGAGTCCCGGATCAAAAGTTATGGCCCCGAGAAGTTGGCGCACTTTCTAGAAAATACAATTGCAAATGTTCTTTTGAAATTTGAACTTCAAGTTGTAATTTTATTAAACCGCTAAACTCAAATTTGGATATTGTTTTGGCTCCAAACAAAGAGGAGCTCTATTTATGAGCAGGTTTCTAATTTTTGGGTAACTTCGGGGACAAGCTGGCATGTGCGAAAGGGGTGATTTTATCATGGATATGATGTTGTCTCCATCAAGTCAAATCATCGTTTGTAATTTTGTTTTCAATTTTTCTTGTTGTGAGTTTCCTCCCTTAATTAATGATTTTGATTTGTTTTCTATTTTTCTTATTTTTGTACTACTCCCCTTATCCTTTTTAACAAATCTCCCTCTACTATCCCTACTACGATTCATGCACCTATATGACTTACAACAAAGCAAACTAAGGATAGTTATCCAAACAAGGTCAACTATCACATAGACTTTCTCCTTTGTGCAATGGTCCTAACTTAGTTCACTAGGCTAGCATGCCTTTAACACCATTACCTGGCAACAACGCCAAAATGATTGGATTAAATTGTGGGTTGATAAATTTCTTTTATGACCCTATCAAGTTGGTACATGTGTTTAGGTTAGTCTTTGGCTACTTTATGGTAATTTCCTCAGTTTATCCTTTAATTTTCAATCCTGGAGTCGTAAACTTGTGAAGGGTATTGCAGAAATTTACCTAAGGGTTGAAACTAATGAACTAAGGGGGGTTGGATGCATTTCAAAGCTGAATTAAAACACACCTTTTCATCTAAATTTCAAATCAAAGCAAACTTCCCAATTTGTAAATGAAAAAATCCTATCTTTGATCACTATCTTCCTATTTCAATCCAACACACACTCTTGAATCCTTATTTAAATTATTAAAACCAGAATTACACAATAAAATTCTAATTAGATTCGATTATGTTGTTTCTACTTCCTAGTAGAAACTGAGATAGGAGGAATGCCAAAAATTGTGACAAGAATTATAGTAACAGGAATTGTAACAGAAAGTGTGATAACAGAATAATAAAGTATACTTCTAAAATTATGTGCTATCAATAGTGAATTACAATCTATACGAACCAAATCTTTAATCCTCAAGTTATTAAAAAATACATTAATGAGTAAAGAAACCAATCTTGAAAAACATAACTATGAATAATCAAATCTGCATACAAAAAACTGAATTAAATGTGACTGTAAATAATTAAACTTGTGTACAGAAAAGAAACAAACTTGAAATCAAATCACACACATAAAATTACCATAGTGAAACTACAAAAAAATCACCAATTGATGTGAGGTATGAGGAGTGAGCCCTGCCTCCTTGGCCGATTGATGATAGAAATTCCAAGGCGTTCTTTTAATTCAACTTAGTCATACATGCATATGATGAATCTAGAATGATTTTGAATAGCAAGAAAATATTGTATTATCATATATCCAAAGTCTTTAGGCTTATACATATTTATACTAAAACAAGCACTGATAGGTCCATATGGTTTGTTTATGGCCTATGGCCAACAAACCATTTAAGTTCAATAAAACAAAAAAATATATGAGTTTGATAAAACTAACAAGTGGGCACTGGCCAGAAATATAAAACAATCTTAACAAGTATTATCCTCAAAAATAAGTATGAACAAAAACAACTTGATCACTCCTTGTCCTCGTCCTCAACCATCTCAGCAGCTTTTTTATTACTTCTTGCCATGTTAGCAATAGATTATTTATCATTTCAACCAACATTGGCACTTTCTTAATCATTTTACTTTCCTACTACATTTCATCAAATACCTATACTTCATGTGACAAATAATGACAAGATGGTAGAAAAGGTGAAGGAAAAAGGAAAACAAAGGGTAAAATTATTGGAACACTTTAACCCCCATCACATGGTTTGAGGAGATTTTAGATCTTTTTTGTATGGAGATGTTGGTATGTGATTAGTCACTCAACATTTTTTGTGGTGAATTCTCAAAGGGTTCCTAGACTATGGTCTCAATTGTCCACAAAAGCAACCTTCCAATCATACACTAGCATACACGAACATGCAACCAATATGCAATCACATGCAACTGCATGCAAGATAAAATATCCGCCATAAATCATGCAACAATAAAGCCAGGTATCCACTATGAGAAAATCTAATTTTTTGCCAATTTAGAACTCAACCACAACTCCTAGTCACTCTGAGTGACAACTAAGTTTTCACAAAGCAACTTTCCCTTCTAAGCTTTGGTCCACAAGTCAAACTAATGCTACATGGAATCATGGCACACTTTTTGTAATGTACCCTCTCTAGATAGTATTTTTGGAATCAAGGTTAGCCTATTATTGCGGTCCCCATAGGCTAACAAGATGTTCAAGGGGCTCCTATGGAGGGGATTAAGGGTCTTCAGCAAGCTTGCATTTCATTCCTACACATTTAGCTCAATTCCAATTGGTTCGTAGGACTTTTGAAGGTAGTTCAAGACTCATCATTCATACTTTCTATTTATAGCAAGTTATACCAAGTTCAGTGGTTTCACACCTATAGAGAGGATTTGTGTCGGAGGCACTCCTAGGGATTATTGTCAATTTTGGTCGAGAGTGAGCACTTTAATTAAATTACTAAAGTTGAATTACTTTAATAATGTCATATTATTAAAGTGACTTTGTAATTTAATGTTATAAAGTAACTTTTAATAAAGTACTTTATAATTTGGTGTTATAAGGGGATAAAGTAACTTTAATTTAAAAGTATATTTTAAGTAACTTTATGAATTTAATTTATCTTTCAAAAAAGAAAATTTTAATTTTAATGTGCAAATGGCCAAACGTGGCATTGGATTTTGAGAAGGCATTGTTTCATATTTCATTTAAAAGTGAAATTCCAAGATTAGGGCGTAGGGTTTGGAGAAGGATAAAACCAAAGCAAAAGATCATTTTCATTATCTAGGTTATTATTTCCAAATGAAGAGATTTGAGTAGCAAGGTTTGCGGTCATGGAGTTTCAAGCTATTTTGAGGATGGAAACCCTCAAATAGGGCAGAGTCTACAGGTGTGAAATATCACCCAAGGTCTCTAGTTTGAATGGTTTCACATAGAGATCATCATTTGAGAATTCATAGATTAAGGAGATTCAATCAATATTTTTCAGTCTTTTATCAACAAATTAAAAATAAAATAATGGTTAAATAAGTAGTTGCACATTCTCTTACCCAGTAGGTGGAGATTATCTTCCTACACACTTTCTTGGTGAGAGAGGTCACCATTTGCAGGCTATACAAGGGTAGATTAATCATATAAGTAGGTCGTACAAATTGCAAACCACAATCAAGATTTCAAACAGCAGGAAGACATGCCTTTTGAGGCACAGGTGAGCTCATAATAGGTCGTACAACTAAGGAAAGGGCACATGGGAACTCCAGTAACAAACTTCCCTTGTTTGGAGGTTAGGAATGATCTCATTTGAGGCATCTAGGTCAATCAACATATCAACAACATTAGGAGTGGAGATGAGAAAAATTGTTGTTTGGTGCCTAGGGTTTGATTCAATAATTGTTGGTTTTAATGAATCAAAACTGTAGCATTTACAATCAACAAATGGGTATGTTTTGATTGTGTTTCAAATCAATCAATATTACTGGATTCTCTTTCATGTATACGATTTCCTTTATGTTATTGTATTTTTGCAATTTCTTTCAATTTTTGGTAACATTTCCAATAAAAACCCAAAAAAATTAGAATACATTCAAACACAAAAAAAAAAATCAAAGTTGAAACCCCAGGGGAACATCTTAGGGGTATCAAAGCTTAAATCTCCTACCATATTTTATGGTTTATTCATGAGTGAACTAGAATAGGTATATATTAGGGATTCACAATCATGGAAACCTCTGCAACTACCGAAGGGATAAACTTTATAGGTGTTTTGGGTATTAATAGTTCTCAATAATTGCCCAAGCATTTATCTAGTGATAGTGAGAGTATTGTAGGTGTAATGTCAAATAGAGAAAAGAGACATGTTGTATCCCTTATCCCCAGTGCTAGAACTAAGCAAAATCTCAACACTATGTTGGTCATGATGGTAAATCTCTTGCATAAAATGGACTAGAACACTATCCCTGGTTAGACAATACATCCTCAGGAGATTGGTTGCTCCCATGCACAACTGAAGGATGGGTAAAGGAATCCACTCTTCCCCACATCTAATACCTTACAACCTAGTTTCATACGTAGGACTAAGGCACATGTTCGCCCAGAGCAGCCTTCGAAATAACCGGTGTCCATGGTTGATGAGGTAAAATCTAACCATGCAGACTACATTTTACTTCCTCCTAATAATAGGAATTTATTGACCTTGGATCAATTCCTAAACCAAAATAAATAGAGAGTGGTACCAATTGGTATGTTAGAGACCATACCACCATAGGGAAATAGAGATTTCCAACAGGCAGTGGGCAAGCTTTCTTTGGAGCATTTCAATGGAAAAAATAATGCACATCATGTGCCTAGGTTCGAAACTTATACAATTTCCTTCCTCTCCTTGAGGCCCATGCCTAAGGAAGAGGTAATCAAGTTTTCCATTTTGCATTTAGATGGCCTAGCTCATGAGTGGTGGTACCATGGGTTTGTAACATTAGGACATAGGTAAATCACCACTTACAATGAGTTCACTAATAAAATAATTGAACACTTTGATAGGAGAGACCCAAAGATTTTCTTTTGTGAGCTTGTATAGCTCAAACAGGTTGGGTCATTGGAATCTTACATCTCAGAGTTCCAATGGTTATTAGTGATGGTGGCAGGCATCTCTGAGAGGAGGCTAGTGGTACTATTCAATGAAGGTCTCTTGGAACCTTTTATGTGGTTGGACCAAATCTTTCAATCCACCCTCACTACATGATGCTATGAAGGCATGAGATATGGAGCTTACTACCACAAAAAGCAAGTTTTCATCAAAACCTTTCCCTTTCTCAAAGGATAAACCATAAAATATATTCTTAGACCAAAAAAGAAAACCATTTATGAGACTCAATGATGAGACTATTAGATACTTGATAAGACAAAAATTATGTTTCAAATGCAAAGGACCTTGGGAACTAGGTCATAAGTTTTCTTCTCAAGGTAAAGTAAATCAAATGGAGGAATTTGATGATGATAAATTAGATTCTAAAAATTTAGAGACTGATTGAGAAGATAAAGATGAGGATAGTGCATCTGAAGGCTTGGGAAAAGAAAGGGAAGAAGCACCACCTATAGCACAACTCTCGAGCATTCAAAAAGAGGGATCCTTCAAGATTAGAGGGAGCTTGAGTGGGCAATAGGTGATTACATTGCTTGATACTAGAGCCACTCATAACTTCATAGATGAGGGGATGGTGGCTAGACGTAGTCTTAAGACCGAAGAGTTTGAGGGATTCAAGGTGAGAGTAGATGATGGGTTCACACTCAAATTTACTCAAAGGATTCCCATCCTCACATTCCAACTGAATGACTATGAGTTCTAGGCAGATTTCTATATCATTGGCATGGGGGGGATGGATGTTGTACTTGGCATGAAGTAGCTTCATGCTATTGTTGAGTTTATCCTCAACTTGTGAGTTATGGAGATGAAATTTTAGGTTGATGGCCAAAAACATGTGTTGAGATTTATGTCAAATGGGAGTCTTCAGGTTATCTCACTCAGGAGAATGTAGAGATTGATCAGGCATGATCAAGTTGAGTGGGTTGTGGAGTGTTATACCTTTCCATCGCAGGTTGAGCAGAAAAAGCATGAGTATCCACCCGACATAGAGGCATTGAGAGGAAAACACAGTAAGGTGTTTAAGAGTTTACCACATGTGATACCACTTGATAGGAGGTTTGAGCACATTATAGAGCTTGACGACTATGCTAAGTCAGACATTATCACTCCCTACAAGCATCCCAAGAGGATGAAGGATGAGATTGAGAAGATGATAAAGGAAATCCTAGAGATGGGTCACATTAGACCAAGTAAAAGTCCCTTTGCATCTTTCATTATTTTGGTGAAGAAAAAGGATGGCACTTTGTGGATGTGTATTGACTACAGAGTATTGAATAAGAAGACTATTAAGAATAGGTACCCAATTTTGTGGATAGATGATTTGATTGATGAGTTACATGGAGCATGTTTCTTTTCCAAGATAGATCTTTGGTCTAGCTATCACCAAATTTGGGTTAGAAAGTAGGATGTGGAGAAGACAACATTTTGTTGCCACTATGGGTAATTTGAGTTCATGGTCATGCCTTTTGGTTTGACCAATTCTCCCACCACTTTTCAATCCTGTATGAACAAGGTCTTCAAGGATCAACTAAGGAAGACAGTCCTCATCTTCTTCAATGATATACTAGTATTCAACAGGACTTGGGATGATCATTTAACACATTTGGATTCAATATTGGGCACATTGGAAAGAGAATCTCTATACGCCAAGGAATAAAAATGTGACTTCGACATGAGAGAATTGTTTTACTTGGGGTATATCATCATTTTTGAGGGATTCAAGATGGATCTAGAGAATATGAAGGCTATAGTTGATTGGCCTCCTCCCATGAATCTCATGTAGCTTAATGGATTCTTTGGGTTATGTGGTTTCTACCATCGCTTCATCAAGGGATTTCCACGGTAGGCAGCCCACTTATGTACTTGACGAAGAAGGGGGCATTTTTTTGGACTTCAAGAGCACAACAATATTTTGATAAGTTCAAATAGTTGATGAGCTCATGTACGGTACTTGTTATTTCAGATTTCACATGATATTTTGAGCTATAGTGTGATTCCTCAAGAGAAGGCATAGGTGTTATCTTGATGAAGGATAAGAACCCAATTGCTTTTGAGAGTAGGAAACTTTGGGGTATTGAGAGGTGTTACAAAATTTATGATAAGGAAATGCTAGCCATTATGCATGCCTTGGATAAATTTAAATAGTGACTAGTAGGCAAAAAAAAATTGGTGAAGACAGATCATAGCAGTTTGAAACATTTCCTAAGTCAACGTGACCTCAATGATCATTAAAAAAAATGGGTTAGCAAGTTGCAGACATATGATTTTGACATAACTTATTTCAAGGGTAAGAAAAATGTAGTTGTCAATGCTCTTTCGAGGAGACATTACTTTTTCTCTCTAGGTGAGGTTACAAATGATTGGAGAGATTTGATTGCAGTTGAGTATCCTAAGGATAAATGGGCTTCCAACCTCATTGATGGTACAATTGTAGATTATAGGTATTCCCTTGCAAATGGCCTCATCATTTACAAAGGAAGGATTTTCCTTGTTCCCAAATCCTCTATGAAGAAGAGGATAATGAGAGCCTTTCATGGCATCCCTATAGCAGGTCATCCAGGTTATTTTAAAACCTATAGGAAAATTAGGGAGCGACTCACTTGGAAAAGGCTCAAATCTAATGTACTCACGTATGTGAGAGAGTGTCCTACATGCCAATAGAACAAATAGGAGCAGCCTTTCCCTGTAGGATTATTACATCCCCTACCCATTCCTAACTAGAAATAGGAGTGCATATCGATGGATTTTATCATGAGTTTTGCTAAAACCCAAAACAAGGACTGTATTTATTTTGTGATTGATAGACTCACAAAGTTTGCACATTTCTTCCCAATTTCAGCTACTTATATAGCAGTGTAGGTTGCTGAATTGTTTTTCAGTGAGGTATTCAGATTACATGGGATACCTCAGAATGTAGTGAGTGATCAGGATAACAAATTCATGAGTCATTTTTGGCAAGATCTATTCAAACTCGATGGCACAAAACTCACTTCAAGCACAAGCTACCACTCACAAACGGATGTGCAAACTAAAATAGTTAACAAATGGTTGAAGGGATACCTGAGGAACTACATTTCAGGGTAGCAAAAGGCATGGGTCAAGTGGCTACATTTATGTGAGTATTGTTATAATACCACATACCATGTGACTATACAAATGTCACCATTTATGGAAATCTATGGCTATGACACTCCTAACTTCTTGGACCTATTATTTAGAGATAGTAGAGTTCCAAGTGTGAAAGATTTATTGCAAGAAAGATAGGACATCATGAGATATCTGAAGGAGAATATATAGAAGGCTCAGAACCAACAAAATCAGTATGCAGATCAACGTAGAGTTGAACATTCCTTCGAGGTGGGTGACATGGTATATCTTATGTTATAGCCCTATAGATAATCCACTCTTAGGAAGAGTGGCGTTGAGAATCTTAATCCATGATTCTATGATCCATTATGAGTCTCCAAGTGGATTAGAGAGGTGGCTTATGAGCTAGAGTTTTTGGTAGATAGCAAGGTTCACAATGTGTTTCATTTTTCTCAACTCAAGAAGGTGTTGGAGCACAGTGTGACATCTTCTATAGCATTACCACCCCTGGATGAGGAGGGGAAGTTAGTTCTTATTCCTGAGGTGATCACTGACACTCGTGAGTGCAATTTGAGGAGGAGAATCATCAGGGAATTTTTGGTAAAGTGGAAGGACTTGCCGATAGCGGATGCAACCTGAGAGAATGAGGAGATATTATAGCATCCGAAGTTCAGAATGCTTGAGGACAAGCAATTTTAGGGAGGGTGAACTATAATGTCCCCTCTCTAGTCAATGGTTTGGGAGTTAGTGTTAGCCTATTACTACGGTCCCCGTAGGCTAACGATATGTTTAAGGGGCTTCTGTGGAGGGGATTTAGGGTCTTCAATAGTATTGTGTTTCATTCCTACACATTTACCTCAGTTCTAGTTGGTTGGTAGGCCTTTTGAAGGTAGTTCAAGACTCATCATTCATACTTGCTATTTATAGCAATTTATACCAACTTCGATGGTTTCATGCCTACAGAGAGGATTTGTGTCAGATGCACTCTCAAGGGATTATTGTGAGTTTTGGTCAAGAGTGGGCACTTTAATTAAATTACTAAAGTCAAATTACTTTAATAATGCTATATTATTAAAGTGACTTTGTAATTTAATGTTATAAAGTAACTTTTGATAAAGTACTTTATAATTTGGCATTATAAGGGGATAAAGTAACTTTAATTTAAAAGATTATATTTTAAGTTACTTTATGAATTTAATTTAAAAGGCACATCTTTTGAAAAAACAAATATTAATTTTAATGTGAAAAAGGCCAAAAGTAGCATTGGATTTTGAGAAAGCATTATTTGATATTTCATTTAAAAGTGAAATGCCAAGATTAGGGCATGGGGTTTGGAGAAGGATAAAAGAAAAGAAGATCATTTTCATTATCCAGGTTATTGTTTGCAAAGGAAGAGAGCTAAGCAACAAGGTTTGCAAGCATGGAGTTTCAAGTTATTCTAAGGATGGAAATCCTCAAATAAGAGAGAGTCTATAGGTGTGAAAAATCACCCAAGGTCTCTACATTGGATGGTTTTACATAGAGATCATCATGTGAGAATTCATAAATTAATTAAGGAGATTCAATCAGCATTTTTCAATCTTTTATCAACATATTAGAAATAAATTGGAGGCTAAATAAGTAGTTTCACATTCTCTTACCTAGAACGTGGGAGATTATCTTCCCACACACTTGTTTTGCGAGAGAGATTTGTAGGGCATAAAAGTGAAAATTGATCATATAGGCATGCTATATAGATTGTAAACCATAATCAGGATTTCAAACAGTAGGAAGACACACCTTTTGAGGCATGTGTGAGCTTAGAACAGACCATACAACTGAGGAAATGGCATGTGGGAATTCCAGTGGAAAAATACCCTTGTTTAGAGGTTGGGAATGATCTCATTTGAGGCATCTAGGTCAATCAACATATCAACAACAAATTTAAGAGTGGATATGATAAAAAAATTGATATTTGGCACCCAAGGTTTGAATCAATAATTGTTGGTTTCAATGAATTAGAATTGTAGCATTTATAATCAACAAATGGGTATGTTTTGATTGTGTTTCAAATCAATAAAGATTACTAGATTATCTTTCATTTATGTGATTTCCTTTTTGTTATTGTATTTTTGCAATTTCTTTCAATTTTTGACACTATTTTTGAAATTTTTGTTATTGTTAGAGTAATAAGTTATTTCACTTAATTAATTACATCATACTGGTTAATTAATTAAGTCACTTATCACTTTAGTTACTTAAGCTAAACTTAGGCACATTAATAATTAATTATTTATTAATAATTAAGTATGTACACTAGGGTTTTTCCTTTTAGGGTTTCATGATCTCCTTCATAAGGATTGATCTCATTGTAATTTCTCAATTCCTAAATAATATCAATTTGCACATCTTCATGCAAAGCTCTATTTTTTTATTGTTTTTCTCTTGTGGAAGGTTTTTTTGGTTTGCATGTCTGATCTTGGTTTCTAACATGGTATCAGAGCATTGATATGCATCCCCTTCTCAAATTTTTGGAGAAAATCATTGTAGAGCACGTTTAGGATTCCTCAAGGGTTTCATGCCTTGAGTTCATCTATGCAGCATTTTGGATCAAATTGGGCATCTCCATTGGATTCAGAGCACTAGAAAAAGTCAAGATTGGCTTTTATTTTTCTAATTTTGGTCATTGTTTGCCAGATCTGTGAGGGTTTCAAGCTCAGTGATTTTTTGCAAGCTCTGGGGGTAGCTGATTTTTCGAGGCACTTTGGGCACAAATGGAGGTCACCATTGCGTTCGCAGTGGCCAAACACCCTAAGAACACCTTTCGTTTCATTTTTTTTGGTGCAGTTGATTTGGGAGGCAAAAAAAAATTCCAGGGAGGTCGTACGACCTCCCCAGCACACATTACAAGGCACGTTTTTTTGAAAAAAATCAAAAAATAAAAATAAAAACATTGAAATTTTTTAAGAAAATTTCCATTGCCCGCATAGAAGAAAGTCATGCCACTCAAGTGCCACCTGGCAGCCACCAGGAGAGGCGGCCACCGAGGGGCACCTGCCCTTCCACTGTCGGGTTGAGCTCAGCCCCCACGGGCTCCCACCAGTAGAGCCACCAGTCACATGGGGGACTAGGTGCTATTTGCCTAGCCCCCAACTAGCCTCCAAGCACCCACCCTGGTCATATGGAGGGCCAAGGGCTCTGCCGCAACTCCCAACCCGCTAGCCCCTGTTCACGCACAGGACCAAGGGCTTTTTTTTTAGCCCCCTGGGCACCCTATAGGCCAAATTGGCCATTCTAGAGCAACTTTTACAAAATCAAGCGTAACTTTTGTGTACGATGTCCTTTTTTCACAAACAAGATACCGTTGGAAAGATGATTCCAACACCAATCCAATGGTGAAGGTATCTTTTTTAAAATTTTCTCCAGATTTATTTTTCATGTCCTTGAACTTAGATGTTATTGTTTTCACTCTGGAGGGCATATCTTTTGACTCGCTTATCCTTTTTTCGCCATTCTCATGGAATTGGAAAGCTAGTTCAATCCTCTACAAAGATATGAGGTCCATTTCTATCAGGGAGGTATATGTGAACTTTTTTTGTGCATGCACTCATTCTTGTTTTCTTGCACTAGGTTTACTTTTTCTCTCTCATTTATGCATGTTTTGCATTCTCTCCTTTTACAATCATGGGTTATTGTAATAAATGAACTAATATAAAGTCCCATTGTTAGAGTAATAAGTTATTTCACTTAATTAATTACATCATACTAGTTAATTAATTAAGTCACTTATCACTTTAGTTACTTAAGCTAAACTTAGGCACATTAATAATTAATTATTTATTAATTATTAAGTGTGCACACTAGGGTTTTTCCTTTTAGGGTTTCCTTTAGGGTTTCACGATCTCCTTCATAAGGATTGATCTCATTGTAATTTCTCAATTCCCGAATAATATTAATTTGCACATCTTCATGCAAAGCTCTGCTTTTTTATTATTTTTCTCTTGTGGAAGGTTTTTTTGGTTTGCATGTCTGATCTTGGTTTCTAACAGAATTATCTTTCATTTATGTGATTTCATTTTTGTTATTGTATTTTTTCAATTTATTTCAATTTTTGACAATATTTTTTGGTGAAATATCCAAAAAAAATATAATACAATCAAACACAAAAAAAATCAGAGTTGAAACCCCAGGGGGACATCTCACTTTCTTGAGGCCTTTCATAATATTCTTTGCTCCAAGTTCCCTTGTGATGACAAGTGTCACCCTTCCTTGCTCTTCAT
>VDFB02338350.1:0-84809 GCA_007258455.2 Sequoia sempervirens | reverse complement strand
GGACATTTCCTATTTATTTGCTTGATAGAGCCGACTCAATATAAGTGGTGCGTTGTGGATGTATAAAAGTGAACTTATTTAAGTTGTTTTCAAATTCAAATGCCTAATTATTGGTCCTAGCTATTTTCTAGCTAACTTGTTTAGATACACATCAAAATTATTCATGATTTAGGCTGACAAGTTGCAAATATTATTAAGTTTTGTTGAGCCGACCTGTGGTGATTAAATCCTTAGTCGTGGATATATTTAAATGATCAGATATATCATTGCAGTAGTAGTAGAAGGTGCATGGATGTATGTTGTGAATGTCTAAAGAGAGTTCGAGTGATATCATGCACATTTTCACTTGTGCATAAAGATTTTTGTGTGTGAACTTGAGTAGAAAAGGGTAGAAGTTCAGTATCAGTCATCAGGACAAAATTTTGTCATCAAAGCTTAACTAGAACTGCAATCAAGCATTGGTAGATGCTATTCATTCAATTCAATCTTTTTGTATCTAATCTAGTCTATTGTAAGGACAATAAGTCCATTTTTTAGCAGTTAGCTCTAGGCAGTGAGCTTGAATGCAAGTGCATTCTCATTTTGTAATATTTCTTTTGAGTATACTCAGAACTTATTGTGGATTGGCCATCCACCGTGGTTTTTCCCCTAACAGGGTTTCCACGTAAAAATCCTTGTGTTATGGTTGTGTGGTTTCTTTCTTTCAGATTCTGCTTATTGATTTTAATTAAATGCTTTAAGTGGATTAAAGATCAAAAGAAAAGGATTCATTTTTGCAGAACACTGATTCACCCCCCCTCTTAGTGTTGCTTGTTTCCAACAATTGGTATTAGAGTCTGTTCCTCGAAAGAAGTCTAATACCTTGGGGACATCTTGGAAAGTGTTCTCAATGGATACAAACTTTCTTCAATAGCAACTCATGGTGGCCTTGGATGATCTTGACCAATCAAAATCTGAGATCCAAGAACTGCAAGAAAATATTGAAAATGCAAAAAAATTAATCCAATCATTGAAAGACAAGATTAATGAATCAAGGGAGAAAAGAGAGGAATTATGTGGTCAGCTTAAGCAAAAGAGAAAAACCAGTGAAGATGAAAAACTCAATCAAGCCCTGAAAGAGAAAATAGAATAATGTGAAAAGCTTTCCCAATAAAATGCTACTTTGAAGCATGAGAAAAAATCCATCATGATGAAGATGACCAAGGAGTTTGAGGACAGAAAGAAGAATGAAGAAAAGCTTGCACAATCTTTAAAAGAAAATGAATTGGAGCAATCCAAGAACAATGAAGAGGAGCTTGAAAAATAGCTTGATGATCTCAGAGATGAACTTGCTACTGCAAATGAGTTCAAGGAGAAATTCAAAGCAAGTTTAGCCAAACTTAATGAATTAATCAAGGGACAAAGAACTGATGCTGACAAACGAGGTCTTGGATATGAAGAAGGAGAAAGCTCTGGATATGGACAAAGGGGCTTTAAATAGAGGACTTTAGAAAAAAGAAATTCAAACAAGGAAACTAGATGAATGGACCCAAAAGGAATTTGGTAAGGCAACCTAATGCTCAAAGATTTAATGGTTATTGCTATACTTGCAACAAATTTGGTCATATGGCTTCTCAGTTTAGGAGTAGGGTGAACATAAGTAGACCATCATTCTCAGGCCAGTGTTTTAATTGTCATAAATAAGGTCAAAATTCAAGTGAATGCATAACTGAGATGCATAACTTTCTTAGAAATGTCAGATGATATGCATGCAATAGATTTGGACACATTGCTAACCAATTCAAATCAAGACAAAATTAGTGGAACAATTTTCCTATACAAAGAAGTGTTGTGTGCTATAGTTGCAACAAATTCGGTCACACCTCTAGATTCTATTCGAACAAAAGAAGTCTGATCAAACAGAAAAAGAAACCAGATGTTAAGGGAAAAGGAAAAATCACTACTATTGAGATCAAGAAGCAGATGCAAAAGAAATGGGTGAAGAATAATTTCTCTACAGAGGGAAATGGATCGACACTAGAATTTCATTTCTAGTAATACCTCTGGAAATTAATTTTAGGTCTCTACCATAGGGGGAGTTGTCAAGGAAATTTACCAAACCCCCTACAAGTGATTGATACTGGAATTTGGATAAGTCTAGTAGGAAATTGGATACTCTTCAGACATTATGAAATGAATCTAAGGCATCAATGGAGAAAATTGTAGATCCACACAAGAGTTATCTACCTCGAAATATAAAAGATAGAGAACCTATTAAATTAGGGCAAGGAAATTTATTGCAAAAGTAAGAAGTTAGATTTGATGACAATAAAATAACGATTTTCACTTTCATTTGTCATATTGCATTCAGACGAAAGAAGTTTGGAGTGCTCTGAGGTGATCTTTACCAAATTGAGAAGGGATCCAAGCAAAGAGGAGAAACTACGATCAACCTCTGTTTCATTTCCAGAAGGTATTTATTGCAAAATATGTGAATTTGTTTGCTTGCAATTATGTCTACCCCTCTTTTGGTTGAAGTCAAGGATAGGCCACGACCAAAGTTCAAATGGTATCCATATAAGTCTGTAGACATAGAACCCCTAGGTGCATTTTTGTCGATTTTGTATGAATTTCTTCATATAGAAGATATTAGGGCATATGTGCACACTAATATTGAAGATTTGGGTAGTGGAAAACTATTGGAATTGTATTCTAATCACATAGTTCAAGAGGATTTATTTGTGAAACCTGAATTTCAAACCCTAGTAGACAAGAAGCTTGCGCAATTCATGAAGTTTCCTATATTTGAGAAGGATGAGTGGGTTTGATACATACTTAGCCATGTGCATGATGAATTCATGTGGCTAGACGTGCCATTCAAAATTACCAAGGAAGCTATATGTGCAGTCACATGCTTGAATTCCTCCGGGAGACTTCCAGTATTAAAGTCGGTAAAGAATGATGAGGTTACTAAAGCGACTAGCTCACATTGGGACAAAAGGGAAATGACTATATAACATATTGTCAAGGTTGATGTAAAATTTTCATCTATGGTTATAGGGTACAAGCTTTATCACTCGATTCAGGAAAATTATGTATCTGACACTACCATCTATATAACATATGAAACGATAAAAAAAAATGCAGATTATGATTTATGTGAATTAGTCAAAGGTCAACTATTGGAGAACCTGAAAAATATCAAGAAGGACAAGAAGAATGTATTCAAGTTTGGAAACTTGATAATCTGCATGTATTTCTACTTCTTAGGTGAGGTATCGGGGATTGGTAAAGCTCATTGGAAAAATAACATTTCGGTAGCCATTCAAATCTGGGATATGCTATGTAGTCTTGAGGATCGGCAAAATCGCAATGCAACCTTCTGGGGTCATTTTAAAAGCTTTCAAAATCATATGCATGCCAGAGAGAATTCTTGAAGCCTTAGTGGAACAGTATAAAGAGTCAATATGCTTCATGGTAGACATCGACCAATGTCACATGGAAGCAGTTGATCCTAAAACTGTTTGGATCATGCCTATGGGATATGAAGTGGATGAAAACATTCTGAGGATGTATGCAAAACATCTACTAAATTCACCACTAGATCCTAATGAAGAAAGGTTTTTCTCCTATGCAAAGAAAAGCTTACAAGTCCACTTAGATTTGAGAAAGCCCATGTCAATCAGAAAGGTTGGAAAGGAAATAAAAGTCCTTGCAGAGAGAATGGGTCTTCCAATTGAAAAATTGGAAGAAATAAGGAGACAAAGAGATGAAGTAGAATCAACCAAAGAGAAGGAAAAGATAACTCCAGCTGGTCCGGGAACATCTTCTGCTAGAAAAAATAGGAGTTCCCCTCCAACACAACCGAATCAAGTCGAAGCCTCTAGAAGAAGAAAGAAGAATAAAAGTTCAAGAACCTACAAAGTTGCATCCACAGATGAAGAAGAAGAGACAGACTCAGAAGAAATAGTTAAGGAAATAAAGGCAACTGGGACTCATGCTATCAAACTTAATAAGAGAAAATCTTCTGGAAAAGGTGAAGAAGCAAAGAAAAGACCAAAATTGATAAGCCTAGTATGACTATGGAAGAAGTTGTGAATACAACAGTAGAAGACGGAAATATCAAGCCACTCTGTGACCTATATGAGACTTTTGATGAATCCAATAAGAAGATTCTTGAAAATTCGGCAGTAAAGCACTTAAATGTTTTCAATAAAACTCTGATTGAAATTATGTCTGGCTTTCCTACAAGCCTATATGAAGCTTTGGAATCCAAGAGAGAAGATGCTAGAACTGGGGAAGAAAAATTGAGGAAAAGAGTTCTTGTTGACTTGTGCTTGGAAATGGAAATTGAAGAAATGAATTTTTTTCTTCATAAAGCTAAAAAGGATTTCAAAAGCAAGTCTAGAATAAACAAACTCATGATTGGTGAAACTGATGCTATTATCAGTGAGACTAAAACAATTCTAGAAGAGTACCTATCAAAGGAAAAAGGTAAATACTGAAGAAATCAATACTAAACATGTTGAAGGTCATAAGGAAGTGAATGCGGAGGTGAATAAGTTAGAAGAAGGAAATGAAAATGAGGAAGACATAAATGTATCTAATCCTCCAGTTTTTTAGGATATTTAGACTTCCCCCAATGTTGAAAACATTGAGACAACTATGGAGACTAAAGTCCAAATTGAAGTGACTACTAAAGAGAAAGATGTGTCTGATGAAGAAAAGGAAATACCAAAGTTATTTTAGAATCTCAATCTAAGATTGATAAGGGAAAGAATCAGGAGTTCAGTCCAAAAGAGGAAAAAGAATCCCTATTGGAGTAGCAGATAGAATTAGATTCTAAACTTGATGTGAGTTCAATCAACTTATCCACTTTGTCCCCAATCTAGATGCTGAAAGTTTCCAAAATAGCTCAAGATAAAGCCAATGAGAAAATATTGCAATCTCACATTGAAGATAGTGAACTATTGAATCTCACTTTTGGAGTTCTATAGAAATTGATGCCTACCCATGTCATGGAACCAGTAGGCTCTTCCTCCAGTGAGCTAAAAAGATTAATAAACTCTATAGATTCTCATTTCAAATCCTTTGAGGATTCAGCTCTAGTTAAAATGCAAAAGGAATTTAAGGTGGGAAGAATTGGTAGCCTAAAAGAAATTATTTCCAAGGACAAAGCTCTGTTGAGTACTTACATAGAGAATGTCCAAGGTGTTGTAACTGTAGGAGGAAATGTGTACAAATCCTACATAATCTTGTCAAAATTTACTGAGGAAAATGAGAAGATAAAAGATATTGAGCAGCAGTTGGTTATTATTTCCAACACCTTTGATCCATTGGCCAGAAGTGTTTTTCATCAAGATGGTCAAGTAATGTCTCTGCTCGACCAAATAAAGAATCTCAATTCTGAAAATGAAAGAGTTATTAGTAGAGTAAGTGAACTTAGGGGGCTGATAAGTCCAAAAATTGAGATATTGGTGAATGCCTTGAAAGAAGCAAAAAGTGTTGTGATTGCTCTTGATCCGGTAAGTTTGGAAGTTGCAGAAACATTGCCTTATCTTCTCTATGGTCATATTACCATTTTGGAAAGTTTGAAAAGTGTGTGGGACTCAAATATAAATGAACTGAAGAATGTCTTTGTAGACATCTTCAAATTTCTATAAGTCTCCTAATATACTTGTACAATTTTGCAATTTCAGTTTCCCTAATTTTTTCATTGATGTCAAAGGGGGAGAGAGTTAAGTGAAAAATGCCTTGATATTCTTAGGGGGAGTAATATTTTGTAGTGGAGCTATATGCAGTGTTTTGAATTTTTCCAATGTGCTTATTAGTTTCGACACTTAGTCATTTTTCTCTAAGTGTTGCCATCAATACCAAAAGGGGAGATTGTTGGCATATGGTTTTGAGAGATGGTTTTTAGCTTCTAATGTTGTCATTGATGGAAAATAAGGTCATATCCATGGTCCACAGATCTCTATCCAGTCATACCAATAGATGAAGTAGAATACTATGTATTACCGACATAATACTTGTGGAACAGACTATCCCATCAGATAGCTTCACTGAATCATTGTTTTGTGTTTTGGATCTCTGGAATTGCCTATTGAGCATGTGGATTGTCATATCATTGAGTTTTGGGGTGTTGTATTAGTTGCTATACGATTTTGGAGGTCCAGTAGGATTTTTTTTGTTTATTTTCTTGATAGAGCAGACTCAGTGTAAGTGGTGCATTGTGGATGTATAAAAGTGAACTTATTTAAGTTGTTTTCAAATTCAAATGCCTAATTATTGGTCCAAGCTATTTTCTAGTCGACTTGTTTAGATACACATTGAAATTATTCATGATTTTGGCCAACAAGTTGTAAATATTATTAAGTTTTGTTGAGCTGACCTATGGCGATTAAATCCTTAGTCGTGGATATATTTAAATGATCGGATATATCATTGTAGTAGTAGTAGAAGGTGCATGGATGTATGTTGTGAATGTCTAAAGAGATTTTGAGCGATATCATGCATAGTTTCACTTGTGCATAAATATTTTTGTGTGCGAACTTGAGCATAAAAGGGCAGAAGTTTGGTATCACTCATCAAGACAAAAGTTTGTCATCTGAGCTTAACCGGAACTACAATCAAGCATTAGTAGATGCTATTCATTCAGTTCAATATTTTTGGATCTAATCCAAACTATTGTAAGGACAGTAAGTCCATTTTTGAGTAGTGAGCTCTAGGTAGTGAGCCTGAATGCAAGTACATTCTCATTTTGTAATATTTCTTTTGAGTATACTCAGAACTTATTGTGGATTGGCCATCCACCATGGTTTTTCCCCTAACAAGGTTTCCATGTAAAAATCCATGTGTTATGGTTGTGTGGTTTCTTGCTTTCATTTTTTACTTATTGATTTTAATTAAATGCTTTAAGTGGATTAAAGATCAAAAGAAAAGGATTAATTTTTTCAGAACACTAATTCACCCCTCCTCTCAGTGTTGCTTGTTTCCAACACTTTTACCAGTCCATCTGGACTATGAAAACTAATACTGAAAAATGAATTCCAGATTACCAAACTCCAACCTTCTTTTCCAAAACCTAGAGAACACCATCTCAAGAAATATCCTAAATCTGCAAGATCTAAAACAAAACAACAGAGGACTGCAGAGCAAAAACATTTCTCTATCCACAAAAGATCAACCCTGTCAGAACAATTCACACACTAGTGAATGTAACTTTCATGTACTATCACACCAGAAGCTAAAACTTATGATATATCACCAAAATATCACCATTATCAAATTTTTAAATCCACACAAGCATAGGATCAACATAGGAGAAATGTGAAGCACATACTGGAGTGCATTCTGAACACATTCATCACACTGATTTCTCTTCTTTATTAATTTTCTAAAAGCACTTGGAAACTCATCAAACCAACACATCTGCAACACCATAAAGATAGCTCCATGTACTCACAACATCTTAGCTATACATGTACAATCTGCAACATATTAAACTATGTCAACATCAATGACAACATTAATGACAACACCACCAAACTAGCTCATACTTGCAACACATTAGGTTCATGGGTGTCTTGCAGAGCCTTGGTAAGGATTTCTTGATGTGTAGGAGAATACTTCAGCAAATCTAGGATAGATATTTGGACGAGATTCTTTCCTAAGTGATCAAGAATATTATGTTGTGAGTTTACAAGAGTTGGTTGGGATGAAGTAGAAGATCCTGGGAATGATATACGGGTTTGACGTGTGGTAACAACACATTGAGGGTCCTTACCCTTTAAAAAAATCATGGAAGCATGTGGATCAACTTGGGTGATGCAACCAACTATATTATCATAGTTAAAAGGGACTTTGTTATAACTAATATTGTTGGTTTGGTTGTTTTGGGTGTTGTTATTGGATCTAGTGTTTGTGTTAGAGGAGCTATGACCTTGATTGTGCTTAGAGAAGGCATTTTGGAATAATTTTAACTACCCATGTAGATGATGTAGACCAATTTCCCTCAACTACAATATATCCTCAATCAATAAGATCTTGGACTCTTAAGATTCTGACACTTGTTGGTGGAATGATCTTTAATCTTATAAAAATTAGAATATTCATTTTCCCATACCAATTTGGCTTTGGTTTTGACTCATCAAAAGATTTGGTTATTGGATAAACAACTACATTAGCTTGAACCAACCTCCTAAAGATCACCTCTAATGGTTCTCCTAAGGGAGTGAATGTTTTTTTGGCATTTCCTTGACCTGATTGATTGGACTGATTGGGAGGATTAGGTACCCCTTAAGGCATAGATATGGCATTGGTCATTGGTTGTTGGGGAGTAGTTTGTTGTCATTGAGAGGCATTAACTACCTGGACATGTTTGGTATTAGTGACACCATCACTAACTACATTCTTGTTCTTATTCCAATAATGGGATTTATCTCTAGATTGTTTATCTTTATCTTCTTTAAAGATCTTGATAAGTCCCTTAGCAATAAGGGCTTTCTCAATAGTGAATCCCTTTTCTATGACCTCGGCAAAGGTGGATGCACAATGGACATGCAAGTTATAAGACAACCCAGGATGTAGGTTTTCAACAAAGATGCCAACCAACTCCTTTTCAAGAAGGCTACACTTAAGACGACTAGCTTGGGCTTGTCACCTTTGCAAGTAGCTAGAAAATGTCTCACCATTATGTTGTTCTTCTTTCATGAGGTCCATGGTGTCTATATCCTTCTCCAAGTTGTAAGAGAAATGAGTCACAAACCTTTTTGATAAATTAGAAAATGTAGAGATTGACCCATGAGGGTGATGTAGGAACCATTCTAAAGCTTTTCCTCCTAAGCTACGAGGGAACAACCAAAGAAGGTAATTATTGTTATATAAGACCTCTTGGAAATGCATATAAAATTCTTGAAAATGGTCTCATGGGTCCCCCTTTCCCTTGTCAAATTTTGAAATCTCAAAATGTTTTGGAAAAGGAATAGTGTATATTGATGGATTAAAAGGATATGGGAAAATCTCGTCAAACTTTAAGTGATTTTTTAGAGGATAATGTGTCAGCTTGTAAATCCTTCGAGGAAATCTTCATTCTTCCCATTGTTTGTTAACAAGTACAGATGGGGAAGGTCTTATAATATTGTATTTATCATAAGGAGAATATTGATGATATGGTGGTGGTGGTGGAAGTGACTGATCAAAAGTGGGATTAATGTATGTTGATTGAAGGTATGATGGTGCTTGTTGATATTGGTTGGTGTAATTTTTTTGTTGATTTGGGGATGGTTGATAGTAGGATGATGATGTTGGTTGTTGGGATGGATTTTGTGGAATACCACTATATGATGGTGGAGCTTGGTAATTAGATGGATTCGATTGATAGTTGTATGTTTTTTGTTGTTGGGGGACATATGGTGGTGGTTGTGGATTGGATTGTTGTTGGTAGGTATTTGATGTGGGTTGTTGTGGGTTAATGTTGGATGCATATTGTTGATATTTTTGAAGGTAATATTGGTAATTTGGATTAGGTGTGACGTATTTATTTTGTGGAGTGTTAGGTGGTGGAAGTGGCTAATAATAAGCATCTTGTGGAGGAGGTTCCACAAAGGGTGGAGGTTGATGGTAGTGAGAGAAAATTAATGTGGAGGTGGATTGGCATATGCATGCGAAGGTTGCAGTTGACATTGTTGTTGGGATTATGGATTTCCTTAGGGTTGTGATGATTTTTGTTGAGGTTGTGGTTGAACCTGAGGTTGGGATTGTTGGTGTGGTTGTGGCTGGTAGGATAGTTGTAGTTGTGGGATAGATTGGGTATGTTGTGGTTGTGGTCGATGATAATATGGTTGGTGTTGTTGGATGGGATGACTAGGATTGAATGGTGGTATGGGTTGTGATAATGGTTTTTTTTGAATGAGAGGGACATGAGGGGGTATAGATGTTAAGGCATTGGGTATGTTGCCTCCAATATTCCTTGATGACTAATTTTATTGATTTTTTGAAGGGGTGGTGTGGATGGAATTGATGTATGGCCTTTTAGATTGTTAACTTCTGGTGTAGATCCCCTAACTGAGAGCCAAAGAGGTGAAGGTGGAACCTAGACACACATGTCATTCTCAAATCTAGGATGATTAAAGTATCTTGAGGATTGACCTAAGGGACTTGAGGGGCTTGAGGGACAGATGAATCTAGATGAACTTGAAAACTCCAAGGATCCTAAGATTAAGAGAGGGGTAAGGTGTTGACATATTGTGTCATGTCAAACACACGTGGTGGTTTGGCACAACTCATAAGTAATGAAGCAAGGATCTTATCTGATTGTTCAACAATGATGTGATCGATAATTTGTGCATTGATAGGATTGCTAAGATACTCTTCAATAGGGACCTCAAGTTGATTAACTATTCCCCCTTTGTCAAAGGGTTGAGGATGACCTACTTGTGGATCTTAATTGGGTATGTTGGAGTGTTGAGACCCTTAATTCGAATATGGATTTTGGTGATAGGGTGAATGATAAACTAGTGGTTGTTGTGGTGGTTGTTCCATGAGTTTCTTAGCCTACAATTGAGTGACAATTGGCATGAACGTGTGGATGATAAGACGATGGGGATGATGGAAGACCCAAGGATGGACCTAAGTGTGGATGACTAGATAATTGATTGGAGGATTGCCAAGATGATTGATTGATCGATTAGATGATTGATTGGATTGGATTGGATCAAGATTGATTGATGTAGGACCAAAAACTAGACTTGAGAGCCTTATTGGATGATGTTTGGATATAAGATTGTCACTTGAGATAGGCTAACAATCTCAAGGAAACAAAATGATAGTGATGATGATGATGATTGGATTGGATTGGATATGATGATACATGGGATGATTACGGAACAAACTTGCCTCTAGATTGAAGAAAATTGATGAGGTTGATTATGATTGTTGAATCAAGATAGACTATGTTCCTAAGTGAGCAAGGATGACGATGATAATGGCTGATTAACTAGCCAAATTGGATAAAAATCTCTCAAATAGACATCTAGGGGATTTAGATTGGATGCTTGATGATCGATATGATGATTAAGGATGTCCTAAGATGAAGTTATGTGATTGAATGGATGATTTGATGACTTTTGGAAAAATTGAAGTGTTGAAAATCGAAATTACAAGAGATTAGATGATGGTAAAAATGTTTTGATTGCAAGACTAGGCTTGAAAAAATGTATGCTTTCATTGGTTAGACAGATTTAGACTATGGATTTTCTATGGGAAATGGATCTGCCTCTATAGGTAACGAGTCCACCTATGCAAGTCATGGGTTCTCCTATCAAGGGTTTCAATGGATTCACCTTTGTAGGTAGAAAATCGACCTCTATAGGTCATAGGCCTTCCTATCTAGGATTATTCAGGTGATTTATGAACAATCAAAATTGGCTCACCTATCTAAACTAATTGTATGAAGGGGATAGTAGATTCACCCCTAAGCAACATGAATTCACCTATCTAGGTTTCACTGCATGAAAAAGGGCTAATGGAACTGCCTATCAAGGTCATGAGATTGCCTATCTAGGATGGTCTGGGTATGAACAATGACAAAGATCCACCTATCAAGATTTGAATATATCGAAAGGGGGTAATGGAACCACCTCTCAAGGTCTTAGGATTTCCTATCTAGTATGAACTGAGTATAGACAAAGACAACATATTTGTCTATCAAAGTTTATTGTATGAACAGGGCAATGAAATCACCTATCAAAATCTGACTGTATGGATAGCAGTAACAAAATCTCCTATCAAGAACATGATATTTCCTATGTAGGACTGACTAGGTTTAGAAAAGGTAAATGGATCTGCCTCTAAGAGAAGAGAGATAGCCTATCGAGGAATGTGATACGAACACAAACAAGCGGATCTACCTCTGAGAGAAACAAGATCGCCTATTAGAGAGTAGAGTGTATGAACAAAGACAAGCGGATCCGCCTCTTGGGGAGATGAAATTTCCTATCAAGAGATAACTTGACAAAAATCATTGAAATGAGGCTAGACACAAAACCACCCTCGAAGGGATGGGTTCACCCATCAAGAGAACGTATCCACCTCTGTGAGAAGTAGATTCACCTTTGAGAGACAAAAATTCTCTATGGAAAAGAACCATGATAAAAACAACAAACAAAGGAAAGGATGGACTCAAGGCTCAAAACATGTACTAGTATTGCATGAGAAGACACACCAAGAAATTTCACAAGCCTAAAATTAGTAATAAAGGTTTACAAACCTAGTGTAGGCCAACACTAGGAATCTCCTTCAACTCAAGTGTAGTGACACCTAAATGAGTGTGTACACTTTCATCTTTGTGAGAGAGGACAAGTAGGGGCCTCTAGCACTAGAAGGATGACCCAATCACTCTCTCCCCAGAAAGATACACATAGCTTATGCTAAGCTAGGGATTTTTGTCTCATATCAAGGGAGTTAAATGGTGAGTGTAAATTTCTTCAATGCGTGATGTGCATCCCTTGCACTACACTAAGTTGTAGCTAAACATGGGTCGTATCTAGGCTTTATAGGAAATATCAAGTCCCTGAAACACTAGGAGAGTGTGTGAGGAACGTCCGTGAATACTAGCCCATCACAAGTGTGGGTCAAGAACTTTCAATGAGAAAACTTGGACCAACCCTTCACACCTAACTTGGAATCACCCAAGTATCAATGCTCCACCAGACATGATGTGACTAGATTAGGATACAACTTTCATTCTCCCCCCTTTGTATACTTCATCGGTTCATGTGGTTGATTTCATCCCTTGGGTGATGAAATCCTAAGTAGGCCTCCTAATAGGTAGGAAATTCTATGCATTTTCGATCTCCAGGCTTGTATGTGGCACAAGGGGAGAGCATACACGCAAGCTAGCACTCTTAGGTGGAATCACAAATGGACTTGGATCAACTTGTGATTTTGAATCCCCATGCTCACCAAATGGTGCAAGGGGAGAGAATACAT
Source organism: Sequoia sempervirens (assembly GCA_007258455.2). Lineage (NCBI taxonomy): Eukaryota > Viridiplantae > Streptophyta > Pinopsida > Cupressales > Cupressaceae > Sequoia > Sequoia sempervirens. Next base: position 71,840 of record VDFB02338350.1, on the reverse strand, counting down.
CAACAAGTTATCCCAAACATGACACACAATGCTATTTGACCCTTTAAGAAAATGAAATGTTCCTAGTTAGTTAGGGAAAACAACTATGTTATTTCTTTGACCACTCATCCTATAGGAAACAAGTTAGAAATTTATAACCGTCGGTCTTGGAAAAATGAGAAGCTGTAAACAGTTAGTAGATAACACATGCACAAATAGACAAGTGATCAGGCTAGTACTAAAACTTGAAAAAAAGAAAAGATGTTTGAAATTTAAGGTTCGATTTTACCGTGAAATTTCTTGTCTAGAGAACAAGATCACCCTTGTAGCATCCACATATTTGCCTGATTGTAGATCACGCACTCACCTCTAAGAGAGGAAACATGTCTGCCTTTGTATTCAACATATCCGCCTATGGTAGTACTCTGACTGATGCCTTCACATATCCACTTGTGTGAGATGTGGGTCTGCCTATGTAGACTGAAGTCAAAGGACCAAAGACGTGTTTTCCTCTATAGGATGCAGGTTCACCCATGTGATTCACCAATCCACCCGTTTGGTGGATTCGCCTCTGAAACTTGAAAGGATCCAAACCTACAAAATTTCAAACAAAAACATAAAAAAGACTGTGATGTGGGTCTCACCGAGCATGCCAAAATGTGTGCAGGTGTTTTCCTAATCTAATATGTACATAAAAACTAAATGCAAAGTAGAAAAACAAAAAAAACACTCAAGATTGACCTAAGTTGAAATCTAAACAAGAATAAGAAATAAGCACAAATTTTTTACCTTCCTTAAATTTGTTGAATGGCTGGCCCTTGTTGATGTTGATTTTGTGTGATCCTTTTCTTGATTGATAACATGCAACCTATATGCAAATGATGGTGATTATGCAAGGAATGCAATTGTTGTGGATGCAATATGAAGGCTTGAAGTGCTCCAACAATGGTGGCTTTGGATGCTTGAAGGATAAGTGTGCATGTATGTGTGAATGTAGTGAATGAATGAAAATAGTCATTCTTGGAGGAAAAAGGAATAGATCATCAAGATTGAAAGTAGGGTTAAAGATCAATGGTTGAGATTCCTTGAAGCATCTCAACACATATGGTGAGGACATATGTCATCCTAGGTGGAGGGGATGTAACAAGGTGGAGGTGATATGGCATCTAGGTGGAGCTACTTTCAAGTACCTTGGGAAGGGAAAAAAGGAATGACTTGTCTTATCCTTTCCCAAATCATGGGAGGATGTGACAAGTGAGGAAATTTAAAATTCCTCAAAAATCTTCCTTGGGAAGAGAAAGAGGAATTGAAAATTCCTAGGAAAAAGTAGGAGAGAATTTTAAATTCTCAAGGGACCTTGGGGGAATCTATTGGACTTAAAAAATTCCAACTAGACACATGGGGATAACAAAATGGAATTAAAAATTCCATGTGGGCTCATGGGGGGATTTAATAAGAATTAAAAATTCTTAGGGAAGAGGAGATAACTTCTCCAAAAAGGGAAAGAAACTTGGGTACATGCATAATTGGTAATAGGTGCGGTTAAGGATAATTAATCATAGATTAAGGTTGTACAAATGATAATGAGGGGATTAAGGCAAGTGCTAGATTATGGAGGATGTGACACTAATCATAATTAGTGGTGTGCACATCCTAATCACATGTTACTTAGACTAACTGGATTAAGGGGGAATTATGGAGAATGTGACATTTGGGGAGAGAAAGGGGATGAATTAAAAATTATTTTTAATTCCTATGGTTTAAATGACCAGATTAAATAAATTGATCTATTTATTTAATTTGGAGAAGAAAGATGATAAAGTATTTAATTGACTAATTGAATACTTTAGAAACACTAGGGATAAAGGAGAATATTAATCAAATAATAAATTTATTTAATTAATATGGATGCAGATGCAGATAAGATGAAATAAGGGATAAATTTGACCATATGGATGTGGTAAAATCTAGATGTATACAGATATATTTTATTCTCCAATCTTCACCAATAGATCAAGCATGTTGATCTACATCACAAATCTTCGTGTTGCAACCTCAACACCATTTTTCTAGCGGGGGATAAAAGATCCGTTAAAACTCCCCCTAAGCCATAGCTCTTGGCTTAGTTTCCAGAGGAAACATCTATAGTGGAGGATGGTATAGATTCTCCCTTGTCATCTATCTCTTTCGTCTTTCTCTAGATCTTTTCCATTTCCTTCTTAATTTCAACCGGATCAACCTTTTTGACTTGTTCATTTCTCTTTACTAGATTATCTTTCCTTGTATTTCTACTTCTACAAAATTTAGCAATATGTCTAGGTCTACTACAATTGTGACATGCAACATTCTTTTGAATAGTGTAGACGCGTAAAATATACATGCACCTAATTCTGCTTTTACTAACACCACTTCATCCTGAATCATTCCTTTGCTAGCCATTTAATTAAATAATCTTTATTTAATCAAATTCATCACATTTCATCTTTTAATTAAATAAATCAATTTTATCTGATTATATCATTATCTTATATTAATTAAATAAATCATTTTGTTTAATCCTATAGTCCCTCTTTTAATTAAATATTTAATTTTATTTAATTAATCTCTAAAGTCATCTCATTTAAATTAAATAAATTTATCTTTATTTGATTTGAAGCTAACATCATCCCTCTTTAATTAAATAAATTAAACTTTATTTAATGGACTTGTAGTGCCAAAAATGTGACTTGTACAAACATCAAGAACAAACACAACATTAGTCCCATATGCAAGTTAGAAACATAATTCCACATAAAATTCATTTGAGATATCAAGAACAAGAAGTAAATGAAGAACATGAATAAAAACTATCCAATCTTGCTCAAAATTAAAAAACTCTCAATCCCATGGGGGAATTGGTGTCATTTTGATGTGGAAAATGACCCTTTCCCAATTCCTTGTAAGTTTGATGATCAATGGTGAAGATTTGATGTTTCTTGGTGAAATTTATGCATAACCTAGCTATGAAATGATAAAAATGGATGAAAATGGATAAGGATGGATAAATATTTCTCAAAAACTTGAGGATAATAATGTTGCATGAAGTTGTGGATCCAAGATCCAAATGAGAGCCTTCTATTTATAGAAGACAAAGAAGGAAGAATAGGAAAAATGGATGAATAATTCTCGTCGTGCACACAATGATTAGGTGGAAATTCAAATTTGAGGAAGTGAAGTGGAGAAGAAAATGAAGTTAATGCCACTTGGCTCAAGGAAGGACATGTATGCTTTTTGTTGATGCACAGTCCATTTACAGGGGAGATTCAAATGGAGGAAAACGGATTTTTGATAAAAATTTTCATGAGCAAGCCGTAAAGATAGGATGATGGAGAAGATATGGATTGATTTGGTTTAAAAGGGATTAGTGGATTTGTTTTTTTTTATATTTTGAAATTTAAATCAAAATGAAAAGAAAGGAAAATGATTAAAATTAAATCTAATAATCATTTTCCTCTCATTTTGATTTAAATTAATCCAAAAATCTAAATCAAAAGGTAAAATCAGCTAATCTCCTTTTAAAATTAATCAAATCCTGATCTTAATCCATCAAATCCTCTATCTTTTGCAACTTGCTCATGAAAATCATTTTAATTAATTAATAAATCCTCAATTTTCATTCAAAAAGGCATCCAAGTGGGAATATTCCTCCAATTTGAAAATCTCCCCCCAAATGGACTTGTACATCCAACAAGGCATTAAAATCCTCTTACATGTCCTTTGCCTTGAGCCAAGTGGCATTAAATTCATTTTCTTCTCCCTCCAACTTGTCACTTCCTCAAATTTGAATTTCCACCTAATTGCATTTAATTGCACAATAACCAAAATGTGCTCCACCTTTGTCCACTCACATGTTGACAAGTGGCTTTATGCTATTGGTTGGTGTTTGATCCCACATTCATCCATTTTTCCTATTCTTCCTTCCTATAAATAGAAGGCTCTCCTTTTGATTTTGGATCCACAATATTATGCACAAGTTGACACAAGTTTATGAATTTGCATCTACAATCCATGCAAGTTTATTATTGTCATTTTGAATCCATAAATCATCCATATTTTTATCCAATTTAGCATAGATTTCATCATTCATAGTTAGGTTCTTGCCATTTTGTTCATCATACATCAATCATCCAAGAGCTTATCAAGGGGTTGGGAAAGGGCTACTTTCCACATCAAAGTAGCACCAATCCCCCTATGGGATGATGATTTGGTTGACATAGATTAGATTTACATATTTTAGGTTGCATGCATTACTTCATGTTTTTATCTTCTATGTTTGATCAAAAATATCATAGGGAGTGGTTTATTTCAATTTGCTAACATTAGTTAATTTGGTATATTTTATCTATTGTTAGTGATTGTAGATTCTCTTCACATTTTGGCACTAGAAGGAGGGAAAAAATCACAAATCTAACATGTTTTTTTAAAATTTCGCTATTTTTCAATGGGTCTGTTCATTAACCTCTGTTACAGTACATTCACAAGATCTTCTAGCGCATCTACACTTTGTTACAATGCATCCTCAAAATATTCCAATGCATTTGTGCTCTATTACATTGCATCCACAAGATCTTCCTACACATATGCACTTTGTTATAGCACATACACAACATTTTTTGGTGCATAAAAACCCCATTATAGCACATACGCGACATTTTACAACACATACAACCTCTGTTATAGTGCATACGCAGCATTTTCTGACACATATAGACCTCGTTATAGTGCATACGCAACATTTTCTAGCGCATTCAAGTCCTGTTACAATGCATACATGACATCTCTTAGCGCATCCACACTTTGTTACAACACATCCATGACATCTTCTAGTGCATCTAGGTTATGTTATGGCGCATCCATCATATCTTCTAGTGCATCTGTGTATCCAGTGTTTTTAAACACTTTGGAAGCTCTTATAATTCCACCTCAAGGATTTCATTACTTTCAGTTTTAGGACTCAATAATTTTTGTTTGGGCTTAAAAGGAAAAAAACAAAGGGATTAAAAAGAACCTCAAGAAACTTACTAGAGTTTTTTTTGAGACTTCAAAAATTGAACAAGAAAATCTCACTTCAATTTTGGTGCTTAAAAAGAATCCATTTTCTGCTTTGAAGTTAAAATGAACATGTTCCTTTTATATTTTTTAATCTCTTATCCAAAGTAATATCATTTAAAAGGCGTATGTGCTTCTCTTGCACCTCACATCGATCTTGAGAATCAAAATTATTTTGGTGATATTAATTTGTATAAGTGATTGCCTCCACACTTCAATTTGGATTCTTAAAATTGAACAAACATGCTAGTGTGAGTACAGTATATCACGTGTGATCTCTCTTTGTTCACATAAACAAAGATTGTGTTGGAAAAACAAGGACAAACAACTGAGAGGGGGGTGAATCAGTTGTCACAGATTATTTATACTGTTCAAACTTTACTTAATTCAATCTCATATCTGATGAATGAACAATAAACCATAAATAATCAACACATCAGAAACACAAAGAACACCAAGATTTTTTTACCTAGAAAACCTGTTAGGGGAAAAACCATGGTGGATGTTAGTCCACAAGATTATACCCTGTTAAAAGTATAATGAAAAATAATGGGAATGCACATGCATTCAGGAACACTGCCTAGAGCTCACTGCTCAAATACAAGAGGGATCACTGCCCAAGAAAGATTCGGATTAAAACCATCCAAATTGTGAATTGAGAAAATAGCTTCTTCAAAAGCCTGATTATAGTTCCAGTTAAGCATAGAAAAACCTTCTTCACAATTCACTCAAACTTTTTCTCACTCTGTTCTGTAATCGAATGATTTGGACACTATTCACACATCTGCACTTTCTTTTGCATACATTCGATCTTATGCACACACAAACTTCACTCAAACAACCACTCTTATATATCCACAACATGGAGTTACATCAACAACCTAGTCAGCCAGAAATAAGAAACATATTTTCAATGTGGATCAAACACTGTCAGCTAATATTATGATGAGACCCAAAACAATATCCTCAAGCATGCCAAACATTCAAATTTTAATCTCCAAGGATCCACAACACGTTACAACCATCATGTCAGCCAAGAACATGAAAACCCAAACATACCGAGAAAAATATTCGATCATGAGCACACCGATCAACATGGATGTGCAACAAAGATAGAGCATGATCTAGAAACATCCACAAACACCAAGAAACAACAGAGAAACATCCGTAGCAACTAAAATTACCAGAATTATACCAACTTTAATCAAGAACACTGACAAAGACCACAAAAACACTGTCAAAACATAGATCTTCAAAACTTGAACAAATCTTAACACGAACCTCTGATACTTCTCATAGATGAACTAGATACTCTCAGAAATAAACCTTTTATTCCACAATAGTTGATCTTCAACATATAGAACAAGACACTTTCATGACCTTCATAGTTCCACTGGGAACCTGCAATACTTTCTTTTACAAATTTCTCAATATCCTCGACATATACAACCTTCAATACATCAAATGCTAATAGTGTTGACATCAATGACAACCACATATCAGCAACACAACCACAACATCCAACAATCTCCCCCTTTGGCATTGATGGCAACACATGATGTGAAAAACACCATCAACACAACTCTTAGTCAACACTTACTCCTTAGATTTTGACTCTTCTTCCTTGACTTCTTCTACAAGATCTTCTCCCCACAAGACTTTTTACTCCAAATAAGCAATAGTTTTTCACATGACTCTTATCCCCCGTTGACATCAATGGAAAATACAAGCATTATCTTTCCACGTACAAGCTTTGAACCACATATCTACACATTTGACTACTCCCCCTAAGTAACAGCCATGGAAACATCAATTTGGATTAGGAAATATGATGAAGCACACAAATTGATGCAAGTAAATGCATCCTTAGTTCAAATCAAGAGGGGTAATCACCCCTAGAATCCCTCTGAGATACTCAAAAGTATCATTTGGCAATGGCTTAGTGAAAATGTTTGCAATTTGTTCTTTGGTAGGCACATACTCCAGTTTGACTTCTTTCTCACTCACTTTTTTTCTTAAGAAGTGAAACTTGATTGATATATGCTTGGTCTTAGAGTGTAGCATTGGATTCTTTGATATGTTAATTGCACTTGAGTTGTCACAGTATATGGAAATAGGTTCATCATATACTACTCTGATATCTTTCAGCATCTGTTTCATCCACATCACTTGAGTACAATTGTTTGCAACAACAATATACTCTGCTTCAGCAGTAGATAGAGAAATGGAATTATTCTTTTTTCTCAACCAAGACACCAACTTCTTCCCTAGGAAGAAGGCACCACCACTAACTTACTCTTTCTATCATCTACATCTCCTACCCAATCCGCATTAGTATATGCATTCAAAGTAAGATCATCATCCTTAGGATACCAAATCCCAAAATCAACTATTCCTTTTAGATATCTGAAGATTCTCTTATCAACAGTCACATGAGACTCTTTTGGATCAACTTGAAATCTAGCAACCATACATACAACATTCATAATGTCTGGTCTAGTCTGAGTTAAGTAGAGAAATCCACCAATCATTGAACTATATCTTGTTTTATTTTCCTTACGAGAATCATCATTCTATGTTAACTTACATTCGGTTACCATGGGAGAACCAATAGGTTTTGAGTCTGTAAGGAAATCTAGTGGAGCACATCTAATGAAAAATCCAAAAAGTAGTGCCTTCGGTAACTTTAATTCGATTAGGTTACCTCAAAGACATGAACAACTATGTCCTAATAAGGAAACAGACACAGTTCATTTCCCACATTGATCCATCTAAGAGAAACACATGTAAATTCAACAAAAAGCATTAACAAATTCCACTACATGAACCAACAGACATGAAAGATGAAACAGAAGACCAGAACACAAAGATTTACGTGGGGAAAATCCTTTCGGATAAAAAACCCCACACTCCAAAGATCGAGACATTGTATTATTCAGCAACAAAACAGTTACAATACAATTTCAGGCTCTTAGCCTTTTCAGAGATTACATCTTGTTCATTCTGGATACAACTGGTAGCAATAGATATCCCTGTACAGTTTCCGATCACTGATCTGTATAGGATCTAGACTATATTGCAGAATTGAATGCTTATTTATTTACAATGTTTATTCCAAGTTAATAAAATCAAAATTAACTTAAGGAAATAACAAAATGAAGGAATTAACAAATTCAGAGAAGGTAAGAGAAAAGAAGAGAAGTGCAAACAGTGTTTGATTACGGAGTTCGTCACAAATGTGACCACGTCTCCGGGTCCGCTCCAATAGAGAGACCGGTCTGATTAACTCCAAAAATCAATTACAAATGCACCACAACCATTCTTCAAGCACTTCGGCAGCGTAATAATGCTCTGACGTGCAAGAATGACTCAAAATAATCTCCTCAAGACCTCTATTCACTTGTCACCTTAGCTTCAATACTTCATCAATACTTCACCTGAAAGAAAAAGTGCTTTTTCACTCTCACCTCACACCCCTTTTTATACAAAAAAATGAATCAAATTGGTTACTAACCAATTGATTTACAAAATATTCCTTATCTCTTCATAATATCTTCAAATCTCCTTTATACACATATAAATCAATAAAAATCCCCCCTAATATTTATTTTAGCCGTTTTATTTATTCATTTCGGGTTTTTGTTACAACTTAAGGGGTTAATTTTAAATAAAAGTTGTATGTTTAATTTAAAAGTATAGGAGTTTGTTTTATTTTAAAAGCATTCAGTTTCTAACAACTTGTCAAAAGAAACTGATGCCAAACATATTCCTAAGCCATCGAATGGCTCGTTGGTGACAAAGCATTTTGGGAACCCAGCGGTTCTAGGTTCCACTCCCGGCCGTCGGTTCCCTTTCCACCGTTTACAACCAAACCCATAACAAAACAAAACCGACACTCTTAATAGTAACAAATGCGGATATGGTGGAACAACTATGGGCTAAGTTCGGTGGAGACAGGTTGGGGGTTCAAATCCCCCAACAAACATTTTAACAAACAAAACATCCAAACCACCAAAGGATTGAAGAGAGGCCACGTGTCGTATCGCCAGGGTGCCACATGGCAAACACCAATTGGCCACATTTTCTAATTGTGCCGTTGATGTGTCCTACCAACTCGGATGCTGACTGTTCCTCCCACATATTTGCTGACTGGATTATGAATGACACGTGTCAACGCATGATTCGCTGACCTTGCTGACGTCACCTGCCACATCATCGTGCCCCGTCGATATGTACGGACCGTACGGACTGCCACGTGTCAACTTCTGATTGGTCCATTTTGAATTTTGTACCATGTTCTGACATCATCTATACGAATGATGATGTCATCACTGTACCTTCAAGTCCCCAAGTCAACCTGAAACTTTGACCAGCTGTATCTTGAGCATACGATGTCAGATTTTGATGAAACGAACGCCATTGGAATCGTCTCAATGAGCTCTTCACGATGATGCCAACTTTGAAAAATTTTGATGATGCCATTTTTTTACTTCCTAGATGCCCCTGATCCTAGTTTGACCTGAGGTTTGACTGGCCATAACTTGCACAAACGGACTCCTTTTCACTCCATTCAAGTTGGGTTGGAATCAGGACGCTGAGATCTTTCTGATGGTGCAGATTCTAGAGAGAAATGAGACACTTCAATTTTCACTAAAAATATCCACCGGATCAGGCCTCCCCACTGAAGACCTTTTGGACCTCCAAAAGTGGCTTTACTCTGACATTAAGTGAGGACTTGGCCTCCCCACTTGTCCTGTATCCTCTATACATCTGAATACCTGGATCACAAGCACAATGAAGACTGCAACAACATTGTTGAACATAAACATTATTCTATCACTTCCATAAGCATCTACATCAAATGTCATAGCCACTAACCAACAAAAATTGACTAGTATCAAGCTGAACAATAATGCAGAAATGAAAGAGAATAAGTCAACAACATATCGATCCTTTACAATAGGAACATTTTTACCCAAGGAACCATCAATGCTTTCAATTATCATTCCCTCATGTTGTACTGCAGGTGCATCCTATAACATCTAACCTTGGTTAGCTACTCCAAGTTCAAGTTTAGAGCCACCTGCACTAATAGACATAAGAGTTAACTCTTTACTTGCATTAATCACCCTCTTTAATTGCCCTGTGTTTGCAAAAGAATGATCAGTCTTAACCCTGTGAGAATGTACAATATACTGAATGCCATCTTTAAACAAGTGATAATGATTCTTTTCCCTATAGAAAATTGCTTTCCTGTCATATAAATAAGGGCTACCAAGCACTATCCCATAGATATCCAGTGGAACCACATCAAACTGTACTTCATCCACAAATTTACTAGTGATTGTGAATCTTAAGGTGCATTGTCTTGTTACTTGCAACTTATCATTTTCACAAATTCAGCCTAGTGGATAAGGTTTCTTATGTTGTGTAGTTTTTAATCCCAAGTTTCTTACAACACTTTCTGAAATCAGATTAACCTGAGATCCACTATCTATGAGTGTATCAATTTTACTATTCTTAGCAACAACCCTTAAATGAAAAATCTCATTCCTTTTTACATCTTCAAAGAAATCATTAACTGTAGATGAAGAAGCATAACTAGTAACAGAAACACCAAAAATAGGAGCTTTACCTTTCAAACCCATAGCTGTTATCTTAGTCTCATCATCTGAATCTGAACCAAGATCCATAACAAAATTTGCGGCTTTCTCCTTACCTTTCTGTTTCTAATTACGTCTTTGAGCCCACTTAGGCCTCAGTTCTGGATGCAATTGCCAACAATGGTCTTCATCATGACCTTTCTTGTCACAATGAGAGCAAGAAAGCTTGTCATCCTTCTTGACCATAGTTGTCTTCTTTCCTTTCCCTATTTCTGCATTCTTAGAAGATTTCTTTACATCATTATCAAACTTATCAATAAAAGATCCTTTACCCCTTGACTCTAAGTGTGTAGCTTGAACAGAAACTTCATCCAAATTACAAGGGTTCAAAACCAAAATAGAATTCCTAAGGTAGGAATGCAAACCTCCTATCTACTTCAACAATGTGTCCTGGGTGTACAAAGGAACATTCAAAGCAATAGCCCTTTTCCTAAATTCATGGGTTTACTCTTGGATAGATTGACCTTTCCCTTGCCTAAACATTTTCCAGTCCATCATTAACTATTGCATATGTCCTAGGGGATAAAACTGCTTCTTAAGAGCATTAACAAACTCTACCCAAGTTAAACTGATTCTACCATGTTGTGAAACTTCTGCCTTAGACTTACTCTCCCACTAGGTTAAGGCTGTACCTCCTAACCGAAGAGTAGCTAATTGGATCCTATCAACATCATCTAATAGATTTTGGACTCTATAGTAGACTTCAACTTGCTGAATCCAATCATCCAATTTTTTAGCATTAGTTCACCACAATATTTAGGCAAGTCAAATTTTACATCCAATTTAATTTTAGGCTTATACCCCCTCTTGAAAGGATTAAAAGAAGTAGAATGAGGAGAAGATGGAGAAGAAGGAGAAGAGGGAGGAGAAGAAGAAGAGGGTGGATCTGGTTGCTTGTCACCATCTCCATGTTGTTTCCCTTTCTTGTCTTTGCGATCTTCTTGCTTCGACGAACCTCCTTCACGTTCTTTCTTCTCTTGTCTTTCTTGAAAAAGAATGTCCACCTTAGCCTTCATCTCGAGGAATGCTCTTCAAAATTCCTGCTCACTGATTTCTTCAGGAACCTCCATTCCAGAAACAGACATCTTGGGAAATGTTCTACGCTTCCCAATCTCAGGATCAAATTCTTCAAGCTTGCCTTCACCCTTCTGAATCCTAGATCTCGTAGCATTCAAAAAAAACAAATAACTACAATAATAGTCAACTGAGCTCTGATACCAACTTGATATGTATAGGATCTAGACTATATTGCAGAATTGAATGCTTATTTATTTATAATGTTTATTCCAAGTTAATAAAATCAAAATTAACTTAAGGAAATAACAAAATGAAGGAATTAACAAACTGAGAGAAGGTGAGAGAAAATAAGAGAAGTGCAAACAGCGTTTGATTACGGAGTTCGTCACAAATGTGACTACGTCTTCGGGTCCGCTCCAATAGAGAGACCGATCCGATTAACTCCAAAAATCAATTACAAATGCACCACAACCATTCTTCAAGCACTTCAGTAGTGTAAGGACGCTCTGACATGCAAGAATGACTCAAAATAATCTCCTCAAGACCTCTATTCACTTGTCACCTCAGCTTCAATACTTCATCAATACTTCACCTGAAAGAAAAAAGTGCTTTTTCACTCTCACCTCACACCCCTTTTTATACAAAAAAATGAATCAAATTGGTTACTAACCAATTGATTTACAAAATATTCCTTATCTCTCCATAATATCTTCAAATCGCCTTTATACACATATAAATCTTTAAAAATCCCCCCTAATATTTATTTTAGCCCTTTTATTTATTCATTTCAGGCTTTTGTTACAACTTAAGGGGTTAATTTTAAATAAAAGTTGTAAGTTTAATTTAAAAGTATAGGAGTTTGTTTTATTTTAAAAGCATTCAGTTTCTAACAACTTGTCAAAAGAAACTGATGCCAAACATATTCCTAAGCCATCGAATGGCTCGTTGGTGACAAAGCATTTTGGGAACCCGGCGGTTCCAGGTTCCACTCCCGACCATCGGTTCCCTTTCCACCGTTTACAACCAAACCCATAACAAAACAAAACTGACACTATTAATAGTAATAGACGCAGATATGGTGGAATGGCTATGGGCTAAGTTCGGTGGAGACAGGTTGGGGGTTCAAATCCCCCAACAACTTTTTTAACAAACAAAACATCCAAACCGCCAAAGGATTGAAGAGAGGCCATGTGTCGTATCTCCAGGGTGCCATGTGGTGAACACTGATTGGCCACATTTGCTGACTATGCCGTTGACGTGTCCTGCCAACTCGGATGCTGACTGTTCCTCCCACATATTTGCTGACTGGATTATGAATGACACGTGTCAATGCATGATTCGCTGACCTTGCTGATGTCACCTGCCACATCATCATGCCCCATCGACATGTACGGACCGTACGGACTGCCATGTGTCAACTTCCAATTGGTCCATTTCAAATTTTGTACCATGTGCTGACGTCATCTATACAGATGATGACGTCATCACTGTACCTTCAAGTCCACCAAGTCAACCCGAAACTTTGACCAGCTGTATCTTGAGCATACGATGTCGGATTTCGACGAAACGAATGCCATTGGAATCATCTCAATGAGATCTTCACGATGATGCCAACTTTGAAAACTTTTGATGATGCCATTTTTTTGCTTCTTGGACGCCCTTGATCCTAGTTTGACCCGAGGTTTGACTGGCCATAACTTGCACAAACGGACTCCTTTTTGCTCCGTTCAAGTTGGGTTGGAATCAGGACACCGAGATATTTCTGATGGTGTAGATTCTGGAGAGAAATGAGACACTTCAATTTTCACTAAAAATATCCACCGGATCAATCACCCTCTCAAACTACACAACCTTTGCACCGTTACAATATCATCACATATACAGTACAGATCAACTTAAGAGAAATTAGAAACATGCTTCTTGATTAGGAGCTCTCTCTTCTCCTCTGTTTAGGCCTCAAGGCCCTCGGCCATCTAGCCAGCCTCTCAACCTTCACATCTGTTAGCTCTCTTTTTCTTCTCTTCGGCTTCGGCTCTATGAAATGGTTTGTTTCCAACTATCGGATCACAACTATCAAATCATCCAGCTCAGCAACATAGATGTTTCCACTTCCTTGCATGGAAGATAATATGTCTAGGTCACACCACGTAGGATAGTCACCCAAACGGTCAACAAACGATCCACTTGTGTCGCATGTCAGTGAGACACTAACCGTGTCTCCCCGATGCCACAAGTCCTTACAATTGATACCGCTAAGGCTTCACTATCGGAAAGAGGTTACATCAAGTCTAGAGAGCTATCGCTAAGACTTCACCATGTCACCAAGACCTCACATCGAAGATCACAAGGTATTCCGAAGAGTTCATCAGTCGGCAAGACTATCGCTCTTCACCCAAACATTACATCGAAGTCTTCAAGACACATCGACCTCAGCATTCTCATCGGTGAGACAATCGCCATTCGATGAGACATTACACCGAGCTCATAAGTCATTCTGAAGTGTTCCTTAGTCGCCAAGACTTTAGTCATTCACTGAGAGATCATACCATGGTTCCAAAGTCATACTGAAACTTCTGACGTCCATCGTATTCCTATCGGCAAGACAAATACCCTTCGCCAAGGCATCACCCCGCAAGTTCCAAGTCACCTCGAGTCTATCTTGTCAGCTAGACTTACCGCTTTTGCCAAGACTTCATACCGAAGCCTTTAAGTCATATCGATGTGTTCCACTATCGGTGAGAGAATCAACCTTCGGAAAGACTTCTTACTGAGGCTTCCAAGTTATCCCGAAACCACTGCTCGCCAAGAGTCACACCGAACTGATGACCCCACGTGCTGTTGGCAAGACTTTCGATATTCAATGAGACATCATATCGAAACAAGTCTTTCGGCCAAGGGTCTCCCCAATGTCTTCGAGTGTTACATTGTCACCAAGACAATCCTTCATTGCTAACACTTCACACTGAGATCCTTAAGTTACTCTAAGTGTCCGTCAGTGAGACATATCACTATCAGTAAGACTTCTTACCGATCACCCAAGGGTTTCCCCGAAAGCTCCAACATTGTCGCCGAGACATGTTACTTTTGGTAAAACTTCTCACCAAGCCACCATAGGTTATCTCGATGACTTCAATGCTTATCCTTGTCGGCAAGACCTTCCAATGTCACTGGGACTTCTTCCTGAGTGTTGAAGTCACTCTGAAGCCCCTGGTCACTATGAGTCTCCTTGACGCTCGATTGAATGTTTTGTCGGCCAGAGATCTCCACATGGTGAGAAGTTACAATGACTGCTTTATGTCACAGTGATAGACTCCAAAGTGAAAGCATTTGGCAAGACTTCTGCAAGGTCACAGCGACCAGAATATTTCACAAGGTTCCCAAACTACCAGTCGGACAGACCAAATAAATGTCACACTGACTTTGCTCTTCCAGAGGTTCTAGCTTGTGAGATTGAGGCAACAATTCCAACAGAGTCATCTATGCCAAACTTCTTCAACAATTCTCTCACATATTTGGACTGAGATATGAAGACCCCCTTGTCTAACTAAGTAACTTGCAATCCCAGAAATAACTTCATCTCTCCAATCATACTCATCTTAAATTCACTCTTCATTTCATCAAAAAACTTCATACATAGATTATCATCTCCTCCAAAAATAATGTCATCAACAAAGACCTCAATAATTAATTTTGTATCATGATCCAATTTGAAATATAAGTTGTTAGTAGTACCTTTATTGAATCCAAGCTTCAATAAGTATTTTTCCAATCTAGCATACCAGGCTCTAGGAGCTTGCTTGAGTCCATACAAAGCTTTCTTCAATTGAAAAACTACATCTTCTTTGTCAGTCAGTTGAAATCCATCAGGTTGTTCAATGTATACTTCTAGATCACCATTTAGAAAATTTTACTTCACATCCATTTGATAGACTTTATAGTTCTTGTATGCAGCATAAGCAAGAAATAACCTTACGGCTTCAATTATAGCAACAAGGGCAAAGGTTTCTTCAAAATCAATGCCTTCCATTTGTGAATACCCTTTACATACTAGTCTCTCTTTATTCTGGACCACTTCACCTTGTTCATTCAGCTTATTCTAAAAGACCCATTTAGTACCAATCACATTCTTATCTTTAGGTCTAGGAACAAGTATCCATGTATCATTCTTTTCAATCTGCATCAATTCTTCCTTCATAGCTTCCATCTAGTGTTCATCATTGCAAACTTCATTGACATCTTTAGGTTCAATCTTGGAAATTAGGCAATACTCTTCTGCACTCTTTCTTCAAGTTTACACTGCTTTATTCTTGTCTCCTATAATTTGATTTTCAAAATGATTTAGTTTTACATACCTCAGAGTTTTAGGATTCTCTCGAACTTCTAATTCTTCTGTTCCTTCTACACTTGCACTTGTTTAAGCTTCCTAACTATCTTGATTTACCAAAACAAATTGAAGTTGTCTTACTATAACATATGGCACAATTTGAAGTTGATTTTGTGTCTGAACATTCTTCCCTTTGTTTGTATTGTCTTCATCTGAATCATATCCATAATATCTGGATGATTTAGTAGATTCCTCATCAACTTTGACATTTTCACTCTCAACCATTTTTCTTAATTTTTTGTTATAGCATCGGTAGGCCTTGCTTCTAGTAGAGTAGCCTAGAAAGATTCCTTCATCACTTCTTGCATCAAACTTTCCTATAACGTCATCTCTCTTGATATAACACTTGCTTCCAAAGATCTTGAAATATTTAAAAGTAGGCTTATAACCAAACCATAGTTCAAAAGGAGTCTTACCAAAATTACCATTTACATTTACTTAGTTCAAATTATACATAGTTAGTGCTTACTGTTTCACTCTAGTAGATGAGAGGCACATTTCCTTCAATCATCATTGTTCTAGCAACATCCAGAATTGTTATGTTCTTCCTTTCTGCAACACCATTCTGTTGAGGGGTTTGGGGAGCAGATAACTATCTTCTGATTCCATGCTCTTCACAAAAAGAATTAAACTCCCTAGAGGTGACTCACCACCTCTATCTGACCTTAAGCATTTGATTTCCGGACCTTTCTCATTTTCTACCATAGCTTTGAAACTTTTGAACTTTTCTAATGCTTCACATTTTTCTCTTAAGAAAGCAACCCATATCATTCTAGAATAATCATCAATAAGCAACATAAAGTACCTTTCACCATGGAGACTTCTAACTCTGGAAGGACCACATAGATCAGTATGCACCAACTCCAGTAATCCATTTGAATGATGTTGTTTGCTTCGAAAAGAAACTCTAGTATGTTTTCCCATCTGACACTCTTTGCAAGTTGTGCTAGCAGGATTCACTAGCTTAGGTAGATCTCTTACTATTTGAGTGGAACTTATTTTTACAATGTTATCAAAATTCACATGACACAACTTCTATGCCATAACCAGCTTTCATCTACTTGAGAAATTAAACAACTTTCACTGGCAGCATTCAGGTGAAAAATATTACCTTTTATCTGTTTACCTGAGGCAATTACATTTTCAGAACTTCCATATATCTTGCATCTTCCATCTTTGAAATGAAGATCATATCCCATGTCCACCATCTGTCCAACACTCAACAAGTTGTGCTTCAAGCCTTCAACATGAAGAACATCATCAGTGTTATGCTTACCACCAAGACAAATAGATCCTCTACCACAAATCACACAAGCATTGTTATCTCCAAATCTTACAACCCCACCATCATACTTCTCTAGACTTACAAAATTTATTTTTTCACCATTCATATGATGTGAGCATCCGCTGTCAATGACCCACTCATCCTTTTCTTCAATTCAAGTTGCAAGAGCTTTCTCAACTTTAGTAGATTCAGTAGCCACATGACTATTTTCCTTGATAGCAATGAAAACCTAATCATCTTCATTTCCATTATCTTTATCAAACTCATCATCAGTCACACCTTCTTCAATAAAGTAACATTTCTTTTGGAATCTAGATTTGTAAGGCTTAGATCTAGGAACTCTTTCAGGACACCTTGATGCAAAATGACCTATTTTACTACAAGAAAAATATTTGATAGGAAGCTTTCCTTTATATGTACTTTGTCCTCTACCTTCTTCACAATCAATGCTTCCAACTCTTCTACCTCTCTTTCTTCATCTTCAAGCTAAATCATTTCTTCCTCATATGGAACGTCTTTCTAGAACTCTCTCTTGGAACATATCTTTGCTTGTTTCTTTTGAATATAGTAGCCTTGAATGTAGTTTCAGTCTTAGGAGCAGATTCACCAAATTTGCTCAACTGAAAGGCAACAAGTTTACCAACTAGTGTATCTCTTGTCACATTCTTCAATGATCTGCTTTCTTCAATAGCATGATATTTTACTTTGTAGGAGGGAGGCAATGATCTAAGCACTTTAGCCACAATTTATTCCTCATCCAAGGTACCACCAGTACATATAATACCCATCAATAGTTCATTTACTCTTTGCATAAAAGAAGAAATATTTTTATCTTCACCCATCTTCAAATTTTCATGCATTCCTTTCAAACTCTGTAGCTTAGTCATCTTCACATGTACATCTCCTTCATACAAAGTTTCTAGCTTCGTCCACATCTCATGAGTTGTTTTCAGACCTAACACATTTGTCATTTCTAAATCTGTTAGAGCACTCAACAAAGCTTCCATAGCCCTAACATTATTCTCAGCCTCTTTAATATCATTAGCAGTGGAAGGACCATTATAAGGAATAACATATTGATTCTTTGTAATTTTCTAGAAGGGTTCACCAATACACTTCAAATGTCACTCCATCGTAGCTTTCCACAATGACTAATTTGTTCCATCAAATCTAGGACTGCCCTTCTTGTATGATACCATCTCAGATCACCTCAAGCTTTTAAAATTCTTCAGAGGAACTGGATCTGATACCAATTATTGGAAAAACAAGGATAGACAACTAAGAGGGGGGTTGAATCAGTTGTCACAGATTATTTATACTTTTCAAACCTTACTTAATTCAATCTCAGATATGATGAATGAACAGTAAACCATAAATAATCAACGCATCATAAATACAAAGAACACCAATATTTTTTTACATGGAAACCCTGTGAGGGGAAAAACCACAGTGGATGTTAGTCCACAAGATTATACCCTGTTAAAAGTATAATGAAAAATAATGGGAATGCACATGCATTCAAACACACTTCCTAGAGCTCACTGCTCAAATACAAGAGGGCTAACTTCCCAAGAAATATTTGGATTAAAACCATCTGGATTATGAATTGAGAAAATAGTTTCTTTAAAATCCTCGTTACAGTTCCAGTTAAGCATAGAAAAACCTTCTTCACACTTCGCTCAAACTTCTTCTCACTCTACTCTACAATCGAATGATTTGGATACTATTCACACATTTGCACTTTCTATGGCATACATTCAATCTTATGCACACACAAACTTTGTTTAAACAACCACTCTTATATATCCACAACATGGAGTTACATCAACAAACTAGTCGGCTAAAATTATGAAACATATTTTCAATGTCAGCCCAAATTTATAAATAAATTTTCAATGTGGATCAAACATTGTCAGCTAATATTATGATGAGACCCAAAAAAATATCCTCGACCACACCAAACAATCAAATTTTAATCTCCAAGGATCCACAACACATTAAAACCATCATGTCGGCCAAGAACATGAAAACCCAAACATACCGAGAAAAATCTTTGACCATGAGCACACCGATCAACGCAGACATGGAAAAAAGATAGAGCATGATCTAGAAACATCCACGAACACCAAGAAACAAAAAAGAAACATCTGCAACAACTAGAATTACCAAAATTAGACCAACTTTAATTAAGAACACTGACAGAGATCACATAAACATTATCAGAACACATATCTTAAAAACTCGAACAAATCTTCACGCATACCTCTAATACTTCTGGTAGATGAACTAGATACTCTCAGAAATAAACATTTTAGTTCAGAACAATTGATTTTCAATGTATAGAACAAGACACTTTCATGACCTTCACAATTCCACTGGGAACCTGCAATACTTTCTTTTACAATTTTCTCAATTTTCTCAGCATATACAACCTTCAATACATCAAATGCTAATAGTGTTGACATCAATCACAACCACATATTAGCAACACAACCACAACATCCAAAAGATTGATCAAACTATGGATGTGTTTGCTCACTTTTGTTTATCCTTAGAGGGCCTGCCTGGTGGGAAAAAGTAATCACCCCAGGGAATGACCCAACCAAGAACATGCTAAATCCAAGTGACTTCCACCTGGTATATAAGTGTGGGTACTTGAGGAAAGTTCAAGTATCATGATGATTTTTTTGACAAGAAGGGAAGCAATGGTCTCTTGTTGTATGGATGATCCCCCATGAATGAAATTTCTATACTAGAACCCTTTTTTCTAGAAGTCCAAATCCTTATCTATTTGTTGGTGCAAGAATGGTAATTTTGAAGCCGCCCCACATTCTTATAGTTCTTGGTAGAGATGAGAAGTATTCCATGGGATTTTCATGGGTACTAAAGCTTGGTTAACCCATAGAAGTAAGTGTCGTGGAGGGGAGCCAGTGTGGTCAAGCTTTTAATCATCCACCAAGAATAAGTGCAGCTAGATTTATCCAAATGGGGATTCAACAAATATTGAATTTTGAATATCCATAGGGTTGTGCATGTTCTTGGAATCCAAACACTTTGCTTGGATCTAAAACATTGGAAAAAAAACATTCAACATGATCATCAAATTTCAAACCCTTTAGAGGAAGCAAATACCTTTGACAAAATTTAAGTTCTATTGCTTTCCCTAGTGATTCTATCCTTAGAGGATTCTAAGAATTTGAATTTATATCTCCATTTTCTCTCACTAAAGTCAACAATAGGGAAATTTTGCCTTAATTTACTTGATTTCCACATAATGGACCTTGTGGGATGAGAAGAAATTAGGACATTAAACATTTAGTTTGAAAACCTAATCAAAAAATGTTTGTGGTAAAAAGAACTCATTAAGCAAAGATAAGAAACAATTGGACCCCACACATGTGCTCTTCCAAATGATTTCTTGAAAGATCAAAATCCGAAAACCAAAGTCCAAAGGTCTTAGTTAAAAATATCGCAAGAAACGTTTTTCTATGCTTTATGAATTTAGAGAAAGATTGACCTTCAACTTTTACAAACATGCATCAAGGAACAATCCAAACTTGTATTCATTTTACTATTTTCAAAATCCAAGTCACTTTCAAAGGTTTTAGTATCTCACTAGGAAGTATTAGCATGTTCTTCAACACCTTGGTCTATTAAAAAAATTCTTTCTAAGTCTCTTAGGATCAAAATTAAAACACCTTCATCCATCATCTAATATCAAATCAAAAATCGCCTCATAAACAACTCTTGAAAATCTTGAAAAAATCCTTTATGCTAAACTTTGGGAAAATCCTCTTTAAATCAAAATCAAAATCATCTTTGTTTGAATAGGTGTGTGTAGATGAATCCTTCTTTACACACTTATTTAAATTATCATCTTGTGGACAAGTTTACTCTAGGACATCCAACCTCTTAGAGTTTATGAGTTCATTATCCAAATCCAAATCTAATCAAATCAAATCAAACCAACCAAAATCAAATCCTAAAGTCTAGTATTGATCCAAAGTTCCTAAGATTTCAACACCCATATCATTCACCCCTTTCATCCTTCATCTCATCATTTGTCCTAAATCCCTTAGAGGTCAACAAGGTCAAAACACGAACATGGAATATAAACTTTCTCCATACATCATGAGTGATCTAAGTCAACCAAACTATCAAAGCCTTACAAAACCAATGGGTTATCAAAACTCACATTTATACAATCCATACATGGGATCATTATCTCCTACAAACCTCAATGGTACAACAAATGTGAGTATGCCCAATCTAAATTTGGAACACATTTTCCTATGGTAGATTTAAATCAAAGTACAAACCTACAAACTATCAACCAAACAATCAATGCATGAGTCTTCAACAAAACAACATTATCCCACCAAATGCATACATGCCAAATGTGAATATACCAAGTACAACTTTACCAAACATGAACATTTCGAATCCACACTTGGTAAACTTTGGAATATATATGTTTGTGAATCATACAAATTTTTTCCAAAGTCCAAACAATATGTTAACAACTCTATGTATTGATCCAAGTCAAGGTAACACCATACAAAATCAAAGTTACCTAAATCAAGGCAATGTGATTCCCAACCACAAAAATATTCAATTTCAACCTATAATTCAAAATCTGAACATCCCAAATCATAACATTGTACAAAATCAATTTGTCCATGATCCCATACAAACACCACAAGTATACATTCAAAATATGCTTGAGCAAAAACTAAATCAACTACATCAAGATCAAGATCAAAATTTTCTAGATCAAATCACTTCACTTGCCAAAATAATTGACATATTAAGCCAAGAGACATCTCTACCCCAAAATAAATACACTCTTCCATTGGTTAAATGATGTCATCAAAGCATTGATTTGTGTCCACAACCACATCAAGAACAATATCTCCAATGTCAAAAGGTTGGATATCAAGATCAACAACATCAACAATGAACCCGATCACCCCATCTTGAAGATCAGTCATCACATCTCCAAAATCAATCACAACTATCCATCAATGAGCACCTTGAATATATTTCTACCTCATCCTATGATCAAATCAACATATATCAAGGGTCAATTTTCAATCATGATCAAAATCCACCAACAATACCCAACAGTGATCCAATTCAAGAAATGTTAACATCATTTGATCCTATGGTTGAAAACATTATCTCCACCAGAATTGTTATAAACAATGATCAAGATCTATCCATCAATGAGCACCTTGAATATGTTTCCACCTCATATGATGATCAAGTCAACATACATCAAGAGTCAATTTTCCATCATGATCAAAACCCCTCAACAATATTTGGCAATGATCTATTTCAAGGAGTGTTAGAATTATTTGATCCTATTGACATAATCCATGGTCCATCGACCAATGATCATGTTGAAAATGTCTCTACATCACCTAATGAGTTAGAGGACATATCTCAATATTTTACCCCAAATTATGATCAACATCTTTCGCCAAAGTCTAGCAATGGTCCTTTCCAAGACATATTGACATCCTTTGACCTCATGGTTACAGATACTGAAGGAATCCTCAACTCAACACTTGATCCAAGATCACTCATAGCTCAAGAGGATATTGATCTACTTCCCATACCTAATGAAGATATCCAAGAACCCTTTATAAGCAATCCATCCTTTGAAACTAACCCATGTCAAGAACTTGATCCAAAGCATGTCAAAAGCAATTCCAAAATTAATCAAGATCAAGAATTTGTATCTCCAAGATACTACAATGATCTAATGGAAACTATCCTATCCATACAAGATGTCACAAATGATGATCATATCCATATAACATAGATTCCTCCATTTACCCATGAGATGCTTACTCCTAATGGACATATAGATTATCTTCATTCAAAAAAAGAGTCTCATACTCTTGATATCATTAATAAGGAACAAGAGTCTCCTACTCTTAACATTTGTACATAGGATCAAGATATAGAAAAATATAGAGACATATCAAAAATGAATCATGAGGAAGACTTTTATGTGGATAGTGAATCATCAACACCTCTAGGAGAAGCATTAAAATTTGATACTTCACAAGATCAAGGAAAAGATATCAATCAGGAAGTTATCCAACTTATGGAGGGTCCTATCACTTATAAACTAGGATAACTTAATTTTTTTAGGGCAAGCTATCTTGTCAATGAAGAAGCTATCACCTTTGAAGATCCATGATATAGCAGAGAAAGATTAGCACCTTTTGTCCAAGGTAAATCATATCCTATTGCAAATAAAATGTGTCAACAGGTGAATTATCAAGGTAGAGGATTAGCCCTACATGAACAGGATATCCTAGAACCAATGCAGATTATTGGCAATCCTAAGCATCACGGTCTTGGTTATTCGAAAATTAAGGGATCTAAGCATATCAATGATACCTCTATAATACTGGGGGAAATTTTATCTAGTGCAAGCATCAACATAGGGAGCACGAAGAATCCTTATGATGAAACCAATGCCAATACTACAACCAGCCACATCATGAATCTTCATCCACCCATCACCCTATCCACGAATTGGGACCAACATCAAAAGGAAGGTTTGAATCAAAGTACAAAGAAAATTATCAAAGAAAAAGAAGTTGGGAAGCATAATGGACAAATAAAATACACATGGATACCAAATAATACAAAGAAAGATTATCCCTATCAAACTCCATTAGTCAAAGAAACTATGGGGAAAAATAAAAAAGGGAAAAGTATCCATCAAAGATGTCCACAAAGGAAAAAGTAGGCTTCTCAAGCAACGTACAAAGTATATCAAGCAGTTGGTCCTAATTCCACACATTTTCGTATCCACCTATCATTTCTCATCTTCCCAAGTTTGGAGAATCAAAGGTTCCAAACTATTAACAAATCCATCTTTTATTCCTAAACACACTTCATCCATGCCTCCATGCATGATATCCAATTCTTACATTAACCATGTATTGGAAGCCACCCTTCATCATAAGGATTTAGAGGGCATCCTATCACGATGTGAGCACAAAGATAGAGTTAACTCCGATATCAACAAAGTAGACCAGGAATCTCAAAAGTTGTATTCAAGTGCACGTATCTTAGCAAAGTAGCTTCTTAAAGTAGGATATCGATGAAAGATTATGATAGAAGCATCTACATCAACATCACCAGGTGATTCAACATAAGCTTAAAATATTTTATAGAGAAATACAAAAAAAACAAAAAATATAAAAAATCCAAAAAAAACAAAAAAAGGATTGAAAACAGTAAAGAAAAAAATTGTCCTCCAGTGAAAACCACTATGGTGGCGCTTTGTACAAGTACCATGATAAAAACCTAGCAAACATGTGTCATGTGTAGAATCGAGCATCTATGTGTGCTAGTTTAGGTGGAAGCATCTCATCCCATCCATAATAAACCCAACATTCCATCCATTTTATCCATAATAAATCCATTCATCCATGAACCATTTATCCAATCCATCTTCATCCATCTACATCCATAGTCCAAATTATCTTGATCTTGATAAAATTTTGGTGCACACTTTACACTTGCTTATGGTAAACATCTTGACATGAGTCATTTTCATTGATCCTATCCTACCCAGCATTATCTGAGCCATGAAGCATTATCCAATGAAGAATTTCTCTATTTGAACACCTTATCTTATCACAAGGTAATCCATATCTATCCATCCATACACCTATCCAAGCATCCATCCATGATATTTCAAATGTTGCTAGACACTAGGGGTAGATATTTACATCTTGCTTTGGGAATAAATCTTGATCTATATCCTCCAACTTATGTGGTGATCTTAACATTGGAAAACATGGCATCACCTTGGTCAAAGCATTTGTGAGCCAAAATCCAAATCACTAGCCCATGACATATTTTGATGAGAAGATGTTCCTTATCAAGCTTTATCTTTCATCAAACATCAATCCAAAAAATCAATATCAATTGCATCTAATGTGTCCTTCAACATCACATCAAAGCATTCAAACAAATTTTGTTCCAAAATCATGATCAATCAAATCCAATCAGTCATCATCTTGGGATATCCATCCTAATCCTTGTGTTTCTTAACACTATCCTTGCATTGTTGTGTATCCTCAATAATGTTATCATCATCAATCCATTGATCTGATAAATCATCCTTAGCTTGGTTTTCAACAAAATCCCAAAATAGAGCACTAATATCGTCACACATATTCATATCCAAATTGTCAAAATCATGCAAAAAATCCAAAAACGTCATAAAATTAGAAAATCCAAAAACATCTAAAATCATATCAAAATCAAAAAACATTCATAAAAGTTAGTCAAAAATTCAAAAATAGAGTTGTCTTGTCGAACTACGGGTCTTTGAGCTCTTAATGTAGGCAAGGTTGATCTTTGATCATCCCCTGAGACACTTAGGTTAGTCCTCTAGGAGTCTGTCATAATAAACTGGCAATCCATTTGTTCATATCTCATCAATAAACGAGTATGTTTCAGTCGAACTACGTGGTCTCTGCGTATATAACATAGGCAAGGATAATCTATTGATCAGTCCTTGAGGCCCCTAGGATAGGTCTTTAGGTTAGTCTCTTGGTCAAAATCTAGGAAAACCCAAAAACATTTGTAAAATCTCGAAAAAACCAAAAATAGCCTCAAAACATTTCAAAAACACCAAAAACATCCAAATATTTGAAAAAAAAAATCCATCCATCCCATTTCGCAATCACCCGAAATAAAAATCCACTCATAATAAACCAATCATCACCCTCAACCTTTGGTGAAACAATCAGAAACAAGTCTAGTAGGTTAAGAGTGAAAACTCAAAATGTCAAAGTCTCAAGTCTAGGTCGGTAGGTAAACAAGTTGGTCAACTC
Organism: Sequoia sempervirens; assembly: GCA_007258455.2. NCBI lineage: Eukaryota > Viridiplantae > Streptophyta > Pinopsida > Cupressales > Cupressaceae > Sequoia > Sequoia sempervirens. The sequence goes on along the minus strand of VDFB02338350.1, from coordinate 45,551 downwards.
TTGGTATCAATAGTCTCATCATCCAATTTGTCCCAAATCATCTGATAACATCATGTCCTAGGATGCATCCTTCCTATAATGAACATCAACATTAGGCATCACTGTAGTTTAGTCTTGGCTAACGGTATGAAGAGCATTAGCTTGTTTGTTTACTTGGTTTTTGGCTTTTGACTTATCTTATTGCGCTCATTCCAATGATCTCTTGATGATGTCCAATCAAAATGATTTAGAGAGAAAGGAATGAGGCAACGATCATTATCTTTTTATTTTTTGTGCTTGTTGGATATTCTTGTAATATAACCTTGGCCATGTGTGCTTTGTTTGGGTGTAGGGAAGGTGTTTTAGGTGTCTTGTTGACCACATAGGAAGGCTTTCCTTTCTATGTTTTGGTCTAAGATGTTTGGAATATATGAACTACATCTTGAATAAGGTTTTGTATGTCAGGTGAACATGAGTACTCCTATCTGATTGTCAAGTCAAAGTCCATCACACTAGGTGCAATGCCATCCTGATTCTTTATACCTTGATGCATTGTACTTATGTATGTTATCAAACATAAGGTAAGTAGTCCTTTTAAAATCTCAATTCCTGAAAAGAAAATCATCGTCATCATCATTTTCATCTCTAATAAAATTGGCTTGTTGGATTCTCTTATTTCTTCTTCCTTCTTTCCACTCTAACAAGGTACCATGACAGTTAATCATCATCGCTAATGCATTCATCCTGCATACACAAACCATCATCATACTGCATATCCATATCATATAGGAGGCACTTGTCATCTCCCATGCATTACATTTCATTATTACATAATATAGATTGGTTATTCTAAGCATCTTAATCCATCTCATTTGCATCATCATCATAACCATCCATATGTCCATCTTGAACCTCTTTGTCACGAGATTGAACCTCAAATCAAACTTTCACTCGATCTCTCGAGGGGGCAGTGTACCAGTATACTTCTTTTCATTAGGGCATCCAAAAAAAAAAAGATTTTTTTTGAATTTTGATCACGGCAAGGTTATTCTTCAAACCAACGCAACAGATACATTGCTTCAAAGAGGGGGAAAATGTAGACATGTAAAATATACATGCACCTAATTCTGATTTTACTAACACCACTTCATCCCGAATCACTCTTTGCTAGCCATTTAATTAAATAATCTTTATTTAATTAAATTAATCACATTTCATCTTTTAATTAAATAAATCAAATTTATCTGATTAAATCATTATCCTCTATTAATTAAATAAATCATTTTGTTTAATCCTATAGTCCCTATTTTAATTAGATAATTCATTTTATTTAATTAATGTCTAAAGTCATCTCATTTAAATTAAATAAATTTATCTTTATTTAATTTGAAGCTAACATCATCCCTCTTTAATTAAATAAATCAAACTTTATTTAATTAAATCTAATAATCATTTTCCTCTCATTTTGATTCAAATTAATCCAAAAATCTAAATCAAAAGGTCAAATTAGCTAATCTCCTTTTAAAATTAATCAAATCCTGATCTTAATCTATCAAATCCTCTAGCTTTTGCAACTTGCTCATGAAAGTCATTTTAATTAATTAATAATTCCTCAATTTTCATTCAAAAGGCATCCAAGTGGGAATATTCCTCCAATTTGAAAATCTCCCCCCAAATGGACTTGTACATCCAACAAGGCATTGAAAGCCTCTTACATGTCCTTTTCCTTGAGCCAAGTGGCATTAACTTCATTTTTTTCTCCCTCCAACTTGTCACTTCCTCAAATTTGAATTTCCACCTAATTGAATTTAATTTCACAATGACCAAAATGTGCTCCACCTTTGTCCACTCACATGTTGACAAGTGGCTTTATACTATTGGTTGGTGTTTGATCCCACACTCGTCCATTTTTCCTATTCTTCCCTCTTTGTCTTCTATAAATAGAAGGCTCTCCTTTTGATTTTGGATCCATAATCTTATGCACAAGTTGACACAAGTTTATGCATTTGCATCCACAATCCATGCAAGTTTATTATTGTCATTTTGAATCCATAAATCATCCATATTTTCATCCAATTTAGCATAGAATTCATCATTCATAGTTAGGTTCTTTCCATTTTGTTCAACATACATCCATCATCCAAGAGCTTATCAAGGGGTTGGGAAAGGGCTACTTTCCACATCAAAGTAGCACCAATCCCCCTATGGGATGATGATTTGGTTGACTTAGACTAGATTTACATATTTTAGGTTGCATGCATTACTTCATGTTTTTATCTTCTATGTTTGATCAACAATTTCATAGGGAGTGGTTTATTTTAGTTTTCTAACAATGGCTAATTTGGTATGTTTTAGCTATTGTTAGTGATTGCAAATTCTCCTCTCACAAATAGTATTCCTTCCATTCATTCTAGATCTACATTGATTAGCCTTATGTCCAAATCCATAGCATGTATAATAGTAACCATTGAAAGATTGAATCATTCTACTATTGTTATATGCATTCATCTTTTGACTTTTGCATTCATTTTCTCTATGTCCAAATCTTTTGCATGTAAAGCATTGACCAATAAAGGATGAAACATTTTGATTCATTATGCTTCTACACTACATTGCTTTATGTACAAATTTATTGCAAGAGTAAAAAAAACCATTGAAAGATGAATACCTTTGAGCATTTGGTTGTCTCATCAGAGGTTTTCTAGCTTCATTTCTTTGATTTTGGATCTTTCCATTGTTCTTCTTGTCTTCAGTCTTCTCTGGTTCATTAATCTTATTTTCTACATTAGGTGTCTGATCTGATTTTGAGCTTTCACTTTTTTCAAATCCCAAGACATCTTTGTCTTTGGATTTTTTTGACTTGCAATCATCTCATCAAGAATTGTAGAACTCGCGTTGAATTTTTATTCATGACCTTTTTCTTTTTCTAGATCTGATCTCAAATTTACCACTTCTTGTTCAAGCCTTATGCACTCATCATATTTTTTTTCACCATTTCATTTAGACATTCCTCAACTCTTTTCCTTCCTTCAATTTGTACTTTTATTTTGGTGATGTTTTTGTTTGCTTGTTTCAACTATTCACTGACTTCCTTATGCCTTTCACTGAAATTATTGATTTTCTCTCTCAAATTTTTGATACATTCACTTTCTTCTTTGACATTTTGATGCAAAGGAGAAATCAAATCAATCCAAACAACAATCTAAGGCATTCAAATACCATTCAAGCCACCACTGGTTCACTAGGTCTCATTGGCCATATGACCACTCAAAATCTTTATAGAAAATATTCCTTAGAAGTTTCCAATAGGTTTAATACAATATCTCTGAGGCCTTTCAACTACTGATGGCAGGTTTCTTTTAAAATCCTCAACAATGACTCAATATATGAAACAAGGCTCCACCTTGACACACTTTGGGCTGCTCTTTGATGGAAAAAGAACACATACACTTCCAGATTTGAGGTGTAAACCTTTGATACATGATTTAAAGACATTATTCCTCCATTCAATAACACAAATATGACTTTGACAACAATTTTGAACTAGATCAGACCAACTTCCTATTTGTTGCCCCAACAATGCCAAAATTGGTCATATTAGGACACGCATTAAATAGCATGCTTCAACTTGCAATAATGGAAAATGGTGTGGTTAAAAAATTATATGAGACCCTTCCACACATTCATAACACCTTCTCTAATCACCAAGAGGCCAAACTATGTAATATGACATTCAAACTTGCCCTTTTCTGCCCTCTTGTGATTGTTCTATTGCATAGTCAAGAATAGGTCTGCTAAACAAAAACCATATCAAACCAAAATATAGAGGTCTAAAAATTTGAGAGCATGAATAATATATATATTATAAAAAAATTCTAGCAAAAATTCATGATTTTTCACCATACATATTTCAAGTTATGCTCGAAACAAGTTGACTAGAAACCCTAGGTAGGGTTTGCAACTATTTTCAAAGAAAATGCCATAACTTTCTTAATACTCCATGAAAATTGATGAAACAAAAATAAAATGAAAGTAGATTCACATTCCAACACACTCCAATTGGTTTCAAGTCGATATGTGGTCTGTACAATTCATACCAAATGAAAGAACGGGTCTAAACGTGAGAAAAATGCACAAAAAATGCTTGTTTTCTGTTGATGCCAAAAATTGGCAAGGTAACAACCCTTTATGGGAAACTCAGTTTATGGGGGACTTATTGCACTAAACTGAGTGACCTCCAAATTTTTAAAGAAGTTGGCTTCTTCTGTAAAAAATTTTTTGGAATGGGAAAAGGAAGTAGATATAAAAATAAAGGATCTAACTAAGGTGATGTGCCAAAATTTAGATAAAAGACACAATAAACCTATCTTTTGGATATAATCTAAGGGCCTGCTCAGCAATTTACCATGTACTAGAATAAAAAAAATTAAAGATTGAAGCATGAATAGCTCATTCAATGACATAAAATAATTTTCACACCCATTTACTAAAAAGAGGAGTCAAAAGACATGATCTAAACCAGCAAACTTGCATTAAAATTAAAGAAGTTCTATAAATGAACCATTCAAACAATAATGGCATAGTATAAAGTTTATCAGTAACATAAGAAAGTAGAGAGGCTGAACAATGGCACAATCTATGAGTTCTTGCAATAATCTAAACAATAAAAAAGGTCTGGTGTCTCTCTAAAATCCTCTAATTCTTGAACCCATTGGAACTTGAAACATGTAACATGTAATCCTTGAACCCCTCTTCAGAAACAAAGAGTAGTATATATAGCCAACATTTTCACCGCCTGGCGAGCAGTAACTGAAAAGATTCAAAAACCTGAGCAATGATGCAGTAGCAATGATTCCCTTGGTCGTTGCAATAGAAAAATATTCGAGCCATAACATTTGGTCACTCCCCATCTAGGTGCATCCCCTGCAAATGATAGCAATCGTCTAGGTAAAGTTCTGAGTAGAAAAGTGTCACCACCCAATATAGGCAGTTAGAAGTGTGGCAGCATATCACAACCCATAGCTTGCTCCATCCTTTGTGTTGAAGAAGCATCCACAAGGAGACAAATTGTAGCATGGCGCAGCTCGTGGTCCCTTCTCCCCTTCCTTCATTGAAAGCTTACACTGGGATGACACGTAGTAGTAATTTTTATATAGATGCCACTTGTGGGGCCCACCAAATCTTTACACGAATGGGAGCTACGTGGCATGCAAGCAAGGCCCAATGAGGAAGTGAAGGGAAGTAGTTAAAAATAGCTCGCAGTGAAGACACATGGGAGCATAGCGGGGGCAATTAGAGGAGAAAAGGAGGGAACCCCTTCAGAGAGCGCTGAGTGGACACGTGGTGGAGGTTGGCCATCATTCATCAAAAGGGGTCGATGATGTTTATTGGAGGCATGGGCTAATACTTAGAAAAAAACAAAAACTCAAAGGGAGCTTGATGAATTTTACATTCACAACTTTTGGTGACTATCAAGGGTGTTTCGCTTGAAGAACAAAGAACCCAAAATTTTCTCTAGTGCGTAGACCAGAGCACCATCCATAGGATGATAGATTCAAATTTTAAAGAGGGTTGCCTGTAAGGGCAACCAGTCATCCTCAGATGGTTTTGATATATCATGTAGATTCTCTTGCACTCCACTTAGGTCAGGAATTTCTTTATAAGGAAGCACCTTAGGCAAACCGACACTTGAATCACAATGGAAAAGTAGTCATGCAACTAGATGGATGACACCTTCAATGTTTTTTGTGGTAGGAGGTTGGCTAAAACTATGCAAAATAGTAGGGTCCTACTCCTTTTCTTCAATCTTCTCTACAATTTTCTCAATTGACAATTGATTTGTCATCAAGAAATGGGGACGACATACCCATCTCAATTAGCTGGGAAATTTTTTTTCACATGCTATCCATAGTCTAATTTGAAGTAGCTACGTAGGCATTAGTACGTGGGATGGCCAAGTGGCAATGGATAAATTTATTTTTCATATTGGTAGCAACATTCTAATCCTCAATCCTTGCCTTTGCTAAATTTTCATCAGAGACCATGTATAGCTTATTTAGCAAATCCTTTGCTTCAGGGACCCTTTCCATGATGAATTGTAGAAACCACTCAATGGCTCTATGGACCTCCCGACTCAAGCTTGTTGCCTCTGACATATATCAGAGTGTTAGCTGCAATGTTAGGGAGAAGGCTTTAACCTTTTCCCAGTATAAAATGTATAACTACTGAGCTATTGGAATCAGGTCCAGCTACACAACAAGGGCCTAGGGAGCACTCTTTAGAAGGGAAATCTTTGCATCCCTCGAGCCAACATCCTTTGTTAATTTTGCAGTTTTCTTTTTTGTAGATGGAAGTTGCTCCCCAATGTTACTTAGCTCCTTAAACCATTTTTCCTTGGCCCAGGCATGGTTTTCCAACTCTGTGCCAAGAGAATAATTCATCTCTTGTAGCTCTTTTTCTAATTGGGATTTTTGACCCTCGAAGTTCATTTTTTTCTTTTCTAATTTTTGCTCATGTTGAGCACACTAAGATGCTAGCTCTTCACCTTTTTGTTGTAGATTTTTCTCTATTAGGGCCAATTGGCTCTGATACTCCTGGTTCCTCATCCGCAGCTTGTTGATTAGGATGGGATCAATGGATTGGGAATTCTTGAGTTCCTCTTGGAGTTTGTTCTGCTCTGATTTTTCTGCCCACACTTTTTCTAATAAGAGCGCAACTTTTGCTTCTAGTGATTTATCCCTCATCTCCAGAAAACTAACCCTTTCCTTCACAAGCTTCAGCTGCTCCTCCTTTTTCTTTAACTGATGGCCAGAGCAAAGGAAGTTAGTCATTACCACCTGCTGCATTTCTTCCATGAGTTCTACCTTGTCCTGTAGTCGGGTTTCTCTCAGATCAAGTCCCACAACATACATGTAATTATCCAACAACGTCTCCCCTTGTGGTTTGATGGTGTTCAAGTACATGGTGGCAAAATTTAGCATTTGATTCACCTCATTATACACAATAAATACCTTTGGCTCTGCATCCTTTGTGTCATCCTTAGCCTTTTTCTTTTTCATTTTGAGAACATGTGCTTATTTTGTGGCCTCTCCTTAGGCAATGAATTGGGATGGTGACTGAACTAGCCCACCTGCAAAGGGTGCACCAGGAAGTACAATAAAAGGGAATGTAAGTGTGGTAGGTTCCTATGTTTTTCTCTTTTAGAGAGTAACATTCTGTGGGGAGAAATAAGGGACTTTCCAAATTTTAGTTTGCGAACTAGCGGAAGGGCTCATTGGTTGCTGTGGTGACGGGGTAGTCATTGTAGAGTCTATTTACTGGGAATATTGGGTCAAACCCAAGGTAGCAGTGGAAATAGAGGTACCAATGGTGACTAAGCCTTCAAAAAGAGAGGTGAGGAGAGATTAGGTAGTGGCAGATAGTGTCAGGATTCGTGGAGGTGTTAAGATAGATGGCTCTGTTTAGGCGAATTGGGAGAAACCTCCCACAAACATAGTGGTAGAGGGAGAGAAGGTAGGCTCAACACTTGCAGTAAGGGGTTCCACGAAAACAACAAAGGACACTAAAGATTGAGAAGGAAATAAGGAGTGAGCATTACCTACTGACTAGATGGTGGCGGTGCTTTGCCTATTACTAGCTCCTCACTTATTTTGAACTCACGGCTTGCTACGAGCACTTGGCTTGCGGTGACTTCATGTGAACCTTCTCCCATAATAGATTCCATGCACTATCATTTAGGGGATGGGGAGTCTCTTGTCTCTACAGTCTCTGACTGTTGTTGTTGGGACCCTCTTGTTGCTTTCAAGGCCTAGGTAAGCGTCTGTGAGGCTCTTGATATATTGAGTCACACATTTGAAGTGACATAGGTAGGTTTCCCTATGGACCTTTTCCTTTGCTAAGTAAAGGATGTCAATGTCTCAGCTTCCTCCTTCACCTGCTCTTCTTCTTTATTGGAGTCATTGCCTCTGCTAGCGCTTGAGTCGAAAGCAGGATGCTCATCAACCCACAACTTATCAAACTGTTCATAATTTGGCATGCTATTATAAGGGGCATCCAACTGTTTTGTCTCTTGGCGATACACCCAGAAGGCTTTAATCCTTTCTATACTCCATTCTTGTTCTTTTCTTAACTCATTGAATAGGGTGGCTCCCATCTTGCAATTCTCATTATAATCTACCACAACGAAATAGAACTTATTCCATGGCAGTCTATCTTCTATAGGAATGTGGATCAAGTCAACCAATAATTCATCTTCATCCTCCAATGGGCTGCACCTATTTTCCCAGTAAGGACGAGAACTATGAGTTACTTTGATATGCTCATATGGTAGATTATTGAAAGGGTTGTAATTCCATTTGTCACAAATCATTACCAACCCTAGATGAGCCATCTTATCCTACAACAACAAGTGTGCTTCCTTTTTCTTTTTCACGGCCACTGTTTTGAAGCTTATCAAATAGATGAACAAGCTCTTCCTCTTTGCTTTTCCTATGCAAAAGGTATCATCAATAATGAAAACCTTCCAGAAAAATTCAAGGGCTAGCACTCAATTTTTTATGCATGTCGGGAGGTAGAATGGTTCCCCGGTGAAGCCTTGCATCTAGATGAATGTAAAATCAGATCTGAAAAACTAGTCACATCTGGGAATGAAGTTCTGCATATACTCTGTTTGCGTCAAGGTGAGTCAATTAATACCGTCCTCTCCTTACAAATCTTGCAAAATCAGAGTCAAGAAATAATCCAAAAATGCATAATAGTCAAAAGTGGAAAAGAGGAGAGGAGTCTACACTGGCTTTCTTTTGTTTCTTTCATAAAAAATAGACAGCTTCACACACTTATTAAAGAAATTAGGGTTCTAATGCAAAAACATATGGGCAAGATGGGAAGGAAATCTGAACTTATGTTTAGCTTGGTAATTGTTAATTTTTGCTATCATCTCCTTTGAGAGGTATTCTACAAAATCATACTAGAAGTAAGATTGTTGCCTGCAGAATTGGAAAGTCAAACCCAATTGAAATGCATGCACCTCTTTGTCGGTGTCTAGACCGTAAACAAATGCCATCATTGAAAAGGAATCTTGTAAGTCTGTTTCAAAAGTTCCATGTTGCGCCAAGATCTTTGGTGGCTTCCACTGATCTGCTTCAATCCTTTTGGTTTCTTTGTTATAAAACTCTAGAGCCTTATCCCTTATGTTCCATATATTTTCCTCTTTTGTAGGAGTGAATGCCTCTATTTTCATTTTTCTTTGCATATGATCAAGAATACACAACATATTCTAGATGGCTCCCGGGGTGATATTAACTGATAGAGTTTAACCCTCGATAGTGTTGGTGCTTGGGTTGAAATGCTTAATGGCCGCATCGACTAATTTTGGGCAATAGTGCACAAATGGGACCATATATTATGGAATCCCGCTAAACCATATTTTCTCTACTGTTGACATTATCCTTTTAGATACCTTCATTCTTTTGCAGGTCACTTCCCTCAATCCTTTAGGGTTCTTCCCAAGAGCGGGATCATGAATATTATCCTAGTCCTCCTGGATTAGGGTCTAGTTTCTATAGCTTTTGGGTTTTTCCAATTCGTGTGTGTTTTCCCACTTTGGCTTGTCTAGAATACCTAGTGTAGCATAAGAAACATTTTCAAAGACATTGATGGCTGGTGCTCCTCTCATAGCTTTAAATAAGTTTTGCACTGCCTCTCCCTATGCTTCTTGGCTTGAAATTTTTGCCATTTTTTATTTGCAAGAAGCTTCTGCTTAGCTTGAACCTCTCTGCAATTTTAGCTCGACTTTGGTTGTGCACTAGAAATTGATTTTGCTCTAAGTAGCATATTTGAAAAAAAAAATTAAGTGCTTAAACCTTTTACATGCAATACTTAGTTATCTTTTCTCAAGGTGGTAGACAGGAGTTACCTTTTTGCATTTAATTCAGCATGTACCACCAACCTTTTGGCTTGTGCAAGATGAACCACTTGTCATTTTGATATGAGAAGAAATCATAATTACAATTAGCATCTATATTGTATAGCACAATTTTCTTGGAACTTGAGCCCATGCTTTGCTAGCAGCTTAAGCATTTGTATACGTTGGCAATTAATATCCCAAAAGAAATGATTAAGCCAAAGATGTGATCAACATTTGAAAAGATATGAGCTCTGTCTTGGAATAAGAAAAACACCTAGAGAACAACACCTTAGTATTTGGTTGTGCATAACACTGTTGATTGCTACCACTAGCTTAGGCTAATTAATTAGCCCTCATTAGTTTTGCATGCAACAAGCCGTACTCAATAGACACAACTAGGTGGGAAATTTGAGCAAGCTCAAGCATGACTTTCAAGTTGGTACTTGATTAACATCACGTTTATGGTAAGAAAACTACCACACATTTCCTCACTTTTTCTATAAATAGGCACCTTAGTAGTAGCAACATCACACTTAGTGATTAGAGAAAATTCGGTAAGAGGTAAGTGGCTTAATAGTTTAGCATTAGCAGTTGCATAGCATTTTCATAGGCTAGACTTAGGCACTTTTCAAAGATAGTTTTAAGGTAGTTATAGAGTGTCTACTAGCATGGATACCCCAATTAGGCTAGTTTTTCATAAGTCTCAAACAAATTTTTTAGGCGAGATTTCAACTAGGCATTTGAAAAGGATGACAAAGAAAAAGCACTCACTAGCTATCATAGCCATGAAATGGGTTTTGGGGTAGGATTTCCTTGAGTACGAGGACAAATATCAAGTTTACACTAACATGTGCTCGCATTTTGTTGCCTCCATGCTAGATATTGGAGTTCCCAAGCCACTGATTTTGCGTCTGGTCAAGGAAATTTTCCCAAAGAAGTACCTGATCAGCCTCAGGGAGGTAGTAGCAAACACTGCATATGGTGGAGGCATCCTAACCACGAGTGACCTTAGGAGGTTCATTGAAGAGGACACGGTCGTACCATGGCTGCCATTTTTGAGTGGCTTTCACCTCCAATCGCAGAATGAGCACCGTGAGAGGTTCACTCATTCTTGCTACTTTCTCTTTCACATCTACAATGTGGTGCCTTTCTACGATATTAACTGGTACACAGACTTCAGGAACCTGGTGTTCCCTTTGCCTCTAGTTGTTGCTCCTGTAAATGATGTTGTTGTTGATGATGATGATTCCCTTGTGGATGAAGATATTGTGGATGTTGTTGTTGATGCGTCTGTTGTTGCTTCCCATGCTATGGACTGAAGACCTCTTCATTTTTCTTTTTCTTTTTAAAAACAAACTCATAGAAATTAGTCTATTTTTTGCATACATGCCTGAAAAAGGCTTTTCCGTATAATAAATGAAAGAAGTGGAATAGAACTATATACTTTTAGAAGCGTGGCCCTTGAGCCATTTTGACAATGTAAACACTTAAGCATATATATAACGAAAATATAACTTTATATAATCATCTTGTTTTATTTGCTTCATGGGTCATCTTTTTCCTTTTTAGCATATATGTATGAATTCAATCTTACATGTGGGTTTTTTATTTTTTGTTCTGTGAGTTGTGAGTTTATTTTTCTTGCTTTTTGCAATAATGGGTTATTTGTTCTTTTCCGCCTTGAACCATAGAATAAATAAAAAAACCAGCCAACAAAACAAAAGGGAAAGAAGGAAAAAGCACTATAGACATATTTACATCAGCGGGACATGGAAGCTTTAATTGAATAATTTAAGGTGAATTTTGTTGACCAGAATTCCCAGCACTTATTTTTCCATAGTTTCTAACTCATATGAATTATGTTATTTGCATTGAATTATCTTGAACGGACCCTCCCAAAGGTTGTCAAACTTCCCATGTTGACCCAGATTCACAACCCTTTCATTAAACTTCAGCATGAAATCTCCACATTTTATACCTTGGTCAGATGCTTTCTTGTCAAACCAACTTTTAACCACCTCTTGGCGGTTAGTCATGGCTATTAGGGAGTTTTCCCTTTTCTCTTGTACTTCTAGTAACTCAGGTAGCCACACCTCTATTGTGCCATTTTGTTCCACCTCAAGAGATTTTAGCAATTGCAGTACTGGAATCTCCATAGAGATAGGCAATAGCGCCTCTTTTCCATATACTAGTTCATACGATGAAAACTTGAGGAATTTCTTAGGAGTTATGTGGTCTACCCAGAGCATTGCTTGAAGGTTTTTATGCCATTCCCTTTGGTATTCTGACCCAATCCTTTTGAGGAGTCAAACCAGATTCTTGGTTGTTGACTCGGCTAAGTCGTTCCCCTGTGGGTACTAGTTTGATGATGTTTTAAGGAATATTCCATGCGTATGTGTGAATTGACTTACCTTAGAGCCTAGGAAAGCTTTGGTGTTATTAGAGATGATGGTTTTGGGCGGGTCGAATCTCGTCACCAGTTATTCTAGGATGTCCACTATTTCTCCCTCTGTCGTATTCTTTAGTGGCATGACTTTAGTCCACCTTGTGAAGTAGTCAGTGGCCATCAAGATCCATTTATGACCTGTGCTAGAGGTTGGGTTGATCATTCCGATGAATTCCAAGCCCCATTGCACGAATGGATTGTCAACCACTATTGGATTAAGAGGCATTACAAAATTCTTTCTTCTTCCTATGAAGAACTAGCATTCCTTGCAAGCCTTTCCCAAAGAGTATGAATCATTGAATAGCGTCGGCCAGAAGTACCCTACGCACATTATTTTGATGGCAGTGGTCTTTGCGGAGAAATGCCCACTCGCAAGACTACTATGGTAAGTGTCAAGGATTCTTTTACCTTGTTCTGTGGTAACACATCACAATAGAATGCCATTAAAATTTCTTTTGAACAAGATCCCTTCAATGAGTCTATTGTTTTGTAGTCAGTAGAATCTCCTCTTCTGAGAAGGAAGGTTCAACGAATATTTTCCTGTGTATAAACTTACTCTGTCCGCTAGCCAACAACCTTCAAAATTTGACTCGTTTGTTAGGACTAGCTCTGGCTACTCTTCCTCGATGGCCATTTCTTCATTGTGTGCAAGATATTCGCACAATCCTCTTCCCCAAACAATATTTGTAGGCTTGACCTCAATGTCGTATTTGAGGAGTTTGGTGATCCAATTGGTCCTTTCTTAGTTATTTCTCCTTCCATGATGTATTCGTACACACTAGAATGCACGACATAGACAATCACTTTATTGCAAGAGATTAGGTGTCAAAACTTCTTGAGTCCCTTAACTATTGCAAACACTTGCCTCTCCACAAAGTTGTAGTTTGTCTCATATTCCTTCAGGGCACTAAGAGTGAAATGCTATTGAATGTTCTCTCCTGCCCTTGTCATCTTTCTAAGTTAAAACAATAGCAATGCTTGACTTGCTATTGAATACATACTTTATGAAGTCCTTTGATAAGTCTAGATTGACCAAAATAGGAGTAGAGGAAATAGCATCCTTTACTTTCTCAAAGGCTTCTCTAGCTTCTTTTGTCCATTTAAATGTTTGATCATTTTTTAGCATCAGGGTGATTGGCCTAATTATTCCTACAAAATCATAAATAAATTTACTAACAAAATTCACCTTTCCCAAGAAGGACTAGATGCCTTTCTTGTTGATTGGAAGGGGAAGCTCTTTGATTGATTTCACCCGCTTAGGATCAATTGAAATTCCCTCTTTAGACACTACGTGCCCCAATAGCTTGCCTTGCAGTACTCCGAAGACACATTTTTTTGGGTTTAGGGATATCCCAAACTCCTATAATTTCTTGAACACCATCTCAAGATGATCAAAATGATCATCCTTGGACTTGGAGAACACAGTCAAATCATGCAAATGGATTAGGATAATCTTGTTGATTAGTTCGCTAAAAGCGATATCCATTGTCTGCTAGAAGGTGGCTCCTGCATTTGAGAGGGAAAACGACATCTTAGCATATGCGAACATTACCCACTTGGTAGTGAACATTGTCTTATGTTGATCCTCCTCGCTGACCCTGATCTAATTGTAACCAGAGAAGCCATCTAATAGGGAAAACATCTTCAATCCTGCCACCATTTGCAAGATTGACTCCATTGAAGGTAGCGGTTAATGATCCTTCAGGGATGCTCTATTTAGGTCCTGAAAGTCTACACAGATGAATATCTCCATTCTTCTTCTAGACTAGGACTAAATTGGATACCCATGTACTATGCTTAATTGAGAAGACTATCCGCGACTAGATTAGCTTTGTTAATTCTTGCGCCATTAGCGCTTCAATCTTGGGATTGACTGGACTTTGTTTCTAGCTGACTAGTTTTGAACCTTTTGCTAGCTCTATTATATGTTGGATGATATTGAGATCATATCCCTTGAGGTCATCATATGACTAGGCAACCACTCCATATTTTTCACAAAAGTCGATGATCCTTTCTTTATCATGATGCGGGACATCTTTTTCAACTTTGAACTTTCTTCCATCTCCAACTGAAAGATTTGCATAGTCACCTTTATCTGCTACAAACTTCCTCTTGTCATTTCTTGCATCATCACAATCAAAAATATTTTTGAGAGTGACCAATCCCTTTGGAATTTTATTGGATTTTAGCTAAATGATTTTTCCTTCATAAACTTCGATGATTTTTGGTTGGAGCTGGTTGGAAAATTCTCTTGACTGTTGGATGAATGAGACAATGTGTTCATCACTATTGAACACTTTCCAGCTTTGGTCATTGTTTGGAATGGCTGGTCGGATAATCACTCTCATAGAGTGTTTGTTGTGATTGAGATCAAAGGTGGGACCAAATTGGGATATGATTGTTGCCATGCGATTCACATCTATATTTTGTTCTCTGGGCACCGTTTGAAGGTTGAATGCTTCAAAACACTCAATCAGGTCCCAAACTCAGTGTCTATAGGATCGCATGCAAACATTCTTGACTGTAGAAATTTTGCAGACTTGATTGAATACTAGCTCAGAATCTTTAAACACCATTAATTACTTAATTCCCATTTGCTCTGCAAGGCTTAAACCTTGCACTAGTCCTTCATATTCAGCTTCATTGTTCAAGCAAGTGAGATAGAAGTGGAAAGGTCTCAGTGTCTTTTCATTGTGTGGGGATATTAAACATATCTCAACTCATGCACCAACCTTGCATCTTGCTTCGTCGAAGTACAACGTCCATAGATTTGAGGCTTGACTGCTCTTAGATTCTTTGACGACCTTTGGGGGCACTTGATCTTCATCGTAGATAACATAGGTGCCCAACCTAGTAGCACAGTAGTTACTAAAAGGATAAATATCTATATGTTCACTCAAGAGAACATCTTCTCGATCAGTCTAATCTCTGGTCACTTCTTCATCTTCTAGTAGCTCAGCATGATACATTTCTTGCTTGGTGATAGAGGTATGAGTGGCCTCAAAGTTGATCATGGCTTCATCGGCCACATGTTCCGAATGTAGGGCTTTGAATATTATCTTCATTTTAGCTCCATGCTTGGTCCTTAGGATCAAATGCGACCAGTCTAGAGAAAGATACCCACCTATTTTTGAAGTAAACTCTTAGGATAGGAAGAGACCAAACATAAGGGGAACATCTATGATCACAGTGTCTTAAGGGACTGTGATACTAGGACAAGTGAACAGATTCAATGGAAGGTCTTTGATGAGGCCTACAATTTCAACTTTATTCCCATCAAGTTGTATAACCCCATTTTTCAAAGGTTCATAGCTAAGTCCTAAGGCCTCAACTATCTGCTTGGGCATGACTGTGGTGCTAGCACTAGAGTCGATCATGGAATTATGTAATAATTTCTCCCCTATAATGAGAGTTAAGAAGAATGGTTGAGGCTTCAACTTATCTCTTACTTTAGCAGGGGCTTTTGTTGTGCTATTTGTAAGAACTTTGGCAGGAGGTGATTGATCAACAACCTTTGCTTTGAGTGACTACTCCATTGGTGCAACACTCACATCCTCTTGGAGAGCCTTCTGTAGTAATGTCTTTTGTTCTAGGATGGCTAGGATATCCCACAGAGACACATTAGCAGATGATTTTTTCAATTGTTCCACCACATTAAATGGTGGAATATTCAGAGGTTTTTGATCCTTAGCTCTCATTATAATAATTTCCTTTTGTGACAGACATTGTGTCACCACTGTAGGGGTAGTAGGCGTCTAGTCAAAAGTACTTTTAGGCTATGGGTTGACTAGTTATAGGATGACTGGTTCACCTGTGAATCTCCTCTTTTAGCGGGTATTGTAATCAGACTATATTTGTAGTGTCTTAGATGTGGATGCCTCATTGGAAAACATCGCTTCTTCTTCTTCCATCCATGAGAAGAGTGCATGATCAGGGGCAATGTCTGTTTCTTGCTCCAATGACATCCCTTGCATTTGCGTGGTGAGCACTGCATTGTCCATTTGCAAAGAGGTATACACATAGCTTATGGGATCTAACGTTGTGCCTTGGTTGCGTTGCTCTACCACCTTTTGTTGTAGATTTCCACACAGACAGTTTTGAGGCATGTGTGAATCACTGCAAGGAAAGCACCAAGGTTTGTGTCATCAATTAAATTATTTTTCCTCATGGTTAACTCTCTACTCGAGCTTAGATTGGAACTTTGTAGCGAAGAAGGCGCTGGAACTATTTTATTTGTTATTTGCACCTACAGATTTGTCTGAGTGCGTCCTTGAAACTGGTTCTATTGGTAAGAAGGTTTCCCACCTTGCTAATTATGGTAGCTCGACCTCGGAGGCACTGCCTAATTTTGCTTGATGATGGTTATATCATTGATAATAGTCTGCAACATTTCCTTGAACTTGCTCATCTCTTCCTTCGAAGAGCCAGATGTAGAGACATCATTCTATGGTGCATTTGGGCATGTGTACTTGGATTGAGGAGGAGCTTGCATGCTGGTAGAAGGCATCTCCTAAGAAGGAACCAATATTTCTAGAAATATAGGGATGATGGGTCAGGGTGGTAACTTATCAGTGTCTATCAAATTGTTCTTTGCCTTGACAACAATGTTGTAGGTGCCTGATAATGTGGTTATATCGAGAGACTGGATCATCATTGAAATGTCAAGGTTGATAGATTTTAAGTAGAACATGAATGCCAGATCGAGCAATGGGTAGATATCCACTTGGATTCTCTTCTAGCTTATATGGAACTAGGCATTGAAGTCAGCCATGGCTTCGTGCGGGGCCCGCTTTATGACCACAGTTGATAATATAGCGATTATCGGTCTCCTTCATTCTAAAATCTCTAATAGAAAGGATCTCAAAGCTCATCCTAGGTACTGATAGTGTTTGCTTGCATCGTCCAATACCAATCTAGTGCCTTGCCTCTGAAAGAGGTGGTGAACAATCTTAGTGCTATATTTTGGTCTGTAATGCCATGTACCAGACATATGTCTACAACATCTTGCAGATGTTTAGATGGTGTTCTTGAGTCATCCTCAATAAATCTAGGTAGAACTTTTAGGGCGGAAACCAAGATAGAGGCCCAAATGGCAGGTGCTACTGGCACTACAAGAGGACTTCCAACGTCCCATGCCACATAATTTTTGTTAGCAACAAACACCATGGCTAGTGGAAAGGGCGAAGGAAGCAAAATTTTAACTAATTGGGTCGTAGGCTGTACTATCCCTAATGGTGGCACTAATAAACCAAGATTATTTGCTACTTGGGACCTAGTAACAGGCTGATGTCTCATACACCCTCCTTAGAATTAGGTTCATTTAAGCTCAGTCTCACCAGGCATGCTAGGAAAAAGAAAAACTATTGATGCCAAAAATTGGCAAGGTAACAACCCTTTATGGGAAACTCAGTTTATGGGGGACTTATTGCGCTAAACTGAGTGACCTCTAGATTTTTAAAGAAGTCGACTTCTTCTGTAATTGGTTTTTTGGAATGGAAAAAAGGAAGCAGATATAAAAATAAAGTATCTAACTAAGGAAATGCACCAGAATTTAGATAAAAGGCATGATAAACCTATCTTTTGGATATGATCTAAGGGCCTGTTCAACAATTTACCATGCCCTAAAATAATAGAAATTAAAGATTGAAGCATTAACAACTCATTCAATGACAAAATAATTTTCACACCCATTTACTGAAAAGAGGAGTCAAAAGAGATGATCTAAACCAAAAAACTTGCATTAAAATTATAGAATTTCTTCAAATGAACCATTCAAACAATAATGGCACAATATAAATTTTATCAATAACATAAGAAAGCAGAGAGGCCGAACAATGGCACAGTCTGCGAGTTCTTACAATAATCTAAACAATAAAAAAGGCCCGGTGTCTCTCTAAAATCCTATAATTCTTGAACCCATTGGAACTTGGAACATGTAACATGTAATCCTCGAACCCCTCTTCAGAAACAAAGAGTAGTATATATAGCCAAAATTTCCACCACCTAGAGAGTAGTAATTGAAAAGATTCAGAATCCTGAGCAATGATGCAGTAGCAATGATTCCCTTGGCCATTGTAACAGAAAAATATTTGTGCCATAGCATTTGGTCACTCCCCATCCAAGTGCATCCCTTGCGAATGATAGTAGTGGTCCCAGTAAAGTTCCAAGCAGAAAAGTGTCACCACCTAGTATATGCAGTTAGAAATGTGGCAGCATATCACAACCCATAGCTTGCTCCATCCTGTGTTGAAGAAGCATCTGTAAGGAGACAAATGAAAGCATGGCACAACCCGTGGTCCCTTCTCCCCTCCCTTTGTTGAAATATTGTGCTAGGATGACACATAGAAGCAATGTTTACTATAGACACCACTTGTGGGGCCCGCCAAATCTTTACGCAAATGGGAGCTACGTGGCATGCGGGCAGGGCCCAATGAGCAAGTGAAGGGAAGTAGTTAAAAATAGCCCGTAGTGAAGAAACATGGGAGCATAGCGGGGGTCGTTAGAAGAGAAAAGGAGGGAACCCCTTTGGAGAGTGTTGAGTGGACACATGGCAGAGGCCAACAGTCATTCATCAAAAGGGGTCAATGATGTTTATTGGAGGCATGGTCCAGTACTTAGCAAAAAAAAAACTCGAAGGGAGCTTGATGAATTTTACATTCACATTTTCATTTACCAAATCTTCAACCATAATTCCTTCAACCCCCAATTCAATTTTGGAGGGTGTATTTATACATTTTACATCCATCCCAACTATTTCCAACCACCTTTTAATTAGTTTGTTCATAAAACACCATTTTTCCACTTTTTGCAAAAGTTGCTTGACAACTTTTATAATTTTTGACCAATAAGCCTATAACTCTTCAAAATGGATCAAAATTATCCCAAATGGTCATAAATGACCTTATTAGACCAAACACATAAAAACATAACATAAAACCAAAATTTTCCCATATGGTTTGAAGGTGCCCCCAGCACTATACTCCCAAGGAAAAGAAAAATCTCAATTCCATCTAAGATGTGATCTGCAGATTTTTCAATGTCTTCCATCTTGCTCTGCTTTCAAACATTCAAGTGCATGTTTCATTTTAGCCTTAGTTATTCCACTTCTCTACAACTTGTCCTTCAATTGACGCTCTTCACAACTGACTTTTCCTGGATGTTTTTTCTTCTTCATGCATCGTCTATTAGCATCTTCTCAACTTCAAGGTTCCAAAACTCTAGTTCTCGTTCATATATATTATTACCACTGTCCATGTATTCACCTTCATCATTCAAATACAATTTGGCAGCATATTCATCATCCATAAAATCAAAAAATGCAACCATTACCTCTATTGTTTTTGTAACATCTTCTTCACCATATTGTGCATAACAATCTGCATACACTACAATCACTTCTCCTTTTTCTTTATACCATTTTCCATCTTCATTTTCATCTACTGCAACTGTAAACACATACTCACAAATATTGTTAGAAATAACATTTTGAGTCTCAATGGACTCATTTTTTTCATATTTTTCCTCTTCCTTAGATGGCTTAGGTTCTTCCATCATCAACAAAGACTCTCCAAGGTTTGGTTATGTTGTTCTCTCTTGTCTTCTTCTCCTCTAAATGATCTTCTTGATGGGCCACTTTACCTTCTTTCTTATTGGCCAATGCCAACCATTTTCTTGGTTTGTTTTCTCAAGACACTATTGCATCTCAAGATTCATTCTTTCTTGATTTTTTTCATTTGTTCCAAGGTGTGCCTCAACTCTATTACCTCTTGTTGAACATTTATTTGTTTTCCTTCTCATCTTTCTTCTTCATCTCACTTCTCTCTCTTCTCATCACTTGTTGCTTTCTTGGAAACTCCTTACTCTGCAAGTCTCCATGGACTATTCTCCTCAACACTTCCATTCTCCTTTTTCAAGCAAGTCTCTTTCACCTTTCTTCTTCTCAATGCTTCTTCTTATCTTCATGATGCCTCACCTTAGGCCCCCTTCTTTTCCCCTGACCTAGTCTTTTGGTATCCAAGTTATTCCTTCAACCTGTAAAAAAAAAGACAATACACAAACTCCCAAAATTTCCTTGCCTAGATCTTTGGGCTCTAATACTAATTTGATGAAGAGGAGAATTCAAAGCAATGCAAACAACAATCTAAGGTATTCAAATACCATTCAAGCCACCACTGGTTCACTAGGTCTCATTGGTTCTTAACCATTCCCCATATCACCATTCAAACTTTTCATAGACATTATTCCTTAGAAGTTTCTAATAGGTTTAAGACAACTTCTATGAGGCCTTTCAACTACTGATGGAAGGATTCTTTTACAATCCTCAACAATGACTCAAGATATGAAACAAGGCTACACCTTGACACACTTTGGGCTACTCTTTGATGGAAAAAGAACACATACACTTCCAGATTTGAAGTGTAAACCATTGATACATGATTGAAAGACATTATTCCTCCATTCACTAACACAAATATGAATTTGACAACAATTTTGAACTAGATTAGACCAACTTCCTATTTGTTGCCCCAACAATGTTAAAACTAGTCCTTGTTATGCCTTGCATAACCACCCCATTTTATTCTGCAACAAAATGGGTCCCACTTTTTCTTTTGTTTTCTTCACCTTTGGTTGTCTGGTTTGGTCTTAGGAGTTTTTTTTTTCCTCCTAAGTCTGTCTTTTCTTCTATCAAATTTTGGTTCTGCCTCAGTCAGAGTTGGGTTTCTTTTTGTTAAAATTGAAGGCATGATGACAAATAGTGTATTTTATATGCTTTAAGGACTAATGGAGGCATTTTTGTTGCAGGATTAAATCATGCAGTTGATGATATTTCTCAACGAACTTAGTTGGAAAGTTTGGCATAAAATTCCTGTTGCATACCTCAATCAATTTTGGCATAAAATTCCTCTAAGGAGAAAGTCGGTGAGACCCTCCTATTGTCTTGCTAACTGGTAGTGCGTTCTATTTGTCTAAATTACGCTGGTCACCTAGACATTTCAATCGCCTTGGGTTCGGGGAGAAGTCTCGCCGACTGCTGATTGTCTTGCTAAAGGTTCTGCCTTCAGTGTAATCTCTTGCTTCGATGAAAGGTCCTGCCGACCAATGAAGGGAAAAAGCTTTGAGTTCACCGTAATGTCTGGCCGATAGGGTAAAGACTTCCCGACTGATATGAGCTCTCGCTGAAACAAGGTGGCTTCGATGAAAGGTCTTGCCGACCCAATAGGGTCTCACCAACATGGAATGGTGGTCCCAGATAGAAGTCTCAGTGAAAGGGTGCGGCTTCGTGGTAAGGTCTCACCGACAGGGTGAGGTCTCACCGAAGTGGGATGGTTGGTGTAATGTCTTACCGACACGGGGGAGTCTCGCCGAAAGGTTTTCCTTCAGCATGAGGTCTGGCTAAATGATTTTGGTCTTGTTGACAAAGGAAGGGGTCGGTGTAATGTCTTTCCGACAAGTGATGGTCTCTCCGATGGTTTTAAAACTTTAGTGTGACTAATGTAGCCCGCCATGAGGTTTTGTCGACAGATAAAAGTCTCCTTGACAGTTGTTCACAAAGTCGTCATCGGGGAGAAAGATTTATGTTCGCCATGAGGTCTGGCCAAAGGGGTGAGGTCTCGATGAAAAGAGGTGTCATCGGGGAGATGTCTCACTGATGGTTGTTAGTCACACTGAGGGATTCTCCCTTCGGCGTAGTGTTTTGAGCTCGGCGAAAGGTCTCGCCGACCAAGCAGGGTCTCGCCGAAACAGAATGAGCTTGGGGAGAATGGAAGAGCTCAGCATGATATCTCACCGACTGGTGCTATTCTCACTGACATGTTTTGTGCCTTCGGTGTAATGTGTTGAGCTCGATATGATGTCTTATTGAGTGCAATTATCTCGGAAATGAAAGGAAATATCGCTATAACTTTGGTTGCCCACCGTGATGTCTAGCCAACTCGCTAGAGTCTTGCTGATAGTGATGAATTTTCCAATGGAAAAGGGGATATCAATGTGACTGATGGGAACTCGCTATGACCTCTGGCCGATAACGATTTTCTTTCTGATGGTTTTTGTGATATCGATATAACTTTTGCATTTGATATGAGGTCTCACAGACAATGGTAAGTTATGTTGATCACTGCTAGAGAGCATAATCACATTAGGGAGACACACCCAGTGTCTCACCGACATGCGATTATGTTTGAGTGACCTTTGACCACCTGGGAATCTTGCATGGCATATGTTCAACCAATCAGAGAGAACTAAAGGTCAACCATTGGCCATTTGACTGATTGACTACCGCTGTGAAGGAAATAAATATAATGTAAATGACATGGACTTACTCTAATATCAAAAGTGATGGAGTAGCTCGGTGAACAATGGTGTGGAGATCTAATGGGAAGTATGATGCTATTTCCAGAAGAGGTCAACTTGCAGAAAGATCTTGAGCAGGAGGAAGGCTGAAAGGAAGAAGAGGCCATCAATCCCAGGGAAAACTGGGATCCTACTAGAAAAAGGGTAGATTGACATTAATAATAATGCTCCAGGGCATTCAAAGCAGCTCTGATGGAAGTTCGAGAGTGGACACGGAGGCTAGAAGTTAATGTTGTGGTTGTAAAAGATCTGAAGGCTTCTCCTGAGGGTGATCCTTCACCAACATGGACAACAGGGATACACATTTAATGCAAAAATAACTTGACTCAAAAGATCTAAGGGTCGACCCTTCTGAGGCGGACCGATATTTTGTAAAACCCTAAAGAGGGGCCTACTTTATTTTTTGGCACGTTCTGTATATATGGAATTTTGGCCTCTTTTAGTAGGGGTACGAGTTTTAGAAAAGATAGGGAGAGATTTTTCAGAAACCAGTAGCAATAGAGAAACTTAAGAGGAGTAGTAGAATAGGAGTTAGATTTGATAGAAGGTAGTGATGTATCTTTCAAGTTTTCTTAGTATAGATGGAAACAATCTGAAGACATAGGTTTTCTATACATTGTGATTGTGCCAGATTTGTAAATTTTGCTTATTTGTTTCATTAACAGTAGAAGCAACTAGATTTAAATCTACTTCATGTTGTGTTCTAGAATGTTATTTATCTTGGGTTAATCATTCAATTTGAGAAGCATTCAAGGAATGAAATCTTATTTTATGTTGTGTCTAAATGGTGATTTAAAATCTGTTGTTGAAGTTAGCACTGTGAATGAATGAAACTGTGTGTTAATCACAAGTTAATTTTGTTCTGTAGTTTTAGTTAGCAATTCCTTGAAAGGTAACAAGTCTGGTTAAGTTGGATGAATTATTATTCCCTTCAGTTCCAAAGCTTTGATCTATATTTTTTTGTTTCTTTAAAAACCCCAGTTAAAGTAGGTTTGAATTTATGTTTGATTTTAGAACAATCCAGAAGCTCAACATCAGCAGGCCCCTTGAGCATTATAGTTCACATCAACCACTGAGTGAAATCAGCACAGTCGAGAACCGATTAAAAAGACCTTGGGAGTTAGATATCCATGTGTTATTCTTTCTCTTTCAAGAAAGCAGAATAGTAATATTCTGCTTAATATTCCCTATCTAAAGTCTATCATCTAGCCATTAAGCTGCAACAACAAATTAGCTCCCAACAAGGAAGTTTGGGAGGAGGTTTTCCTTCGATAGGGTATCAGATGACTAGCCCAACCCCTTTATTTAGTACTATCCTAGGGATGTCTCCTTCCCATTATGGACCTATGTCTGAGTTGCAAAATCAATCTTCTGTTCCATTCTTTGCCAACGAAGCTCCTAACTTCTTTCAACAATCACAGGCTCATCATAACCAAACTGGAACACCAAATCATGGTGATCAACCACTTGTTGTTATGAATGTTGAAAGTGAAAAGATAGTTCAACTCACAAATGAGGTAGAGACCTTAAAGAAAACTCTGTCTCAAGTCACGAATGACATGGCTCAGCTTAGATTGAACCCTTCTCAAAACCAAGGTAATTATCCTAATCAGAGCAATAACAATTAGGGTAATTATCAGAATCATAACAATCATGACCAAAGGAGTTATCAAGGCCAAAACTCCCCTAACCAAGGATATCAAAATAAAAATAGAGGATATAACCAAAGGCCAAATAACAACCGACAATGGAATACAGGGCCAAATAACGGTGGAGTTTCTCACAATTATCAACTTAATGAGGAGAGGTCACATACTGCAAATGTGGCTGACCCTAATTTTATGACTAACTAGTGCAGGTTGCATGATACTACAACCCATTCTGAGGTAAACTAGCCTAAGATGGAGAAAGTTGTCAAGACGGCATAGGCAGATGCCCAAACATTCCAAGGGAATTCAAATAAAGAAGGTGGCTCAATAGATACATCAATGACTTATTACCTCTTTGAGGAAGAACCTTCATTCCCAATGCAAAGTGAGAATGAACCAGAGGAAGATTCGTATGATGCCCAAGCCTTTCAGACGAAGGGAGGACACTTCCTAAGAAATTAGAATAAGGGTTTGTTCACCACATCAGCACCACCTAACCACATGGTGCCTCTGAATCAAAGTACTGATAATAACCCTCCTCCACCAAAAGGTCCACCTGACTTCCATAACAAAGGTAATTCACCTATTGTTGTTATATGTAATGCAAATTATAACACATAATTTGGTATTGTTGTTGAGATGCAAAGGTAGAAAACCTCTTTATCATATTTTGACATCCTAAAGTGGTTCCTTGCTCAACAAGAGATAGTGCTGAAAGCTTTGGAGCAAGCTGATAAATCAAAAGGGAAAAACAATGTGGCACCTACTACAGACATGAACGCAACTTTGTACAAAAGCAAGGTAGGTACCCCACCATTTATTTTGAGTTTAAGAATCTGTGGGAAGAATCTACATAATTATCTATTAGATTCAGGGGCTTCTAGCAATGTTATGCAATTTTTGTATGCAAGAAATTGGGATTGAACCCTATCCAAACAAACAAGAAGGTCATCTATCTTGACAAAATGGGAGGTTAATGTGGTTGGAGAATTGAGAAATATACATGTGCAAGTAGGGTCTGACCCCATGATTTTAACCAATATAGATATTCAAGTAGCAGACATTCCCGAGACTTACGGTATGCTATTGAGCAGAGATTTTATGAAAAGTATGGGAGGATATCTCTCCCTTGACTTTTCACATATGTGGCTACCATGGAGGGGAGTGCCTATGCAGATTAGGATGGAAAGTGAACCTCGCCTCAAGCATGTCATCACTGAATATGATTGTCCCAATGAGGTAGCTTATTTTGAAACCGGGATAGGGGTTTACAAAAGAGAGGAAATTTTGACATTTTTAGTTCTTGATCCTAAAGAATTATCAATACAAAATTTCCCTGACCCCATGATTAATGAAAATCAATAGGCATTGATCAGGAGGTTGCAATAGGATCAGCTGGTCTTGGGGGAAGATATCAATCTGCAAAGTCTTCTACTCCCTAACTAGTGCAGGGTCCATTACCAAAATCATTCTAAATTGACCTGCCAACCCTGCATCAGCATTTTAAATCATGTCTCCCAATCTCAGGAAACTAGCCTAAGTCACATCGAGACCGTTTCAGATCACTTCTCATTTGAAGCCAAAGAAGCAATAATGTTAACTAAGGATAATATACCTTCAGAGGAAGTTCCTTCTCAAATTGAACTTACCCTAGTCACAATACTAGACCAACATAGTTACGAAGAACAACCCCAAGGTCTGTTTGATATCCTTGCACTCACAAGTATACCAAAACCCAAGGGATTAATCAAAGATGCAAGTGGTTGTCAGAAGGATAGCCACAGATTACCTGATATATCTGAGCAGGAATTGGAAATTGCACCTGAGGAACCTATTGAACACCTCTTTCTAATATTTGATGCAAAGGATCAAGAGCCCCCACCTATGCTCATCTTATCCAAACACCCATAATAACCTCCAAAGGATCAGCCCCAGCTCATGATCAGCTGTGGACCCTCACATTTGATGGATCCAAATCCAAAACAGGTTGTGGTGTTGGGATTGAATTAACCAACCCGAAAGGAAAAAACTTTTTTGCTTCTTACAGGTTGTAGTTTAGATGCACTAACAACATGGCAGAATATGAAGCTCTAGCTCGGGGGCTGATGTTTGCACATAAGAAGAAATTTATTGCATTAATGGTTAAAGGGGATTCAAAACTAGTTATCAAGCAAGTGTGCAACTAATATAGATGTCACAATAGAAGGTTGGTAGCTTATAGAAATCAAGTATGGAAACTGATTGAAGACTTTGATGCTTTTGGGATTAGTTTAATCCCTAGAGAGGAGAATCAGATAGCTGATTCATTAGTTGTTGCCACAAGTACCCTGGAACCCATGCAAGGCTCCAAGCTTAAGAGATTCTCAGTAGAATTGATTTCCACCCCGGTTGTTCCTAATAACATCAAAACGTTTCAAGTTTTTGATGATGATCGACATATCCTTGCTTTTCTAGCAAGCTTAGATGTTTTTGAAGGGTAGATCATTGATGAGTCCAATAGGGATCAAGGAGATTGGAACCCTGAAGATTGTGATAAAGAGGGGGTCCTCAATTTAAAAAGTAATAGCATTCCCAAGGGAATGGTTGCCTTAGAAAGAATTTTTGATTCAGACCCAAGGGATTAGGAGAAGATATTAGCTAAAGATAAAGGAGGTGAATATCAAACTGTTAACCTAGCTAATTCTGGCCCAGAAAGAAATGTTTACATAGGGAAAGTATGCCCTAAAGAAATTAGGAAAGATATACTGAGGGCACTAAAGAAGGATATTGCTGCAATAGCTTGGGGATATGAGGATTTAAAAAAAATTGATGCCTCTGTTATGACTCATACTATTCCTTTGAATCCTGAAGCTAAGCCATTTCAGCAGAAACAACATCCTATCAATGCCCTGATCAAACCATTGATCTTCAAGGAAGTTCAGAAATTTATTTCTGCAAGAATAATCTTCCCTGTACGACATTCAACATGGGTGGCTAACTTGGTTTTAGTCCGTAAGAAAAATGGGGAGATTAGGCTATGTGTAGATTTCCAGAATTTGAATAGAGCTTCAGAAAAAGACAACTACCCACTCCCTTCACTGGATGAAGTCTTGCAAACTATCAACAGGTCTTAGATGATATCATTCCTAGATGGTTATTCTAGATACAATCAGGTGATGGTTAACTGTGAAGACAGCCTTCACTACTAAGTGGGGAACATTCACTTATAGAAGGATGCCATTTGGTTTGATAAACACTGAAGCAACCTTTCAAAGTGACATGGAAATAGCATTCAAAGACCTGATTGGTAAATGCATCATCGTTTACATGGATGACCTGACAGTATTCTCTAAAGATAGACTAAACCACGCTGTAGACTTAGCTAAAGTTCTCGAAAGATGTATCCCTAAAAAGTGTGTGTTCGAGGTTTTCGAAGGGAAGATTTTGGGACACATAATCTCAAAAAGAGGAATATCAATCGATCCAGACCAAGTTGAGTCCATTCTTAAGATAACCAGGCTAGGAAGCAAGAAGGAGATGAGATCTTTCTTTGGAAGGATCAACTTTGTGAGAAAGTTTATCACGGGTTTTGCAGAAATTGTAAAACCATTGAATGAAATGATGAAGAAAGATACTATAATAGAATGGGGTGATCAGGAAAAGGTCGCGTTTTCTCAAGTCAAACAATCCATTTCGGAAGTGCCCGTCCTCACCAGCCCTGACTATTTAAAGCCATTCTATATTTATTATTTTACTTCTGAACATTCCTGTGCAGCCGTCCTAACTCAACGAGGAGAAGAGGCAGAGGAGAGGCCAATTGATTTCATGAGTTCTCCATTTAAGAATGTTGAAGTTAAGTACCCACCTCTTGAAAAACAAGCTTTTGTGTTGGTTAGGGCCGTCAAGAAGTTTAGGCACTACATCCTACGAAGTCAAATTATTGTTGTAGTTTCTGATGCAGCCGTGAAGTCTCTACTTATGCAGAGCGAGTTGGGAGAACGAAGGGGGAAATGGATGGCCATTTTGCAAGAGTTCAATCTGGAGATTTTCCCTATGAAACTTGTCTGAGGTTTGGGCCTATCTAAATCTATAGTTGATGCTGGTGAGAACATTATATGTCAGCAATAAACAACACATTCCTTTTCCAACGACCCTTGGTATGCTGATATCATATATTTCATGCTCAACAATCGGTGCCCAAAGGGAATGAATAAAACTTAGAGGAGAGTGCTGAGAATGAAGAGCTCCCATTATATGTTCAAAGGAGGATTGATCTACAGGAAAATTTTTGAGGGAGTGTACCTACGATGCCTTGATCAGCAAGAGGCTAAACAAGTGATTGTTGAATTTCATGGGAAACATGGCACAGGTCATGGGTCTGCAGATTCATTAGCACATCAGATCCTCAGATCGGGTTATTACTGGTCGTGTGTGTTCAAAGATGCCCATCAACATGTAATAACATGTCACATATGCCAAATTTCTGCATCAAAAGAACACCATCCAGCCATGTCATTGCAGCCTGTTTATGAGGTAAGACCATTTGCCCAATGGGCACTGAACTTTATTGGGGTAATTAACCCAAATTCTTCTACAAGACACAAATTTATTCTGACTGCCATAGATTACTGCATGAAATGGATAGAGGCTATACCTTGCAAGAACAACATGACATAGGTGGTAATCAAGTTCCTCACCGAATGCATCACAACTAGGTTTGGAGTACCCTTCGCATTGGTATGTGACAATGGCTCTTCCTTTTCTTCTGCTGAGTTCATTTCATGGGCTTATGATCACAAAATTGTTTTAAAATATTCTTCAAACTATTACCCACAAGGAAATGGAGTTGTAGAATCAACCAATAAGAATATTTTAGGGGTAATTAAAAAAATGTTAGAGAACAATCCTAGGGATTGGCATACCCAGCTATGGGTAGATAGAACTAGGATCAAGGCTGCTTTAAATACTTCACCATTTAAACTAGTGTATGGACAAGAGCCTATGTTCCCTATTCATTTGCAAATGCCTATCCTTGAGTTCATGTAGAAATTATACTCTAGTGATGATAGGATAGAAGTAGGATTAGTTGCCTTATTGAAATTAGAAGAGTAGAGGGATGCCGCCTTGCAGCAATTCTTTAGACACCAGGCTATTGTCAAACGTTGGTTTGACAAAAGAGCCAAAATCAAGGCTTTCAGAATACCAGACCTTGTGCTGCTATGGGATAAAGCTAGTGAAAAGAAGGGCAGCCACCAGAAATTTGATAAGCTCTGGTTGGGTCCCTATCAAATTGCTGAAATCTTGGGAGAAAATACTTTCTGGCTAAGTAGTTTAATGTGAGAACCTGTTCCATTGCCTATCAGTGGACAATTTCTTAAACATTATTTTGGATCGTGAAGTTTGGTATTCTTGCTAGGCTATGCATTTATGTAAATAATTAGTTTTTCTTTATGTAAGTAGTTTTTTGTGTTTCTGCCTATAAATAATCTCTATATGTAAATAATTTTGTTCTATGTGAATAGTTTGTTGTTCTTTATGTAAATAATTTTCTTTTTTGTTTGTAAATAGTTTTGTTGTTTGTTTTTTTGTTCTTTCTTTCTATCCTCTTGTTTCCTTTGTTCTTTTGTGTCTGTCTTGTTTTGTTCCTTGGGGTTTCTCTATTCTTTCCATCTTGAAATGGTGGGTTGTTATCTGAAGTATACTTTGGTTATTAGGAGAGAAGTGGTTTAGATATTTCTAGGTTTCCTGATTGGGTGATTTTGTCCTAAATTCATTAATTTATTCCCATTGTCAATAAGAGTTGTTGAAAGTCTTGAAAACAAGGTGAAAATTAAACAATCTTCATTAACTACCTCTAAATCTGTCATAGATCATCAAGATCATCTCCTTTTGGTAATGGTATATTTGTCTTAGGATGACAATGTTGTAAGGTTTGAGTGAAAAATCTGATTCCCCAAATGCTGTTATGAGGTCCATGGTAGTTTTCAACCCAGAACAGATGTTAAACATCTGACATGTTGAGAAAAAATTGAAGGAAATATCTAAAATTCCAAGAGAAAAAGAAAAAGAAAAATAATTATCTAAGAGAAAAGAGGACTCAATATGAATGGGTGATTCCATCATCTCTACCGAGGCTATGGACGCTTGACTAGCAGTAGAGAAATTCTGTGAAAACTAGAGGTATCTTCATCGAGGCTATGGATGCCTGACTAGCAGTAGAGCAATTCTGTGAGAAAACTAGAGGTATCTTCATCGAGGCTATGGATGCCTAACTGAAAGCGGAGCAATGGCCAGGATATCATTGCACAACAGCTAAAAGGAATCAACTCATGTAGTTCAAATCTTGCACATTGTTGTTCAAAAGATGAAGATAATTTAGAAAAGGGTGATGCACCATCAAGCACACACATAGATTCAAGAGTAGCCAGTGTTGATTTACATTTGAGATTCTAGCTCAACCTTGGTTGTTAAAACTGACCCAACTGGAGTTGTGATGTTCATAAATTAGGAGTTTTGGGTAGCTAAATCCTTCAGTTTCTTGAAAATGGTTAAAACATTTTCCTAGCCGAGTCGCCATTTGTTATGCCTTGCATAACCAACCCATTTTATTCTAGAACCAAATGGGTCCCCCTTTTTCTTTTGTTTTCTTCTCCTTTGGTTGTCTGGTTTGGTCTTAGGATTTCTTTTGTTTTTCCTCCTGAGTTTGTCTTTTCTTCTATCAAATTTTGGTTTTGCCTTAGTCAGAGTTGGGTTTCTTTTTGTTAAAATTGAAGGCATGATGAACCATAGTGTATTTTATATGCTTTAAGGACTAATGGAGGCATTTGTGTTGTAGGATTAAATCATGCACCTGATGATATTTCTCAAGGAACTTAGTTGGAAGGCATACCTCAATCAAGTTTGGCATAAAATTCCTCTAAGGAGAAAGTCGGTGAGACCCTCCTATTGTATTGCCGACTGGAAATGCGTTCTATTTGTCTGAATTATGCCAGTTGCCTAGACATTTCAATCGCCTTGGGTTCGGGGAGAAGTCCCACCAACTGCTGAATGTCTTGCCAAAGGTTATGCCTTCGATGTAATCTCTTGCTTCGATGAAAGGTCCTGCCAATTGATGAAGGGTCTCGACGAAAGGTTTGAGTTCACCGTAATGTCTGGCTGACAAGGTAAAGTCTTCCCGACTCATATGAGCTCTCGCCGAAACAAGGTGCCTTCAATGAAAGGTCTTTCTAACCTAATAGGGTCTTGCTGACATGGAATGGTGGTCCCAGATAGAAGTCTCAACGAAAGGGCACAGCTTCACGGTAAGGTCTCACCAACGGGGTGAGGTCTCACCGAAGTGGGATGGTCAGTGTAATGTCCTACCAACATGGGGGAGTCTCGCCGAAAGGTTTTCCTTCGGCATGAGGTTTGGCTGAATGATCATGGTCTCACTGACAAAGGAAGGGGTCGGTGTAATTTCCTACCGAAAAGCGATGGTCTCACCGATGGTTTTAAAACTTCAATGTAACTAATGTAGCCTGCCATGAGGTCCTGCCGACAG
Source organism: Sequoia sempervirens (assembly GCA_007258455.2). Taxonomy (NCBI): domain Eukaryota; kingdom Viridiplantae; phylum Streptophyta; class Pinopsida; order Cupressales; family Cupressaceae; genus Sequoia; species Sequoia sempervirens. The sequence goes on along the minus strand of VDFB02338350.1, from coordinate 13,704 downwards.
ATAAAAGTCTCCCCAACAGTTGTTCACAAAGCCGTCATTGGGGAGAAAGATTTACATTCGCCATGAGGTCTGGCTAAAGGGGTGAGGTCTCAGCGAGAAGAGGTGTCATTGGGGAGATGTCTCACTGATGGTTGTTAGTCACGCTGAGGGATTCTCCCTTTGACATAGTGTTTTGAGCTCGGAAAAATGTCTCACCGACCAAGTAGGGTCTTGTCAAAATAGAATGAGCTCGGGGAGAATGGAAGAGATCGACATGATATCTCACCGACTGGTGGTATTCTTGCCGACATGTTTTGTGCCTTTGGTGTAACGTGTTGAGCTCAATATGATGTGTTGCTGAGTGCGATTGTCTCGGTGATGAAAGGGAATATCGCTATAACTTTGGCTGCCCACCATGATGTTTGGACAACTTGCTGGAGTCTTACCGATAGTGATGGATTTGCCAATGGAAAAGGGGATATCGGTGTGACTAATGGGAACTCGCTATGACCTCTAACCAATAACGATTGTCTTGCCAATGGTTTTTGTGATATCAATATAACTTTTGCATTCAATATGAGGTCTCACTGATAATGGTAAGCTATGTCGATCACTGCTATAGAGCATAATTGCATCGGGGAGACACGCTCAGTGTCTCACCGACATGCAATTTTTTTTTAGTGACCTTTGACCACCTAGGAATGTTGCGTGGCATATGTTCAACCAATCAAAGAGAACTAAAGGCGAACCATTGGCCATTTGACTGATTGACTGCCCCTATGAAGGAAATCAACAGAATGTAAATGACATGGACTTACTCTAAGATCAAAAGTGATGGAGTAGCTTAGTGAAAAATGGTGTGGAGATCTAATGGGAAGTCTGATGCTACTTCCAGAAGAGGTCAACTTGAAGAAAGATCTTGAGCAGGAGGAAGGCCGGAAGGAAGAAGAAGTCATCAATACTAGGGACAGCTAGGATCTCTATTGGCAAAAGGGTAGATTGACATTAATGATAATGTTGCAGGGAATTCAAAGCAATTCTGATGGAAGTTCGAGGGTGGACACAAAGGCCAGAATTTAATGTTGTGGTTGTAAAAGATCTGAAGGCTTCTCCTAAGGGTGATCCTTCACCAACATGGACAACGAGGATACACATTTAATGCAGAAATAACTTGACTCAAAATATCTAAGGGCTGACCCTTCTGAGGCAGACCGATAATTTGTAAAACCCTAAAGAGGGGCCAACTTTCTTTTTTGGAGCGTTCTATATATATGGCATTTTGGCCTCTTTTAGTAGGGGTACAAGTTTTAGAAAAGATAGGGAGAGATTTTTCAGAAACCAATAGCGGTAGAGAAACTTAAGAGGAGCAGTAGAATAGGAGTTAGATTCGACAGAAGGCAGTGATGTATCTTTCAAGTTTTCTTAGTATAGATGGAAACAATTTGAAGACATAGGTTTTTTGTACACTGGTGATTGTGCCAGATTTGTAAATGTTGCTTATCTGTTTCATTAATAGTAGAAGCAACCAGATTTAAATCTACTTCATGTTGTGTTCCAAAATGGTATTTATCTTGGGTTAATCATTCAATTTGAGAAGCTTTCAAGGAATGAAATCTTATTTTATGTTGTGTCTAAATGGTGATTTAAAATCTATTGTTGAAGTTAGCACTGTGAATGAATGAAACTGTGTGTTAATCACAAGTTAATTTTGTTCTGTAGTTTTAGTTAGCAATTCCTTGAAAGGTAACAAGTCTGGTTAAGTTGGATGAATTATTATTCCCTTTAGTTCCAAATATTTGATCGATCTTTTTCTGTTTCTTTAAAAACCCCAGTTAAAGTAGGTTTGAATTTATGTTTGATTTTAGAACAATCCAGAAGCTCAACACCAGCAAGCCAGTTGAACATTATAGTTCACATCAACCACTGAGTTAAATTAGAATAGTTGAGAACCAATTACAAAGACCTTGGGAGTTAGATATCCATGTGTTATTCTTTCTCTTTCAGAAGAGCAGAATAGTAATATTCTACTTAACTGTTGTTGTGCTCATCCGAACCATCAACAGTCCTATTAGGAAAGTCATTAAATATCATGATTCAACTTGCAATAATAAACAATGGTGTGGTTAAACAAGTTTTTGAGACCCTTCCACACATTCACAACACCTTCTCTAATCACCAAGAGGCCAAACTATGCAATATGACATTCAAACTTGCCCTTTTCTGCCCTCTTATGATTGTTCTATTGCACAATCAAGAATATGTATGCTAAACAAAAACCATATCAAACCAAAATATAGAGGCCTAAAACTTTGAGAACATGAAGAATATATAAAAAAACATAATTTCTAGCAAAATTTCATGATTTTTCACCATACGGATTTCAAGTTATGCTCAAAACAAGTTGACTAGAAACCCTAGGCGGGGTTTGTAACCTTTTTCAAAGAAAATACCATAACTTTCTTAATAATCCATGAAAATTGATGAAACAAAAATAAAATGAAATTAGATTCATGTTCCAACACACTCCAATTTGTTTCAAGTTGATATGTGGTCCATACAATTTATACCAAATGAAAGAACAAGTCTGAACGTGAGAAAAATGTATAGAAAATGCTTTTTTTCATTTACCAAATCTTCAACCACAATGCCTTCAACCCCCAATTTGAGTTTTGAGGGTGTATTTATAAATTTTACATCCATCCCAATTTTTTCCAACCACCTTTTAATTCATTTATTTATAAAACACCATTTTGCCACTTTTTGCAAAAGTTGCTTGACAACTTTTTTATCGACATTGACAACTTTTACAATTTTTGACCAATAAGCCTATAACTCTCCAAAATTGAGCAAAATGTTCTTTCCAAATATTCAAGAGAAACTTTGAGTTCTCCATATTTTTTAAGAATAAAATATTCTTCTATGTATCCAATAGTAGGAATCTCTTCCGCAGGGATAGGGAATTTCCTATCACCCATGTGTTCAATCTCCAAGACCTTCCCAGAGCAGTTAAGCTCCTTCCAAGGAACCAAGTTCTAATACCAAAGTTTCATTCTTCATTGAATGGAATGTATGTTATTTAGTTTGAATAAAAGAAAAGTATGATATTATATTTCTTTTGAGATTACCATTCGTAAGTTTGTAAGTATCAAAGCCACCAAAATATACACAATATTGTTAGTGTGAAAATTGTTTGACAATATGGCACATGTGTCAAATTGCACAAATTGAAAAAATATCATCCAAATTGGAACGAGAATTTGCAATGGTATCATAGATGTGCATCCTACTAGCTTGAGGGGTTAAAAAGAAAGTTATTTAAGATTGCTTGTTAGCACTCATTTGTATCAGTCTAAGTAGGTTGTTGGTTTGGGAAAATGAATTCAAATTAGGAACTCATGGAAAAAAAAATTCAAGTCTTTTAGGGATATCATAAGAATCTAACTACATTATTAAAGCACCCAGAGTTGTTGGATCCTCGTCTATAAATTGGGAAGAAAGATGAGGGGTGCAAACCAATAGTTGTTGGTGACGTGAATGCCATACCTCATGATGGTTGATTGATAGAGTTCCAAGATGACTCCTTGTATGTTCCTACATCTATAAATGTAGAGGATGTGTGCAATGAGGTTGTAAAAACAACATGTAATGCACCATTACAGCTATCCCATGAAGTGGATAACACCAGTGCATATGAGGTGTATGTTGATAGCATGCATGACAATGTTTTCCAATCAGCTAATGATGATGACTCAAGATCTTATCTTAGTATTTATTAAAAATCAAAAAAAAATTATGAGGATGATAGGCTCAGGGGTCCCATCATTTGGAAAGTTAGTTGAAATTAAGTGAAGACATGATCAGTGCAACCAAAAAAAAAAATTGATGGCACTCATAAGTTGATGGTCAATTATTGTTAGAGGGATCTAGGGACACATAAGCACCTTGATGGAGAACTTTCCTTTGTAGAATTTTAGACACTTAGAGAAGTAATGGTGGTGATGAAATCTAATTACCTACATCTACTCTCCAATAGAGACCATCTTCTTATGCTTGACAATATTTATTATGATGTGTTGAAGGGGAAAGAAGAGGAAGTTGATAATCTCACTCATGAGCTTAAGGTCATCATGGAATCCTTGAAGAGCACTCAAATGGCCCTTCAAGAGTAAGAGACTTGGATTGATGATCTCTCCACAAAGTTGAGCTTGTCACATTCTTCATCACCCATAGCTAAAACTCAGTTATCTATGGCAACCATCAACGATGAGCATACATCCACTGATTGTGGGAATGGGTATATTGAAGATGTGGAAATATCAATCTTGATTATAGGTGTAGATGGCACCAATGGAATGAGTTTTTTTGATGATTTTAAAAAGGAACATGAGGTTACAATAGGTCTCCTTGAAAAAGAATCATCTATAGGTGAAATATGCACGAGTCTCTACATTGGTGATGTAGAGATTGCTATTGATAAATTTTGTGATGAGCAAGCGGATTCTTTTGAGATTTGTGTGTTAGACCATAATGATGTTCCATATTCTCTACAGGAGGATTGTAGGGCATCATATAGTGGGGAAAATGGTATCCATGATGATATGTTTCCTTCTCTTGAAAAAAAAACAGAAAATTCATTTTATGTGGTTGATTGTGATCATTGACCTAATGAATCATGTCAATGGAAGGGTCAACTGAAGGTTACTGAAGATAATTTTGTTCAAACCCTAACTCACTTTGATAGCACACATAATTTCATTGAATACCTCCTTTTGTCAGCTCAATTTTAAGAAAGGAAAAATGGGGTATCAATTGGAGCTTCTATCCCAAGCCTATAGACAATCAAGCATGCTTTAGAGGTAATAAAATCATATTACCTCCATTTTCTTTTAGAAAAATACCTTACCACCAGGGTTCCAGAGAAGACTTATAGATTTTTTTCTAGGTTTTCTCATCATGGTGTAAGTTGTAAGACATCTTCTAATGATGGCAATGACATATGGAATCCACGTGACTATTCTAGTATTGCATTGGCATGAGCAGGTGTATTCCACCTTGATTAAATAGTGAGGTGTGTTCATCAGTTTTCTTTCAGTGCACATACACATGATTTGACCATGTGATGCAGAGCATGGTGGGATTCAAAGGTTTTCAAAGACACAAAGCACTAATTTTGAAAGATCACCCAAACAATCACAAACTCTTCTTCAATAAAACTTGATTACAAGGCCTACAAATGCACTAAAAGTGGTTTCAAGACACCAAATTCTTAGTGAACCTCTGATAAACCTTAGAGATCACAATATTGATAAGATTAAGTCAAAAAAACTCCTTTAGAATGATGGTTTCTCTATTCTTCCATCGCTCACCCACAAGAGGCTCATTTGCTTATAGTATTCCAAATGGACAAAATCAGGTACAAATTTTCAACCAATTTGAGTCACCAAAAAAAATACAGTTTCAAGTACCCATTAAGACCCTCTTAAACATATCAAGAAACCAAATATACTTGCTTTGAAAAGTAACCTCCTAAATTTGACTGTCATGTTCTCCTAAAGGCCTGATTAGGCTTATTCTCAAAGAGGTTTATTGAACCTCTATACTTCTGACCTTGAAACTCTTCATCAAGGGCCAAGACACATAAAATATGGTATGCACATGCTTCTTCAAACCGTAACTTCTAGCCATGCATTCATGCTAAAAAAAATCATGAAAAATCCACTAGGGAAACAACAAATTCTTGAAACATGCCTTCCCCTGCACCTGCAAATACAATAAAATTGAAAAACAACCTAAACTAACCCATTCCATAGATTTACAAAGGTTTCCATTGGTGGAATTGTTGTTTATTCCCTTTTTAGACTCTCAAACCCTTAAAATGAGGGTTTTGGGACAATTTATAGAAAAATGACTCAAAAAAGCTTAAATCTCATTGAAAATTCCTCAAATCAAGTTTATTTGAGAGATAATACAATAATATATCAAAAACCAATAAATATTATGGCCTAGTGATGTTGTATAGGCCATACAATGCTTACAAAAACAAGGAAAACGTTGAAATTTGCAAGAAAACAAAGTATTTATTCAAAAATTCTCCAAGATACAACTTTCTCTCCCTTTCCTCGCCTTCACAAGGCTCTTTAAACTTGTTAAAATAGTTATTTTTTCTGCCCCTTGAGTTTCCAACATCCAAAACCCTTCCTTTTACAAAGTGACTTCATATTCCATTTCTTGCACTTTTTGCAATTTTGACAATATTTGCAAAATTTTACAATATTTGACAACTTGACCATAAAACATCCTAGAAACCTAATCAAATGATTTAATTACATTATACATGGTCCAAATATGACCTCATTACAAACAAGACACAACCAAGGTTCAAAATTTACAAATTTTCCTCATGGAGGCATGAAATTCACATGGTGCCCTGCACCACCATGTATCTAATGTCACATAAAGGTGGGTTGGATAGAGGGTTGCCTAGTTCACTCTGGTATGATGTGCTTCAATATTTTGAAGATGAATTAAAATTTAACAAGTCTCCTACTTTCCTTCCTCCAAATAGTTTCTCACAAAAAATAGGAATTTGAGACTTGGCTTGTTTGGATTCCAATGGTTATCAGAGTGGCATAGCGGAAGTCAACAAGTGTTGGGTATGATGGATTTCCAATTTGGTTATGGGATCTAGGAATTTTTATGACTTGTATATTGCTTCCTTTTACTATAAGGATTGATAGAGCTGCTAAATATTTCAGTATCAGAGTTATCAAGTTGATACAACGAAGTTTTGGTGGAGCATTCTACAAGTTCATCTAAGATCTAGGTATTTGGCCTTGGTGTACAGGTGTGGATTGGTTGGGAACAAGCAATCTCTAGGAAGGGAGGCTGTAATGTCCCCATTTTTCAGCTCGCCAAATTGGCACTAATTTAGTTAATTAATTTAAATATTTAATATTGCTTGGAAAAAGTATATTAAAAAAGGGTAATATTAAATATTTATATTACAAGGTTATTATAAAGTGACATGCATGAAATATTTAAAAGATATTTAATAAAGTCACTTTATAATATAATAAGTCACTTTATAATAAAGTGCAAATAAGTTTTGGTAGAAAAAATAAAAGGGTGTTATAAAAAGGATGCATGAGATAATTTCTTGAATATGTTGGATTTTTTTTTTTTGGTTTTCAGGTGAAGCTCTTCAGAGTCTAAAACCCTAGGTGGAATTCCTATGAGTATGTAGTTTTGGTGGTGAAAGATTCCACCCTAGTTGGATTGAGGCGGATTCATCTAGGATTCACACTTGTGTGAGATTGGAAAATTTGTGAGTCTCGTGTGGAGATGAATTTGGGGCTTTATGATTATCATTATTGGCTCATTTTGAGAGAAATGATTGAATATCTTTGCACATTTCATAGGATGATTATATTTCTTGTTGGTCGATGGTATTGAGTCATTTTGAGGATATTTTCTATGTGTGTGGGATGCCATATTCTACAATTGCAAGAGTTGGTCATGACATTTCCTTTCATTCAACCTGGTGCATTTTAAATTCCAAACTGTGTGTGAGAATTGGTAGGGTTTGTTGCTGAGTGAATACATTTGTGATAGCTAGGTTGTGTGTGGGAATTTTTGGAGGATTGGGACTACTAGTTATCCCTACATGGCCATTATCCTTACTTGGAAGAGGAAATTTTTTGCTTATTGGGGGTTATGAGTCATTGGTAAGGATTTGTGAGATATTTGTAAGGGCTTACATATCCATAATCCTTGTGCCATTACTATTGCAAACCATTTTTGAGTGTTGGGCATGATTATTCAATGATGGCAGTTGCAAACATCCATTCCTCGCCTTCCTATACTGCTATTATTTCCTTTTGTAGGTTTTTGGGTGCATAGATTATAGAGGATGAGTTTATTAAGGATGTTGTAGGTCATTGTGACAAGCGTACATGTTTTGGGTGTGATTTACCAGGATTGGATCAATTGTGCATTTATTTCCAGCTACCCTCTGTTGTTTGGTCTTCATACACCAGTCTGGGTTCACCAATAGCCACCACCATTGTTCAAGAATCATCAAATGTCGGTAATTTATGATATACACTATGATTTGAATATTTAAATGCATAAGCTCTATTATTAGTTTTCTCAAATGAGAGTCTAAAATGTAAATATAAAGTTATGTGCTTTCTTGAATGCAATGTATGTTCTTTAGTTTGAAGCAATGCAAAGTATGAAATTATCTTTCTTCTAAGATTGTTATTCATAATTTTTCAAGCATCAAAGCCACTAAAATATACACAATACATTTAGCATGCAACATTTTTGAAAAAATGGCACATATGTCAAACTAAACAAATCACAAAAATATCGTCCAAACTAGAATGGAATTTACAAAAGGAAACATGTACAAACAAGTGAAGGAAGGATTCAAGCACCCTCAAGGACAACTTCCTTCACCCCAATTATCAATCATAGGTGAAGATAATGAGGTGATTCCAAAGACTTAGTAAAAATGTTTGAAACCTACTCCTTTGTAGCTAAATACCCTAAGCAATCTTAGATGAGCTAGTGTATGAAGTACATATGGATCTCAATAAGCTTATTTCATTGATGTTACATTAGGTTATAAGAAATGTGAATGAAAATATAATTTTCACATCAGATGGTGGAAGGTCTATCAATAGGAGATGCAAACTCGATCATCAACTATGAAGCCAAAAAACCTCTTGGTTGGCCAAAAATGTACCTTGATACTCTAGCTCCATAGATGATAATGCAATAGCAAGTTGTTTCTTTCAAAACCATGCAATGGGACTAGAACCAAGGAAAGAGTATACTTCCTATCATCAACATCACTAGCCCAACCAAAGTTGATGAAGTTGACAAGTAGAGATTCTCTTGATGTATAGTGAATACCAAAATGTGAGGTTTCCTAAATATATCTTGAAATATGTTTGTAAACCTTTAATAACTTTTGTAGTGTAGAAAAAAGTAACCCTCTTTCACACTTAACTTGGGAATGAATAATTAATGATAAAATGGACTTAATGATGCCTTATTTAGGGTTTGTAAAGTGTATCTTTACACTTTCACACTAATCTAGGGATTTATTAATTAATTGAGGTTAATTTGAGCTTAATTGTCCCCTTAAACTCAAATCCAAGCCTAATTTATTTCATTTTCCTAGGGATAAAACCCAAAACTCTTAAATAATATTACACAACACTTAATTTTGCAAGGAATGTGTCCTAGGCTAGTGACCTAGGACCCATTTCCACCTAGCGAATGGGTCCTCACTAGGTCCTAGGACCCCCTTTTGACATATTATTTCACATCCCCTGAAATGTGTCCTAGTTAAGTATGCTAGGACCCATTCACCCTATGGAAAATGGGTCCTCACTTAACTTAGGACCCCCTTTGGGATATGTTTTTGACGGTATTTTAATGATTTCAAATCCTAGATCTGATGTCAGCTTGTGATATTTGAATTTCAAATTTTAGTCTTAAGTTAAGTATAAATACAAGGTTATTTCACATAGTTTCACCTAAGAATCTAGATTAAGGGAGAGAATTTTTAAGAGATCAAGAATTCATCTTCAAGAAGCAAGCAAGAGTGAAGTCTTGGAGTACATTATAGTGTTTTTACAAGTCTTCAAGCTCATTTTATTGTCATAAGATTATGCATTATTGAAGGAGTGACGATAGATGCTTATGGAGAATCCTAATGGATTCTAGGTTTTAAGAGAAGCACCATGAGATTCAACAAAGCCTAATGACTTGTTTCCTAAGTGATTCCTTCTTCAATGATCATTCTATTTTTAGCCTAAAGTGAGGTATAATTAGTTTTGGGACTTATTAAGGGGATTTGAGATCTCCTAAAGTAGGTCCTTTGCATTGTTCATGTTTAATTCTAGGATCCTATTCTAACACAATTGAGTAGGGTTTCTTTGCATCATTAGAGATCTTAATCTTAGACACACTTAAGGTTAGGATTGCACACACATTTTATGTTTCAAATTTTCATTTATCGTCAAGGTTTAATTACCAAACTTGGGGTTTGACAGAGGCAAACCCCCATCCACCAACAAAATTAAATTTTTTTTTTCAGATTATTAGCAGATCCAAATCCAAAAGTGAGAATTTCAAGTGGCAGGAAGGAATTGCAGGTATGGAACTTCAAGATCAAATTCAGAGTTTTTTGGAAGAGCTACAAGGGCCCATTCGCCACCTAGCGAATGAGTCCTTGTTAGGGTTTTAAGGGCAGCAAATTTTCATAGTTTACAAGCTTCATTTCCATATTTAGAGCCTCCCAAACAAGCATACCAAGGCCCAATTCACCACCTAGCGAATGAGTCCCTGATAAGATTGTAGAAACAACAAGCGTCGACCAAGTATACAACATTCCTTATTATTAGTTTTCTAGAAAATTCCCTATTTTCCTTTTGTTTTGTGATAGATTTCTTCATTGTATCTTATAGACTTAGGTTTATAGTTGTTTTACTAGTTTAAATTATTCTCCCTAAAGTGTGCCTTGATTCACCACCCCGTCCTTACATAAGGAGAAATTGCAAGACCCCAAATCTTGACTTGGCTCACCTTTTGGGTTGATAGTCACTTCAAGGTTTTGATCTCATTTCTTGAATGGAATAATGGAAAAGAGGGTTACCTTCATAGCCCTCCCATTTCCTTCATTTCATTTTGGTGAACCCAACCTTTTGATCATCTTAATTTCTAATTTGGAGTGCATTAAAACCCTAGATCCTAATTGGTAATATTTTTCATTAGATTTTCATTACTTGCGTTGTATTTAGTGTTCTTTAATTTTGCATTAGTGAACATTGCATTTAGGAGAAATTTGCATGTTTGTACTGCTTATATTCACTAAAAAAATTAGAAGAAGTGCATTAGATCTTATTTTGTTTTAATTTTGTTAATATTGAAATAATCATTCAACCATTTGGATTCATATTGCACATTAAATTTAGTCACCTTCTTCATCATTTAACCTTAGTCAACATTGCATTTAGAGATTTGAAATATGTAAAATCTGTTACAGAATTGACTGTTACAAACCTGAAATAGCAAACACATAGGATTAACTTAGAAAAACAAAAGTCAAATTTAGAAAACCCTGATCTAGGACCCATTCACCATAAGGAAAATGGGTCCTTGTATACACCTATTCAACCAAAATTCTGAGATATTTTTGGTGTCTAATTTGCATTTTTGTTCTTTTTATCAACCCTAATCTAGGACCCATTCATCATAGTGTGAATGAGTCCCTATACAGATTGTAGTAGCAAAAATTATGAGTCATTTTCAATATCTGATAAGAATTTTTGTTTCTATTATTAGATCTGGGAAGCAGTTTTCTAGAATAATTAATCTTTGCATTTAATTTTTTATTCATTTAGTTAGGTTTTACAAACATTGGGAAAAGAATTTCTTGCATATTTCAATAAATAGCAAGCACCGACCAAGTTGCAGAAACAACAAGCATCGACTAGGTGTACAACATATTTATTGGGAAAAGAATTTATTGCATATTCAATTTGTTATTCATTTAGTCCCTGATAAGGTTGCAGAAACAACAAGTGTCGACTAGGTGTACAACATTCCTTATTCTCAAATTTTCTAGAAAATTCGCTATTTTCCTTTTTTTTGTGATAGGTTTCTTCATTGCATCTTATAGACTTAGGTTTATAGTTTTTTTACTAGTTTAAATTGTTCTCCCTAAAGTGTGCCTTGATTCATCGCCCTGTCCTTACATAAGGAGAAATTACAAGACCCCAAATCTTGAATTGGCTCACCTTTTGGGTTGATAGTCACTTCAAGGTTTTGATCTTATTTCTTGAATGGAATAATGGAAAAGAGGGTTACCTTCATAGTCCTCCCATTTCCTTTGTTTCATTTTGGTGAACCCAACCTTTTGATCATCTTAATTTATGATTTGGAGTGCATTAAAACCCTAGATCCTAATTGGTAATATTTTTCATTGGATTTTCATTACTTGCGTTGTATTTAGTGTTCTTTAATTTTTCATTAGTGAACATTGCATTTAGGAAAAATTTGCATGTTTGCACTACTTATATTCACTAAAAAAATTAGAAAAAGTGCATTAGATCTGATTTTGTTTTACATTTTGTTAATATTGAAATAATCATTCAACCATTTGGAATCATATTTCACATTAAATTTAGCCACCTTCATTATTTAACCTTAGTCAACATTGCATTTAGAGACTTGAAGTCTAGAAAATCTGTTACAGAATTGACTGTTACAAACCTAAAATAGAAAACACATAGGATTAACTTAGAAAAAAAAAAGTTAAATTTAGAAAACCCTGATCTAGGACCCATTTACCATAGGGAAAATGGGTCCTTGTATACACCTATTCAACCAAAATTCTAAGATATTTTTGGTGTCTAATTTTCATTTTTGTTCTTGTTATCAACCGTAATCTAGGACCCATTCGTCATAGGGCGAATGAGTCCCTATATAGATTGTAGTAGTAAAAATTCTGAGTCATTTTCAGTATCTGATAAGAATTTTTGTTTTTGTTATTAGATTTGGGAAGTAGTTTTCTAAAATAGTTAATCTTTTCATTTAATTTTTTATTCATTTAGTTAGGTTTTGCAAACTTTGGGAAAATAATTTCTTGCATATTTAAATAAACATAGCATTAGGTTTTAGCATTATTGCATCATTAGATAAGCTAGTTTACATTTTGCAATCATTAGAAAACAAAAACAAAAGACAAAAACATCAAAAACATCAAACAAGACCCTTGGAGAAAGCATAGTTATTTGATTATGTCAAATCTCTTCTTCAAAGTTAATCTATCCCTCAAGCCCTTTATGAATTTGACATATTAAATGAAGCCCTTGAGGACCTCCTCTCGCAAAATTCACCCACTAAGGCTTAACATGACATACTGAAACACAAATATAAACAAACTTGTGCTTATCCTAGAACCACCTAAAAAAAAGCCGTAACTTGACGATAATAATGCTTCACAATAAATGAGTTACAAAGTCATTGCACATACATACCATACAAGGAACAATAGGAAACAACAAATAGCTCATGTTTCATTACCCTTGCCTCAACCTATCTTTCCTAGTGCTCCTCGTTTACCCATGAATAGTGGAAAGGAATATAATCTTGTTGAACAACTTAAGAATACTCATGCTAATATATCCCTATGGGATCTTATTCAGGCTTCACCAAATTACCATAGTATGCTTCAGAAAGCCTTACAACAAGTTATGTTTCCCCCTAATACTAGTTCAAACAAAAAGGTAACACTAGTTCAAGGAATGAATGAGAAATTTAGACATTATTTTTCACCAAAGAGAGTTACCCTCCTTGGAAGTTCAAAAATGACATGATGCACCCATGATGATAGCCTATGTTATTTGAATTGGAATAAAGAGAACCCTTGTTGAAAATGGTTCAACCCTTAATGTGTGTAGTGTGAGCCTTTTGGAAAAGCTTCATATGGATAGGAGTGGCATTGCCCCTGATTCTTTATCTATCCGCAGATTTGATAATATAGGAAAAAAACCACTTGGAGTCATCACATTACCTATTAGAGTTGGGAAAGTAACATTACAAAATCCAATCCATGTTATTCCTCACTATCTTTCTTATAATCTCCTCTTGGGGAGACCTTGGATTCATGAGATGAAAAGAGTGCCCTCTACCCTTCATCGTGTAATA